>CM050325.1:122244985-122369985 GCA_027475135.1 Bactrocera correcta
AACTTGTTCTAGCTTAGTGCATCTGACGACTTCAGATAGGGAACTATGAAATCTCGCTATTATTCTCGTATTTATTGTACTATGGAAAAGAGGGGTTGTAAACATTTTTGCTTCAAAATGATCTTTAAGAAGGAACCTTATTGCTAATGAGCTCAGCGATTTTTCGTTATAAATCGTCACATTCCTCGTATTTTCAAAAATTAAGGGCTTGGAGCATTCATTTACGTCAACAATTGTCCTCGATGCAATAGCAGTAACTGTGGTGAATTTAGAAAATTTATATATATAGGTCTAAAATCTTGTTTTTGCGTTTTTTTAATTTTTTTTCTAAACAACCAATATGTCGAGAATACTGTGTACAAATTTTGAGTCATTATGGTCAAATTAACGGAGTTACAGCGTTTTAAAAGACTGGCCGAGATACCTGATTTCAAATCGATTTTCCCGAAAACGTTATTTTTGAAATTCATGAACATTAGAGCTCAAAACCTACCGACCAAAGCGATCCTTTTGAAAATTTGAACATTACTTCTTCACACAAATCAACGGGTAATCAGATGGAGTTTTTTCTCAATTTTTTATTAACAAATTAACCGCGATTTTTTGAGTTAAAATCGCGCATTTTACTTTCAAGCGCTGCAAAAAATGTAAAAAGAATATATATCAAGTCTTTTGTTTCAGATGATCCGGTAACGAGTTATAATGTTCACCGCTAAACCACTTTTTTTAAGGCGCTTCTGGAGACTCACGGTTACAGGATTATTTAATTATATTTTTCATTGAAAATTTTTTCAAATATACTTCAAAAGTTCTATAATAAAATGCCATTAAATTTAATAAAATTATATTACTTATGTCACTGCAAAGAAACACAAATATGTATATATATATTAATCAAGTGCTTTAAAGGATTTGTAGCGCCTAGTGGCTTTACTTTTTCCTCAGATCTTTTTACCTGATTACTGTATATCCTTTATATTTTTTGCCTTTTTCTCCTTTTTACGCTTTTTAAAATTTTTATGCTTTCGTCCAAAGATTCTTTATATGGTGATGTTGTTAACTCCTGAAGTGACAATGATAAGAGAGTAACGCCAGTTTTGCGGGCGCTATCTAAAACGTCAATATTCCTTGATGACTGAAATGACCGTCTAAAATAAGCAGGCAGGTATTGTCTATAATGGATAAATGATAATAATAAGTGATCTCGTGGAGCCAATTGGATATTCCCAGCGAAGCCAGGTCCGTCCACCGAAGTGGAGGCCTTTCTCTTTCTTTGTTTCCCCCGGCGGGTACTGCGTCGAATTCTTTCAGAGCTGAACTGTTTTCATCCACTCGGACAACATGACCTAGCCAGTGTAGCCGCTGTCTCTTAATTCGCTGAACTATGTCAATGTCATCGTATATTTCCTACAGCTAATCGTTCCATTGAATGCGATATTCGCCGTGGCCAACGCGCGAAAGACCATAAATCTTTCACAGAACCTTTTTCTCGATACGAACGGTTGGCATACGCCAACAGTTGTACACTCTTTTGAAAGGTTTTACATGATCGATTAAGTTCTGCAGCTCGAATTATTTTCTCCAGCAGCAGATTGAAAAAGTCGCACGATAAGTAGTCGCCTTGTCGGAAACCTCGTTTGATATCGAGCGATTCGGAGAGGTCCTTCCCGATCCTGACGGACTGATAAGATCCAATCAGTCTGTTGACGCTGGGCTTTAATATTTCATACAACATGCTCGATAGAACCTTATGCGCGGTGTTGAGGAGGCTCCCACGGTAGTTGGCGCAGATTGTGGGGTCTCCCCTTTTGTGGATTTTGCAGAGCACACTTAAATTCCAATCGTTGGACATGCTTTCGTTTGACCATATTTTACAAAGACGCTGACGCATGCTCTTTATCAGCTCTTCGTCGCCGTGTTGTTGTTCCTTAAACGGGTAATTTCTATTCAAACTTCTTCAATGTCGAGCAATGCTCCATTGTCATCGATTGGAGAATCGGGTTCGACATCTTTCACTGCCGTTCAGCAGGCGGGAGAAGTGTCCCCTCCATAATTTTAATGTGTTCTGAGCATCGGTTACAAGATCATCTCTGAGGGTTCTGCACGAGTATGTTCCGGTCTTGAAACCTTCCGTTAGTCGCCGCATTTTTTCGTACAATTTTCTAGCATTACCACTCTCCGTCAGGTTGTCAAGCTCTTCATACTAACGCATTTCGTCCTTTAAATTTCTTTGATTGCAAATGCGTCTCACTTTTCTCTTCTGCATCGTAACGATGCGAGGTAAGCAGCCTGTTTTCTCTCCGCTGGGACACGGCACTGTACCAGCAATTCATATACATTTCTGAAAACTAATGGTTTCGTTTGTGGCTGTACGTAATGAGTTTAAAATACCGTCGCACAGTTCCCTTTTCCAAATAAAATCCTCGTTGCGTACGCACGTCTATAACACTGTAGATATGTCTTCCGTCTAACACAACATGATCGTTCTGGTTGCTTGTTGTTTAAATGAGTTAAGCATCCCCACCCTATTGACACCTATCGACAACAATCCTGCGCGCTACGCTCAAAGCTTAATAACAAAACATCCGAATACCCCTCGTCTGCTCGCCGTGGATTTTAATTGTACATTCGCACGTAGCGAGTACATTTAGATTTTCCTTTTACATATTTTGTAATTACATGTAAAATAATATTACCTTTGTAAATTAAAATAACTTATATGAAATAAAAAGAGCATTTTTCTTGCCCCCGATTAAACATGGTCCTTCGAGCCATAGTGACAGACACTATGGATTTTTAAACAAGATAAAATATAGGCACATTAAGGGCAGTGCGGTGAAGAGAGAGAAAAAAAACAAAAAAACCCAAAACAAAAGAAAGTGCAGAGCAGTGCAGTGACTTTAGGTATATATGTACATATAAAGATTCGCGGTGGATAAAAGAGAAGCTTAAGTGACATAAACAAAATTAAATTGCATGGGAAAACGAAATATACACAACAATTTAAATAAACAAAAACCAAACAACACAAACGCGCGAAACCTAAAAACAAAACATAAATCGGGCGCGAAAAACTAAAGCACCAATAAAAAAACAAAAAACGAAACAAACGAGCGCGAACATTAAAACAAATATAGTACATACAAGCAATAACACCCTCAAGAGTTGGAACAAGAGAGAAGAATTGGCGATAAAAAGGGGCATGTGCATACGTCATCCCTAAATCAAAGTGAGCATATCAATTTCACTTTATATCTAGCATATGCACATAAATAAAATACACATATGTATGTTTTAAGCTATGGTTTTTCCTATTGAAAAACCTAACAAAAAATCAGTACCCAAACTGTAATAATTCATGTCTTTAATTCAAATTGCCGCATTATTAAAAACAGTTAAATCAAGTACATAAATACAGCTTGATATTCCAAAAAGAAATTTTCCCAGCAATACCCCTTTTGTTTAACAACAACAAAAACAGGATTGCATAAATCCAAATATCAAATCAAATGCGAAGAGAAGAAAACAAATAAAAATAAATACAAACATACATATTTATATGCATATTAAAATATTATATAAAAAGTAAACGTATTAACATACATATATATTACATTTACTTACCTAACAAGTGTAATTGCTATGTTTATATATTAAACTAGCTGCCCCGCAGTCGTTTTCCTGCGTGAAATTATGTGTCAACTCGTGAGCACGCTACGTATTTTTGGCCGTGTGAAAAACATAGCAGTTCCAAATTTATGGCACACATTTTTAGCGAATATCCTTGTGTCCTGATGATTTTCATCTCAAATGCAATTTTTACTGGAAACGGAATCCGTTTGAACTGAAATGGCAAATCGATAGAACTCAAAGGAATTCGTAGAATCAAGCATTCTGCCCTCTTGAATTCGATAGGTGCGTCACAATCAGTCGGGTTTCATTACACAGTTTTGGCGCTTGCAGATTGCGAAACATAATAAGGACAGACCCAACTTTGAGACGCAAATGATTCCACTGGATAATTCACGGCATCGTCTTCATTGTCAAGACGAACCATCGATTTGTATGAGCGCAAGTCTCACGGAATTTGACTTTGAATCTTCCAGTTAAGTCATCAATAACGCTATTTTTGGCAGCTATCATTGCGTGTGCACTTAAGCATTCATAGTTACGATAATTGGCCAATGTCCGAACCAGGGATAATGGGATGCCCAACTTATTCCAGTGTGAGAGCACCTCAAAATAAGCGTTTTTTTATAACATTTTCCATTATGGCCAGATCGAATAAAATAAGAATTTTTGGACATTTTAAATTAAAACACCCAACATTTATTACGATTGCAAATTATTATATATTAAACTTGTAATATATGGCGAAACTACTTAAGTCCTTTTTTATGATTTTATGGTATATTAACACAGCTGACTTTCGATCTTTCAGTACTTAATAAGGTGAATTAAGCCTGTTTTTAATCATTTGAAATTGAAAATTAATTCTAATGTGCATCAAATTACAAAACGCTTTATGTAATATATTTAAATTTCGCATTTTCTTTGATTTTCATTGTTTTAAATTTTTATTAGCGATCTTGAACGGCGGCAACAAATTCCCCCGTTCAGATATATTTTTGGTATAATTTCAATATGGCCGTTCCAGTCATTCCAATTACAAAACGTCAAAACCTCCTCAATCCAGTCAACTGTCAAGTTTAGGTGGTTTTGACGTTTAGCAATTGTTCTCTCACTTCCAGTGAGAGAAGAGTTGGGCATCCCATTATCCCTGGTCCGAACATTTGTGATGAGTTCATCTTTCGTGAATTGATAAACGGCAGATGGAATTGATATTAAACTACCGGAAGTATCAACCGGTATTGACCCATTTCAAATTCTTAGCGAATACGATGTAAAATGCCTTCGGCAATGTAATTTTTGGTCTGGGATACGCGGATTTGAAGGCGATAATCACATCGCGAAAAGTGTGCGCACTTCAGTGGCATTCGAAGTAGCTATCGCATTGTCCATCGTTTGATTCTAGTGATTATAATTTTCCAGAAATTGCTGGCTTGCTTCTCAAACAGTTGCACACACCTATCATTCACAGTACGCATTGACTCAAATTAAGTTGAACCGCGTACATTTATCAATAGCAACCGAAGGTAGAAACAATCATCGTTTTTTGGGTGGATTGTCTATATTCGTCCTAATGCATTACTTGTTAACACACCTGGATGTCCATCTACTGGTTGGCGTTGCTTTCTGCGTAATTAGTTATTTCTTCGACGATGCATTCCATCGGGGTATTTCCGAATGTCCTTGCAAACGGACGAAAGCTGAGCAAAAACTCGTAAAAGTTAATTTTGTTGCGGGTGGTGTTTCCACTGGCTGTACTGTATTCCCCGGGTTCAAATACACTCTTTGACCATTCTCCAAATTAACTGCGAGACGCAAAACAGTCGAAAAACGTTCATGAATTGCAAATGTAAATACCCTACAAAGCGCTTTATTGCAGTTCACGCATCGACCGTATCGTTCAAGACCAATAACCGCCATATTGGTTCCTTTGGTGGCGTACTTACAAACGTATTTTATAGATTAGACCAAATTACAATACTAAACACTGATATGAGTTTTGAATGTGAATTAGACAACAGTGGAGAATATAGCACGATCCATATGTTGTCAACTTCGATATTCACTACTATAAAGTGTATCTTCGTCTGATGAGCTACGACGATAGAGTTGGATATCCATCATTTCTAGTTTGTGTTTCCGAAAGAAAAGCAAGTGGATAGTGTTTCGTGCATTTATTGTTAGACATACAAACCGAAGTGAGATTGTGGTGTCCGCAAGGTCCATGAACCATATTGGTTTTCATCACTTCGTTTAATACTGGATCTTTCTCTGCATCAGGAAATTCCGCAGAAATGATTTCAGCAATTTGATCTGGTGGAACCACTATCCACCATCCAAAGAAGAACATCGTGACTGTTGTTTGAAAAGTCGTGCTGAGACAACGTTACGATCGCTTGCTGATTGACCTCGATCCATAATTCCACACGTATGTCATCGCATCCTGGGAGTACTCGTTCATGTGCCTTGGCGTTGATGGCAAAAAGAACACCGACCGATATTAGCGGGACCTCTTCATGGCTTCGTAACAAATTTCAATCTGTAATTGATCACTTCACAACTTTTGTAATTTTTTCTTACATAAGAACCTTCTCCTAATAATAACAAATACAACAAAAAAAAATCAACCAAATCGATTCAGCCATTCACGCGTGATGCCGTGACAACGAAAACAGTTTCATTTTTATATATAAGATTAAATACATAAGAGGACAACGGACAAAACAATTTTTTTTCTATTCCGTTTTCGCGTCCTCTCTCTATTGCAAAAAAAAATATAAACATACGGCATACAAACTGCCTATGCTTAAATAAATGACGCGGGAAAATTAACAATATTACAAATTGTTAAAACATATACATACATACGAGTACACACATATTTTATTCAGATCTAACAAAAAAATCTCCGCTTTTTAATTATCTGCTTACGATATTTACTTGGACCAATATGAAGAAACGAAAGCTATGATTTGCGATCAATTAAAGCTCATTAAAGTAATTGCACCTACTCCCCACAGTAGAGTAGAGCTGTCACAAATAGACAATCAAGTGGCAAGTTTAGGCATCCAACTCGAGGTCCCTGCATGTGATACAGAAACGTTTTACGGAGGTTATGAAGAATGGACGTCCTTCCGAGACATGTTCACACCCGTCTACATCAACCATCCACAACTATCAAAGGCACAAAAACTGTATCTCTTCCGATACAAAACAAAAGGTCAGGCAAAAATTCAAGCAGGCGAAATAGTTAAACAGTTCGCATTAAATGACGATAATTTCAATTTGGCTTGGGAAGCTCTAAAAGTAAGATTCGAAAATGAAAGAATACTGGTCGATAAACAAATAACGACACTATTGAACTTGCCAAAAATTAAAAAAGAAACAAGTGTAGAATTCATCAAACTAGAACCCACTGTTTCTAATTGTTTGTCGGTTCTATCGACACTTAATATCCCCACAGACAGCTGGGATCCTATTCTGGTAAACATTTGCACCGCCGCACTACCAGATAAGTCGTTACTTCTTTGGGAGCAATCGCTCTCATCACGAAAAAAGTGCCCAACGTGGCAGCAAATGAAAGATTTTCTCACCACCCAATATGAAATTGCGGAAAGGTTAGAAGAAAAAATAATAAAAAAAAAAACATGAAACACGACCAAAACCGAAGCTTCAATAGACCCCAAGCTAGAAGCAACATTAATTTAAATAAAAGCTTTCACAAAACGCACTCGTTTATATCCGAACAAAACAAACATACGACATGCGAACTACGCACAGGGGGGCATAAACTCAAATCTTGCGATAAGTTTAAAAAATTGAATATTAATGAAAGGAACAACTTTGTCAGATCAAAAAGACTCTGTACAAACTGCTTGTCCCATACACACAATCTTAAAAATTGCAAAAGTAAATTTAACTGCTTATATTGTCACAAAAGACACAACTCTGTGCTTCTTTACAAGAGATATCCCCTCTCACACCAAAAAAGCACTCTTACGAAACAAATCGCGGGTTTAATTGCAAAAGCAAATACCGAAACTGAAATTATAAAAATTGCCAAGAGACAACATGTTGCTCAAAGGCACAAAAATCTCAAACGCTGCACAGCGAGACACAAAATGGACTACTTACAGAACTGGTCACTTCCATACAAACTAAAGTTGAGTATAATAAAAACAAATACCTTAATTCACAACTAAGGAAATGTCAAAAGTTAAAAAAACTTACCCCCATAACTACTCAATCAAAAAATAGCCGGTACGTCGTACGACTACCACTAGAGCCACAATTTTCTAATACTCCACAAATTGGTATAAAAAAGAAAGTTAGGGTTACTTCTGACAGTCCCAGTAAAAGAACATACAACTTTTCGGCCCCGCAGAATGGCTTTCGCCAGTAATGCAAAAAAAAACATTCTGAACAAATCCTAGAGCGGTGGCGGGCTACTACTTGCCAAATTAATGCATACGCACTTAAACACAATATGTAACAAAATTTACCCAAAGGGATAGAGAATCGACATTCTCATAAAATATTGCTTAATAAGTAGTTCTCTAAATTCTAAAATAGAATAAATAAAAAAAAAACAGAGATCGCTCTTAGCGTCCCTACTTAAGCGCTCCTCATAAGGGCAGTTGGTGAGAATCTGTTGTAAAGCTTGAACATCCCACTTAAAAAATTATAATTCTGATGAAACCGTTCGCAATTACCGGCCACTCTCTCGCAAGATCCCTCTATTGACACAGCCCTAACACCAGGGGTAAGGAGTACCCATTCTGGCCATATCTGAGCCAGCCGTGGAGTTACTATCCTTCATTAGCCGAAAATAAATTAAATGCAAACAATTGCCGTTCATACAAAAAGGGCAAGTAATAAATAATCCACTTAATAAAAAGATAAAAAAGAAAAAATCGCAAATACCAAAAGTTGTCAGTACAATCAAATAAACCCGCAAAATAAAGTTGCTTCTCTTAAGCACCTACCCGCATATTAAAATGCACATTTAAATACATGGGCATTTTTCAAGCCAAAATCTCTTCTCTACACACACGGAAAAATATGAGTATATTACAACTCCATCAAGAAATACTTCTGCTGACGGAACGTATTCCGCGCTTCGGCTACTCCACCAGTAGTACGTCGAAATTCATACTTATACGTATACTACTAGGCAAAATATTCGCCTAGGGAGCCCAGGATGTTTAAATGAGTTAAGCATCCACCCCCTCCACCCGTTAAAACTGGCGTATCCTAATAAAATTGCGCAATTCACCACAGGATGCTACTGCAACGAAAAGCCAATAACTCACCACACCTATACCAACTCAACCAACAAAAAGGATGGACAACGGGGAAGCTGACATTCGTTTACACACTGCGCCGCGTCGACACCTTCCGTCACACAAATTGTTCCAAACAGTTCGAGCTACACAAGCGGCACATCAATATTCGCACGTCAATCTCGTTCTACACAACTCGCACGTTAGCCTATTAATACCGATCGACAACAATCCTGCGCGCTCAAAGCTTAATAATAAAACATCCGGATACCCCTCGTCTGCTCGCCGTGGATTTTAGTTGTACATCTGCACGTAGCGAGTACATTTAGATTTTCCTTTTACATATATATTTTGTGATTACATGTAAAACAACATCACCCTTGAAATTAAAATAACTTATATGAAATAAAAGAGCATTTTTCTTGCCCACGATTAAACACTGGTTTTCGACCCGGAAACAGTCAGGTAACTTGATGAATTTTTCTATGCTGGAACCTGGTACTACAGATATACAGTCCATATTTCGAGCCCCGGCGATGTCGATCAGCCTCAACCCATTTGGTGTGTTTCGTCATGGATGCTGAATTTACCTACCGTTATGCTAAAGATACCTACCAAATTTGCGCTGCTTTATATGCCCACTGCAGTACATGTCGCAAGAAGCTACTCGTCTCAGTCCTCGTCCCGTTCATCCCACTTCTTGGACGGCATTGATGCCATTCTCTACTCTTATCAGGACATCAACTAGCTGGGCAGCGGAACCTCCCCAATTAAGGGACCGAATATTCAGGTGCATGTTCTTAAATCGTAATCCTTAATACGTTTGCAGTGGTCATCATAAAAAAGAGGGGTGTCTCGTTCGAGAATGTTGTGTCCTTTTTCGGGAGAGATGATTCATCTTTGTTGTTTTTTGGCTATGCAGAGGATACTTAATTTAATACCGCGAGCTGCTTGAGCCATATGTAAAAGAAAATTTTTCTGTCCACTTGTGAATGGCCCACAGAGAACTTTCCTTACTTTCGCGAATTTCTACACATGGTTTCATTCCCTTTTTCTTTCTTTTGTGATTGGTAAACGTTATTCAAATAGGGTTGAGAACGCGTTGACGTCAAACCACGTCTTGGACGGCCATTTACATCAATTGCTTATCAACACGACAGTAAAAAAAAGGAATTGATGCTCGAGAATCAACAATTAAAGGACAGAGACCTTACTGGCATCTTTGGAATGTCGGAAAAATCAGTAAAAACCATTTTGAAAGATCATTTGGACTTAAGAAAAGTGAAAGCACGATTGGTTCCAAAATCACTCGGAAAATAGCGTCACCGTCTGCGTTTCGACCACCGTTTTGACCACCAGGATGTCATGAAACATATTATTACCGGCCGTGAGTCTTGGATCTATGCTTACGACGATCAATCGGCCGAGTATCGTGGAAAAGGTGACCTGAAGCCGAAAAAAAATTGTTAACCAATCTCTTGCCATAACCACCATATTCAGTCCATTGAAGGCATTAAACGTCAAGCGGTATACGCATAATTGACTTTAGCAACTATTAAAAGAAAACGTTGTAATATCATATTTTATCAATTGTCTTATTTTAAATAGTTCCCATTTAATGGAAATATTGGACACATTTTTTGATTTGGGAAGTCGATTGACAGGTGAATTCAGTTCATGATTTTAATTAATTTGTTTGTTTAAATTTTCTTCTCTTTCATTAAGTTCCCTTTGATAATGAATAAATTTCCCCAAAGGTACTAGAATAGTTTGAAATCTTCTTCGAGACGAGAATCAATTTGGTAGGTAGCGATACCCAAAATTTCGTGATAACATGTCGGTCGGAAGAAGTTGTTACTTAAGATTTAAACGAATAAGAAAAGGGTGTTAAATAGGAGCCATTTTGACGTAAAAGATTAGTCCAATATATAAATATAAGTAAAAGAAATTTCACGAAAAAGTAAAATTGGCATGAACACAAAATAAAAATAAAACAAGTAAGGAAGGTGCAACCGGACATTTTATACTTTTGCAACTTGAAGGAATCAAAGCCTGGAAAATACTGTAAGGTCTTAAACGTCAACCAGAGAATCTTTATCTGTGCAACTTTATAAATACATATACAAAGTGCATTCCAAAAAAACTTTTTGAATCTAGCGCCCCCTGGTGACGCCATCTACTAGAGCGTTAGAATCTGCTATCTTTATCTATTGTCAATTGGAAGTGAAGTTATTGCGTTTTACTTGTAAGTGTCAGTATGTTTGTGTTATCGGTGCGAAAATGAGCTTTGAACAAAGAGCCAACATTAAATTTTGTTTTAAAATTGGTAAAACCTTTACCGAAACGTTTCAATTGATGAAACAAGTTTATGGCGGTGATTGCCTATCCCATAGCAGAGTGTACGAGTGGTTTCAACGCTTTCAAAGGGATCGTGAGGACATAAAACATTGAACATCTCCAAAACATCGATTTACTCATTTTTATTGAACATTTGGGCTTACGAAAGGTGTGTGCACGGTTTGTTCCGCACCAATTGACTGACGACCAAAAATTGCTCAGAATCCAACAATCGAAGGACGATTATTTGACCAATTTGGCACCGTGCGACTTCTTCCTTTTTCGAAAAAACGTATTTGCTCATGAAAGGAAAATGTTATGCAGACGTAGACACCATTCAAAAGGCTTGCAACGTTATACTGGCGGCTATACCGGCTAACGAGCCAAAACACTGGTTCGACATGCTTTTGGACCGCGTAAAAAGCTGTATTGAAGCAGAAAGAGACTACTTTGAATAAAATGAATTGATTTTGGCGAAAAAACCATTTGTCCTGTTTTTTTTTATAAAATATTGTAACGAATCGTAAACGCGGTGCAATTCCAACACTCGTTTTAGTTGTCCGTTTTTACTATGCATCACATTATCCCTGAGTCCTTTATAATAAAACGGCCACTTCTTTTATGGATGGAGCGTTATATCTGCCCCGGTTTTCTGCATGAGGTGTGAGATCAAAGAAAATTATTAATTCTAAACTCTCCGTATTGTTTAGTTCGATGCTATGTTTAAAACTGCGTATGTACAAGTTGTGATTATATTCTGCAATTCGTTGATCAAATATATTTTCAGCATGTGGGCCAGATTTGATAGTTGATCAGCTTCTGAAATAAAATATATTTGCAAAAATTGAGGGTTTTATGCTGCTGACATTTTGTTCTGATAAGCGAAGCGACCGTTCGGCGCTAGATTCCTTTGCACGTACTTGTGATATTCTGTTTATGTTTTGAGCAAGACGTTGTGAACGTTCGGCGTTAAATTCGTTTGCCCGGGTTTGATCACGATTTTCAGCAAGCCGTTGCGAACATCCGGCGCTCGATTCTGTGGTCTGTGATTGCGACGCATACGCTCTCTGATTGGCAAAACGATCTGAATTTTCAGAAGAGGATTCTTGAATACATCGTATTTTTGCTAATCTCGCTTGGGACCAACTTTTAGAAAGTGGAGACGTTTTTCTCCTGGGCATAATGTTGACTTGTTTCTGTTTTAAAAATCAGATAAAATAAGCATAAATTGATAAATACCTACTATTAACAAAGTGAGAAAATACTGTAAAGAATAAACACTCAATCACTGTCAGAATTTATAATTAGTTTTAAGAAGAAATTTTTAAGTTGGACAAAAAAACTGCAATTCATTTAGTAAAAATATGCTCAATGTTAGTTACGTGCGCTGCCGTAGGGAGGCGATCGCGCGATTGAGCCGCGTGGCTACCTACATAATTCTTCACCAAGACTTGTTGTAGGTATTGATATATTTTTTATTCCTCCCTCCTGCACCCTAGTGGTACCTAAATTGCTTGTTACTGTACCGTCTAACCGAGCGATGTGGGCAGCAACCACGCGACATTTTTCAAATAAATAACATTTTTAAGTTCGGGATATCTTTCGAATGGAATGTCAAAATTTAGTAATTCCAAATGTTATATAATGGGATTAAAGAAGTCTTATATAGAAAATCATTTATAAGGATTAATTTTTTTTGATTTTGTTCTATCATCAATAGTTGTCGCAACGCATGCTGCTTGTGAATGCTTGTGCGTCGTTCGCTCATAATCTAGCAAAGTAGCTGCAAATGTCAATGCGCATGCTGTTTGTGAATGCCTAACCCTGGTTACAAGCTACCTCCCCGCCAATTTTCAGCCGAATCGGTTCAGCCGGTTTCGAGTTAGATATATTATTATACTATTTTATAGATTATTTAAAATAAAAAACAGTTAAAAAGTAGCTTTTTGCCCATTAACTACAAATATTGTTTCAATAATTTAAATATAATGTTATCAGTTTTGGATGTATTCATAAAAATTCGCAAAATGATATTCATATCAGTTGATACGATAGCATGAAAACGTACGAGTATTACTACATAGTATAAAATAAAGTCGCTTTTTCTGTCCCTATATGCCTTTGTATACTTAAATCTTTTAAACTACGCAACGGATTTTGATGCGGTTTTATTTAGTAGATAGAGTGATTGAAGAGGAAGGTTTATATGCATAATAACATCCATTAAATAGTGAAGAAATATTGTTATTTTTGAGGTTTCTAATGTTGTGTCGTAAATAATTACATTTTTTCCGCTTACGATGAAAACACAGCCTGAACCCTACGAGATTTATCTAAATAATGTACCAAGTATAGTACACAAAGAAAAGGTCTACAGAAAACCCTCGATGGTATAAGTCTATCTCTTATGGATATCCCAAAATAACATTTTATTTTTTACGACAAAATATGGTTGCTTTCCGAAGCGATTTTAACCAATACAGTATTAAACATTATCCAATTAAATACATTTAGTCCATTGTTGATTTAGTATAGATCTATATGACACTTTACAACATATGTTTTAAATTAGGAAGGTATAACAGAAATTGCGAATCGTGACGTTTGCGGCGGTACCGGCGTGTCTATAAATAGCGCGTCGGAGGCCGCGGTTCTCCCTATAGGACTTTGAATTTAGCAGCGATCCGACGTTAAGTTTATTATGTTATTATCGGATCTTTTTAGCGAGGAAAATAACAACACTTAATAAAAACGTGCATTTCAGCGCGACAACGTATTAGTAACTATAATTATAGACTATGTGATGTGATCTATGTATCAGCCACAGTAAAGCGTGGACGGGCCCTATAGCAAAAATATAAGCCAAAAGGCCAACATATGTACGTCTGTAATAGCAATGTATATTTCATGCTGATTTTCATTGCTCTGTTCACTCATCAAATTAAAATTTCTCCTTCCGAGCCGATATTGGTGAAATCCACTAATAGAACCTTGTTAGCTCTTGACAGCATGGATAATATGATACGAGACTCTTTGATTCGAGAGAGAGCTGTCAAAACTCGCATTTTTTATAACATTTGCCAATGATGCCACTGCTGAAAAATATTAGATTGGCTATTTAATAAATTATACAAAACACCAAATTAAACACTTTGAAAATGCATACATATATAAATGATAAAATGCAAGATCATTAATTATCCCCATGAGATACATATTATACACTTGTGCCAACGATTTTTCCAATCTTCGAAGCACTTAAAAAAATCATTTTTCTTATCTTCTTCAGCTCCTCCTTCGATGCCTTCTTTATCTCGTCAAAAGAAGCGTAACGTCGTCCTTTCATGGGCCTCTTTAGTTTAGGGAACAAGAAAAAGTCACAGGGGCCAGATCTGGGGAATACGGTGGCTGCGGCATCATTAGTGTGTTGTTTTAGCCAAAAAGTCGCGCACAAGCAACGATGTGTGTGAGCAGGGGCGTTATCGTGGTGCAAAAGCCAATTTTTGTTTTTCCACAAATCCGGGCGTTTCTGGCGGATTGCTTCGCGCAAATTGCACATAACTTGCAGGTAATATTCCTTATTGACCGTTCTTCCCTGTGGCAAGAACTCACGATGCACCACGCCCGTGCAATCGAAGAAAACTGTCAGTTACGATTCGCGATAGTTTTTGAACACACCTCGTATAACGTCAAGAGGCTTATAGCGAACTTTAAGAGCGACTTGGTATCTATATTTGATCTTAGTCTAGTCCTTTGAATAGATATCTAAAACGAGTTATAGATTGTATGAGCATTGGAGGTGTTCCAGAGTCTGTCTCTTGTCTTATTCTCTGCACTTTCTATATGCATCTGCGCATGTTACTTATGTATGCGAATCCGAGTAAGTAAAAAGCATGCGAGATTCCCTACGGATCGGTTTCGGAAATTTCAAGTGAATTCCGTATTTCGTGCTTTTGTTCGTAGCCAGGCTTATGGTACTTTTGGTAATCTCATTAGCTATTTCATTTCCCGGAATTTCTTTGCAGCTTAGAACCCAATATATTCCACTTTCTGGCTACGGCATATATATTTATCATTTTTGTGTTGTTTTCTGCATTGTTCCTATTTCCACCGCTTTTTTTGACTCCAAAAACTTTCGGTTGGAAGCTACAGTAGTGTACCGGAAGCTTTAAGGTTGGCTTGATTCACCTCCTAGCTACAGATTCCGGCTCTCATTCCATTAGCCGCTTTTGAACTATTTATGTAGATGTTGTATGTTCCGCTACTGAGTAGCATGCACGTGCGCCATACACCCTTTTTTTAATTAGCCCACAACTTATTGAGCTACGCCGCATGGTCCTTGTAGAAAATTCACCTATCACCGCCAGTATTGCAGCAGATTTTGCTGCAAAGCTTTTCATCACAATGTCTATTAGTGGTAGGTTGAGTAGCACCAAATAGTAGGCTTCATTACCGCTATGCAGTTCACCACTAGCCTTTTTCACTCTCTCCTCTACATTAAGTTCCTTCATCAGTTTGCTATTCAAAATTTAACCAAGGTACTTAATTGTTAACTCATCCCTATTGAGCTTCTGGTGTTCCCGCGAAGGTATTTTGTATCTCGTTGTAAAGAGGACCTCATCCTTCTTATCAGCATTTAACTTTAGGTCGATATCGACCATTGGTGTTTGATTCTCCATTTTGCAACCATTCCGCGTTAATATTAGGTTGCCAAAAAAGTCTTGCGGTATTTTTATTGAATGATTTATTGAATTTGTTGAAATGGTTTATAACGGTTTGATGACTCATTCCCAGCTCTTGACCGATGCTACGGCTGGTACTATGCCGGTCTCTTTCGACCAATTCAGCGATTTTATCGCAATTTTCGACGACAGGCATTCCAGAGCGTGGCGCATCTTCGACCACCTCTACACCAGAACGAAAACGTTGAAACCATCGTTGTGCGGTGGAAATGGAAACTGTATCGGGTCCGTAAACTGCACAAATTTTATTGGCGGCTTGAGATGCATTTTTGCCTTTATCATAGTAGTACTGAATAATATGCCGTATTTTCTCTTTATTTTGCTCCATGTTTGCGACGCTATAACTCACGAACGACTTAAAAGAAACGACAATCAATCAAACACGTGTTAGTGCGTGAAATGAGCTTTCCAAAAAGATATAGCATGACCCGATGCGACGAATAAAACTAGAACTACGCGCTTTCAGCGCCAACTAGAGAAAATACCACAAGACTTTTTGACAACCTAATATTAGTAGCGCTTTTATCCATACTATGATGGCAGGCTTTATCCGGACTGCTTCCATGTTGTTAATGATTGACTTATTGGAGACAATGTTGAATGCTTCCCTTATGGTAAAACAGACGTCCAGAGCATACTCTTTATTCTCCAAGAAACAAACAGTCATCGCATACGCGATTTGGCTTCCAAGTTACTATTGACAGTCGTAGATAATTTCGTGTATCTTAGAACCAATCAAAATCCAACACAAAGAACTCTTTCCAACTGGTGCTACTTCGGACTGAGTAGGCAATTGAGAAGCAAAGTCCTCTCTTGACGAACAAAAACCAAACTCTATAAGTCACTCATTATCCCCGTCCTGTTGTATGGGGCTGAGGCATGGACGATGACAACATCTGATGAGTCGAAAGATTTATGATACTGTGCCCATTGGCTAAGATAAGATAAGAAAGTAATTGAGGAATGCACTGCCAACTTAGCTCTATTGTGCCCTCTCCTAACTCACAGGGTCTCGCTTAGCCCCAGTATATTGATGAAGACCCATAACCCGCTGGGTGCTAGCGAGGCGATGTGATCCCTATACGGAAATATGGTTCCGAGGGCCTTCGACCTTCGCCTACAGACTGCGATGCAGTCGATTAGCAGCTGCTCCGGGTTTCAGGCTCCCTGTCGCAAAATCGGCAGTTAGCGCAAGTTAGCCAAATACCCCTTCAGTCTGCAATGACCGGTGTAGAAGGCGACCAGGAGCCTGAGTTTGTTGCTTGGGAGGTTTATTAGCGATTTGAACCTCTTCTGGTTATACCCCCCAACTATCAGCTTGGCGTGACGCATACCGTGCGCTCGCTGCCAATGCCTTTCCCTACACACTCTTTCTTCCTTGCGGAGCAGCTCCTTCACAGTATGAGGGCCCACCCCGGTGAACGGTTTGGGCCCAACCATACTGGAGGAGGCTGCAGAGCGAGCAGGCTCGTCAGCCAGCTCGTTGCCGGCTATGCCCCTGGCACCCAGATCAGGTACACTCCTGCACTAGTAGCGATTTTATCTCGTAGGAGGAGATCGCTTTTAGTGCCGCTTGACTATCGCTAAGTATGGCTATTTATTTCTTTACAAATTATTTATTCTTTTCAATCTCGTTTCTTCACTGTCTAAACGTGTCTTCTTCACTAAACTTTCAAATAGCACTTCCAATGTTAAAATTTAAATATTTCCTTTTATGCTCTTGTTGAGCTAAATAAGCTTTATTATCACTTTAATTTATAAACTTTACAATGTCTTCTTAGAATAAATTATATATATTTTTGCACTTTACTGTAATTTAAATGTTAATTAATGTATCAAAAGATTTTTAGAAGTAGAGCCTTTGGATAGTTAAACACGTTTTAGGTTATAGCACAAAATAAAATTTCCTTGATGCAAATTAGCACACTGACGAAGCGAATAAAAACGTCGTTGACCGGCCATCATATCCAGCATCACCACTATCACAAGCAAGGTAAAATTCAATAAAGAACCAACCATTGTCTAATATAATATATATAACAACATTGCGTTTTTCTTTTATTAACACATTTTTCTCTTGTTTCTTATTCTCAACGATCGACGCATCGTCCTCGAGTGACTCGTCGAGTTCGAGAATAATCATTCTTTCGAATGTAGCGACACTAAAAAGTTAAATGTTACCCAACAAGGAATATAAACCGGATATAAGCCAAATAACAAACGAATGATCTGTATATAATATATTATAATGTCCGGATAGTACAAAAGATGCAAAGTTAAAATTTTCGAGTAGAGGTTGCGGTGTGCGTGTGGGACGGCGTACGTGATTTCTAGAACTGTGTAGAACCAGAAGCCGGCACAGCGTTACCTTCCCTTGGGTATAAAATAAAACAGGAACAAAAACCGTTGGATGTGGAGAGGCCGAGTGATGCCCTCTTCTTTTTTCTGATTAGCTTGTTGATGTGGAGAGGGTTGTACTTATTCAGTGCTGCCTTTTTTCATGATTAGTGTGTTGACGTGGAGAGTGTGGATGTCGCATTGAGTGGGCGCCAGAACCATCCAGCTTCTGGATGTCGTGGTCGTGCCACACGGTTTGGCTGCGATCGTCGGGTGGCCGTACGGCGGCGGAGGACAGTTGGTGAGACAGGATGTCCGGCGTTCCGGTGCAGTAAGATATGATGCGGTCTTTCATACAACCGCCAAAGGTGTCAGATTCGCACTCAAGCGTGGCGTGGGACTGGGCCAAGCAGTTTAAACAATGCCCATGTGCCTGTGCCACCTTCTGACGTTGTACGGGTAACATTCCCTTGATAATGGATCAATGCTGCAGCCTATGTGAACGGCAACAGAGCGGACATCTGGTGCGGTGCGGTTTCGGAGGCGCCGGCGTCGGTGCTGCGCGTGTTGAGCTTCGTGCAACGGTTGGCGCCGTTGCTGTCGTGATGGTTCGGGGCGCTGCTACTGGAACTGTTCCAGAGTGAGGCACAGTAACAGCCGAACGGAGAGTTGGCGTGGGGGTTACAGGTGTATCGGCGTCCATATTAATCTGTATGAAGAAAGAAAAAATCGTAATGATTATAATTTGATTGCCTGTAAGCGCGCATGAACAGGGTGCCACTTTAGGTGGCATGACTAAATGATCGTCCGTCTGTGGGGTTTCGATATATATGTAGGTCTACGTTTGTCTTACGGCTTGAAGCCTATTGTAATTATCTTTGCGGTTTTTCTTAATGATATTATTAATTTATTTTCTCTTTCCCGTTTTTCGGATCGGTTTAGGAATGGTTATTACTTACGTTTTCGTAAGTGGCGGCAGTTGGCAAGAAACATAATTTAACAAGCGGCCGGGTTAGCGTTCCATTTTGCGTATGGAGATCAACCACCCGGATGTGACCATCTGAACCGTAGTGAAGTTTCTCTATGCGGCCAAGCCGTCATTCTGTGGAGGGGGGACAATCGTCGTGAACTAGGACACAATCTCCAAGCATTGGCGCCTCTTCTGGGATTTTCCATTTGTACCCTTTGTGAAGGTCCTTTAAATACTCTTCTTTCCATCGGCGGCTGAAATTATGATAGAGAATTTTAATTCGTTCCCATCTGTAGTAAGGACGACGACTCCATGCCTGGCTCAGGTGCGGCCAGAATGGGCGCTCCTTTAAGAAAATGCCCTGGGGTAAGGGCTGAGGGGTCTTGCGAGAGTGCCGCGAGAGGCCGTGAGTTGAGAACGGCTTCGATTCTGGTTAACAATGTAGTGAATTCTTCATAATTGAATTTGAGGTTGCCAGCGAGCTTCTTGAAATGAGATTTAAAGCTTTTTACGGCTGATTCCCATAAAACACCCATATGCGGAGCGCTTGGGGGGATGAACTGCCTATTTATACCTTGAGGGGCGTATTTTTGAACAATGTCAGGTGAGGCTTGTTTCATGAGCTCCACAAACTGTTTTTCTGCTGCTTTTTGAGCTCCAATAAATGTTTTTCCATTATCGCTCATGATTTTTGAGGGAACACCCCGTCTTGCGACGAAGCGAGCGAATGCGGCAAGAAAAGCCTCCCTGGTCAGATTAGTACATAGCTCAAGGTGTACTGCTTTTGTTGTGAAACAAACAAAAACAGCCACATAGCCTTTCATGATCCCCCGAACCGAAGTCGTAGAGGCACCACTTCTAGTTAGTGAAGAAGAAATATTGGCCATAACCAGAAAAATTAAAAGCAGCAAAGCGCCTGGATTAGATGGCATACCAAATAGAGCATTAAAGGAAGCTTTGACTTTGAAACCAAAATTGTTCGCGGACATGTATAATGCATGTTTAAAAGAAAGAATATTTCCCGACCCATGTAAAGTCCAGCGTTTGGTTCTACTCCCTAAACCAAAAAAGCCCCCGGACGAACCTTCATCATATCGACCTCTGTGCATGCTTGACACTATTGGCAAAGTATATGAAAGAATTGTAAGAAACCGCTTGGGGTTAATAATCCAGAAAGCCGGCGGATTATCAGAAAATCCACCATTGACGCACTAACCGATGTCGTTGACACCGCGAAATGCGCAGTAAGTGGCAAGCGATGGAAAGACGGAACAAAAAAATATTGTGCGCTAGTCACCCTGGATGTGAAGAATGCCTTTAACTCAGCAAGGTGGGCAAACATAATCAAAGCTCTGTATGACATAAGCACTCCTCAATATCTGATGGAAATCGTCAGAAGTTATTTTGAAAACAGGCGACTTTTATTTGATATAGATGAAGGCACCAAGAGCTACTCTATCCTGAGTGGAGTACCGCAAGGCTCGGTACTAGGCCCCCTTTTATGGAACATAATGTATGATGGGGTGCTAAGGAACCAACCGAATGGTATTAAATTAGTTGCATACGCAGACGACCTTATTGTGGTAGCATTTCTAAACACCTCGATGACCTCCGGAGCAAATGCAACGAGTGCATAAACGGTCTGCGCCAATGGTTCTCCTCAATGAGTTTAGAACTGGCGAAGCAAAAGACCGAAGTCTTGCTCATAAGCACAAGAAAAGTGGAGGAAAGTATATCCCTCACCATAGGGGAGTGCCAAATTCACTCACAGCCACACCTAAAATATTTGGGAGTAATAGTAGACTCAAGGCTAAAATTAAAGGACCACCTAGAATACACTGCAGTTAAAGCGAAGAAAATCCTGAATGCCTTATCAAGAATGATGGCAAATAAAGGCTGCGTGCGTTCCAGCCGGCGTTTTTTACTCGCAAAGGTAATGAGATCGGTTGTATTATATGTGGCTCCAATATGGATCCAGGCGTTGGGCATCAAAGCATATGCCAGACAAATAAACACAGTGCACAGGCTGTCGGCACTAAGAGTTATCAGTGCTTTCCGAACAATTTCAAGCGATGCTGCTGAATAGCTAGTATGATGCCCATTGACATCCAGGGTGACGAATACGAGCGGGTGTACAAATTATCAGAACCAACTACAGGAGCCAAAAGAAGAGAGAGAGTGAATAGCTTAACTATATGGCAGCAGCGGTGGCAAACCTCCCTCAAAGGACGGTGGACATACAGACTCATACGGATATCCATTCCTAGATCGACAAACGACATGGGGACCTGGATTTCCACCTAACCCAAATATTAAGTGGCCATGGATGCTTTAGAAGCTATCTATACAGATTCCAGCACGACATTAGTCCGAATTGTCCGTCGTGTTCAGAGTGCTGTGAAGACTCTGAGCATATTTTCTTTTATTGCCCGCGCTTTATAAGTGCAAGGGAAAAACTTAAAACTCCACTCGGTGGTAGTTTTACGGTGGAAAATTTGACGACACTCTTGTGTCAGTCCACTGAGAACTGGAGAGCTGTCAGCGAAGCGGCAGCCTCAATCATGACAAAACTGAGACATATAGACCAGAGTATGCATCCGTCAGTCCGTGCCATAGAAGAGACTTAAATGGCTTATCACTCCCACGAAGTAATACTTATTCAGGTGGTTCCGTGGGAGAGTCTGGAGTTGGGAGTAGGTTAGGTTTAGCGGATTAAAGTTCCGCACTCCGGCTTTTGATGCTTCCCCCTACTTTAAAAAAAAATAAAAAAAAAGCCTTTCATGAGGGTAGGAGATCTTAGCATGGAAGCCTTTATCTGAAAAGGACCAGCAAAATCGACACCTGTAGTGGTAAAAGGCGGAGCAAAGTTGCAGCGTTCAGGTGGAAGTGCTGCCATAATCTGCGTTCGCATTTTCTGTTTATGCATAGTGCAGATCTTACACATGAAAATGCATTTCTTGATTTGGGGCTTCAGACGTGGAATGTAATATTCCTGTCGTACCATATGCTGCATGAGACGGTTTTCGGCGTGTAGCATTAATATGTAGATGTAATGTAGGAATAATATGGCAAATGGAGATTTCTCAGGTATTATTATGGGGTGGCGTTCGTTGTATGTTAGGCTTGAAGTAGCAAGCAGACCATTGGCCCGAAGCAGCCCTTTCGTATCTAGAAACGTTTTTAGAACTAAGAGTGAGCTCTTTTTATCAATCGGCTTCGATTCTCTTAGTGATGATATGTCGCGGCTGTAGTAGCGCGTTTGAGTTGATGCGATAAGAGCGACCTTTGCCTTTTGTAAGGCTTGGTGCATCAATGTATCGCATTGGGGGTAAGGTGCTCCTTTCAGTTTATGTTTAAGTCGCTCTATGAACTGGAGCATATAGGCGACGATTCTGAGGGCTCGGGGGAACGATGAAAATCGTTCAAGGATGTCATTAACCTCCAATATTGTGTGGTAGGTGTCGATTTTCTCGACTTTCGCAATTATGTTGCGCATTGGCGATTGTGGCCAAGAATCGGAAGATTCTGCTAGCCATCGAGGGCCATTCCACCAGAGCGTGGTGGTGGCAAGGTGCAGGGGTTTGCACCCTCTCTTACCTAGATCGGCAGGATTGTCAGCACTGGCTACGTGTCGCCATGTAGCGGATCCCACAAGGTCAAGTATTTGCGTGGTTCTGTTGGAAATATATGTTTTCCACGCATGTGGGGGTTTTTCCAACCAGGCTAGGACTATTTCGGAATCAGACCAAAGATATAGCTTGTATTTCGTCATGTCTAAGTGGGTCTGCACCATGGAAACTAGTTTTGCTAGTAGCAGTGCGCCGCACAGTTCAAGTCGAGGTAGACTTAGCGTCTTTAGAAGCGCAACTTTTGCTTTTGCCACTAATAAGTGGCTTGTGGTTGCGGTATTGCTTTGGCTGCGCACATATATAGTGGCACAATATGCTTTTTCAGAGGCGTCACAGAAGCCGTGTAGTTCCACTTTGTATTCGGGAGAATAGTTTACCCACCGCGGAATTTGTATCTGCGAGATGTCGTTTAGATTACTCGAGAACTGGGACCACTTTTCTAGACGAAGTGGTTTTACTTGCTCGTCCCAGTCGGTACCATCTAGCCAGAATTCTTGTATCAGAATTTTGGCTTGTATCATAATTGGCGAAAGCCATCCTGCGGGGTCGAAAAGTTTTGCCACAGAGGAGAGAATTTGGCGTTTTGTAATGGCGGATAATGCGGATATGGACTCAGTCGTGTATGAAAACTGGTCCGATATCTCATTTCATTGGATGCCCAGAGTTTTTGTGGTACTTTTTTTTCGAATATAAGGAAATTAGTATCCAACAAATTATCGTTTGGTATATTTTTTAAGATATTTGGGTGATTGGCTGTGATCTTTTTAGGGGAAATCCTGCGGTGTTGAGGGCCTTTATCACTTGTGATAAGGACTCGTAGGCTTGTGAGAGGCTGTGGCTCCCAGACAGGATATCGTCGACATACGTTTGTGTTTTTAAGACTTGTGTTGCCAGTGGAAACTCTGACTTTGTGTCTTGTGCCAGTTCGTGCAGTGTACGGATGGCTGGATATGGGGCACAGTTTACACCAAAGGAAACTTTTTTCAATTTAAAGTCGCGTAATGGACTATTGGGAGATTTTCGAAAAATAACCCGTTGAAAATCTTGATTATCTTTATGAACAATTATTTTTCGATACATTTTTTCGACGTATTTATATATACGCCAATTTAATATGAGGAGCATTAAATCTGGTTGGAGAGTGGGTCCCGTAAATAGAATATCATTTAGGGAACTCTCCGAGCTAGTGGATCTTGAGGCATTGAAGACCACTCTTACCTTTGTGGTTTTTTTGTTAGACTTTGCTACTGCAAGATGTGGCAAGTAGAATGAGTAATATTTGCCTTTTGTTATTTTTTCGCATGGGCTTACTTCCTCCATGTAGTCTAAATGGAGGTATTCTTCTAAGACACCATCATAATTTTGTTTAAGCTCACCTTTCCTAAGAAGGTTTTTTTACATACTTAGAAACTGCTGTATTGCAGAGGTGCGAGAGTGACCTAAGGCGAGTGAGTCTGGAAGTTGTTGTTTTAGTGGTAGTCGTACGACATACCGACCATTATCTGATCTAGTAGTTGTGGCTTTGTAAAAGTCTTCACAATACTGATCTTCGGGGGTTGTGATTGAAATGGGGGGAGTTCTTCTATCTCCCAAAATTTTCTTAATTGTGAATTGAGGTACCCGTTTGAGATTTCCTCAACTTGAGTTGTCATTGTTGTGACTGGTTCCATGACTAGTCCACTTAGGATCCAACCGAAAATAGCCTTTTGTGCCAAAAGTGTGTTTAAAATTTTCTCAATACCTTAGAGTATTATTTGTGGTATGAGATCGCTGCCTAATAGAAGGTATATTTGAGCGGGGGTGTTGCAGTTGGGATCTGCTAACTTAAGGTGTGAAACCTTTTCCCAATGCTTGCTATTTATATGATAGCTTGGTAACATATTGGTTAATTGCGGTAAGACAATAGCTTCTACTTGTATTCTTATATGCTTTCGCAATTATTTAGATTGTGTGAATGGGACAAACAATTTGTACAGAGTCTTTTTGATCTGACAAAGTTGTTCCTTTCATTAATATTCAATTTTTTAAACTTATCGCAAGATTTGAGTTTATGCCCCCCTGTGCGTAGTTCGCATGTCGTATGTTTGTTTTGTTCGGAAATGAACGACTGTGTTTTGACAAAACTACGATTTAAGTTGTTGTTGTTATTAGCTTGGGGTCTAATGAAGCTTAGGTCGTGTTGAACGTTTTTAGTTCTGACCATTTTTTTATCTACCCTTTCCGCAATTTCATATTGTGTAGTTAGGAAGTCTTTCATCTGTTGCTACGTTGGGCACTTTCTTCGCGAAGAGAGCGATTACTCCCACAAAAGCAAAGATTTTCAGGTAATGCCGCGGAGCATATGTTTACCAGTATGGGGTCCCAATTGTCAGTGGGAACATTCTGTGTCGATAGAACCGACAAACAATTCGAAACAGTGGATTGAAGTTTTATAAATTCTTCACTTGTTTCTTTCTGAATTTTTGCTAAATTTATTAGTATGGTCACTTGTTTGTCGACCAATATTCTTTCATTCTCGTATCGTTCTTTAAAAGCTTCCCAAGCCAAATTGAAATTTTTGTCATTAAGTGCGAACTGTTTTACTATGACGCCTGCTTGCCCTTTTGTTTTGTATCGGAGGTGATACAATTTTTGGGCATTAGATAATTTTGGGTGGTTTCTGTAAACGGCGGTGAACATGTCCCGGAAGGACGGTTATTGTTCATTACCCCCATGAAAAATTTTTGTGTCACATGCGGGCACTTTGAGGTGAATACCTGAACTTGCCTCTTGGGCCTGTGTTTGTGGTAGCTCTATTCTCAGTTGTGGATTTGGTGCGATTAACCTTGTTAATTTTAACTGATCAGAGATCATGGCTTTTGTCTCTTCATATTGGTCAAGACAATTTTCATATTTGGAGTAAGCCGAGGTTTTAAAATTTTCCGGAAGATCCGAATCGTCCGTTTCTACAATGGCGTCATAGGCCGCTTGGGGACGTGTCCAAAAATTGTCAAGGTTTTGATTCTTGATTTCTAGTACCGATTCTTAGTTATGTAGAATCGGCGAAGATGAGAATCGAGTGCAGTATCGTATTAAGCTGTCACTCTCTGCTATAAATTTAGCGAACGAAATATCTTTACATGGTTTTTGTTTTGTAGCACCTTGCTTCGAGCGTGTAGCTTCTGCCGGTGTACATGGACTTTTTTCATCCGAAATCATTTTTGGTATTCTCAGAAATTGATGAGACTTAGATTCCTTTGAATCTGTGTTCATTTAGATGAAAAATGGTAATATATGTATATATATATAATTTTCTCTTTCGATTTAAAACAAACGGATAAATTTTGAGAACCGTAAAACTCTTTCACGTCGATAAGAGCTTTAATTTCTGTTAAATGTAATAAAATACGCATTTTTCAGATTTAGCGTTCAAGCGGTTGTATGTAGTTTGTTTTTAAACTTTATATATTATGTATATGCGAACTTATCCGACTGTCCCTGTTTGTGTACTCGTTAAAGCGGTCAATACACTTTGTCACTATATATGCAAGATACGTATGTGGTCAATAGTCCTGCTTGTTCCATGACGAAGAACAAGAGGTAGTTGCCGGTATGGGCTTTAATATATGTACTATGTGTATGTACAGATTAGTACGTATGTAAATATTTATTTATTTATGTATGTGTATATATAAATATGGATATAAATTTTAAAGATAGTATCTATATGTTAATATAAATATTTATTTACTTATATATGTATGTAAGGAAATTTTAATTCCGCTTACGTATTTCGACGGTAAAAGTAGCGCGCAGCGAAATTGATGAAAACAGCTGTTGACCCATGCGCAATGGAATGTCTGTAGAAATTCACCCTAATTGTGGTGGATTCGCAAAATGCACTTCGTATATCTATACATAAGAATTCGTTTAATATTGTATAGCCATAGCATGTGAAGAGCGCAAAAAATGAAGTATATGCCAAAATGTAGGTGATGACGCAGTGTTGTCACCGATTGTATTTTGCGCTGGTTAATGTATGTACTTGTAATATATGCTAAAATGTATGTGATGACGCAGTGTTGTCACCGATTATATTTTGCGCTGTTTAATATATGTACTTGTAATATATGTTAATGTATATTGAATATCTATGTATGTATATTTGATTTTATGTTGTGTATTTAGCCGGTATGTATACATACATATGTATATCCCTTTTTTTTTGTTTTTTGCACAACTGTTTTGAAATACTTCGAACTAGTATTGCCAATATGGGCTTCAAACATACATATACATATATACAGTGCTAAGAAAATAATAGGAATCGACACGACTCACTTTGACTGAGGGCTGTAAGTGTCTCCATATAGGGGTTGCTAACATCCTCTTGTCTTCGCAGGTTGGGTCTGGTGTATTTGTTATTTTATTTATTTAATTAAATTTTTTTTCCGCGCCCATTTAGATTGAGTTTGGGTTAGGTTCACTTTAGTATCTCATTTTCACTGCTTATTCCTCTTAAATGTGTGCACGGATTTTTTTAAATTTATATAGCACGGATAGCCAATGAATTAAACATTGGTTTAAATGTAAATTTATTGTTAAACGTTTATTTGTGTTTTAGATATAAGTAAGCAAAAAACGCACATTTTCACATTTGCTCAAACAATGGCTCTCTTCTTTTGAAGTTTTTGTTGCACCTTAAAATTTAAACCTTTTTTTTTATTGTTAATTTATTGTGTCACTGCACTTTTTCGACCATCGTTTTTTTCTTGTGTAACAATTTTAACTGTTTTTTTTTTTTTTGTGTTTGTATATCAATGTATATACTGTTTTGTTTTACCGCACTTCATAAATTTGTTTTCCGTTGTTTTAGCGGTATTTATTGTATATATATATATAGTATTTTTTGTTTTTTGAATACCGCACACCTCCAAGACTTTCTACCGTTCACTTTTTAACCGTTTTAGTTTTCCGCCACAGTGCCTTTCTTTTCGCCTCGAAGGACCATATTTACTTCTTTACGAATTATTTACTCTTTTCAATCTCGTTTCTTCACTGTCTAAACGTGTCTTCTTCACTAAACTTTCAAATAGCACTTCCAATGTTAAAATTTAAATTTTTCCTTTTATGCTCTTGTTGAGCTAAATAAGCTTCATTATCACTTTAATTTATAATCTTTACAATGTCTTCTTAGAATAAATTATATATATTTTTGCACTTTACTGTAATTTAAATGTTAATTTATGTATCAAAAGATTTTTAGAAGTAGAGCGTTTGGATAGTTAAACACGTTATAGGTTATAGCACTAAATAAAATTTCCTTGATGCAAATTAGCACGCTACACAAATTTCTTTCGAATGTAGCGACACTAAAAAGTTAAATGTTACCAAACAAGGAATATAAGCCGGATAAAAGCCAAATAACAAACGAATGATCTCTATGTAATGTATTAAAATGTTCGGATAGTACAAAAGTTGCAAAGTTAAAATTTTCGAGTAGAGGTTGCGGTGCGCGTGTGGGTCGGCGTACGTGATTTCTAGAACTGTGTAGAACAAGAAGCCGGCACAGCGTCACCTTCCCTTGGGTATAAAATGAAACAGGAACAAAAACCGTTGGATGTGGAGAGGCCCAGTGATGCCCTTTTCTTTTTTCTGATTAGCTTGATGATGTGGAGAGGGTTGTACTTATTCAGTGCTGCCTTTTTTCATGATTAGTGTGTTGATGTGGAGAGTGTGGTGTTCAATGCTGCCTTTTTTCCTGATTAGTATGTTGATGTGGAGAAGTTCAGGCGACTGGAGTTCATTTCGACAATAGCCATACGCTCATCCGCAGTACCCGCACCTATCTCCTCCGACGTTTTCGAGCCGTCGGTGTACCACCTCAACGTCTTATCCCTTAGCATTTGTTCAAGAAAGGGGTCATTCCACTCACTCTGGCTACCAAAGGTAACCTTAAACCTCTTCGTGAAGTGAATAGTTTGGTAACTCCGTCCTTCGGGAGGAGGGCGATAGGAATGTCGGCGTTAATATATGGAGCGGTGTGAGTTCCAACAGGACCTCCAGAGCTGCCGTAGGGCAGGTCCGCATAGCGCCCGTCATACAAACACACGCTAGCCGCTGAAGCTTCGATAGTTGGGTTACCACCGAAGCCTGCGACGCTACGGAGGCCCAGGACACCGCCCCGTATGTAATTAACGGTCGAACAATTATGGTGTACAACAACCTAACGATCCTTGGCTTACAGCCCCAGGACTTACCCGCCAGTCGTTTACACACCATTAATGCTTTTGTTGCCTTGACTAGCGTTTGGTTCACATGCTGCCTTCACCGCAGGGTGGAATCCAGCTTAAGACCCAGGTATTTAACCTTGCTAGTCATTTCAATCTCTCTGCCCCCAAGTGTGAGATTTCTCAGGCCGGGTAGGGACCTACGCGTTGTGAAAAGAACTACGGTCGTCTTTGAGGGGTTGATATTTAATTCAACTCCCCTGCACCATCCCTTTGCCAGACTTAGACCTCTTTGCACCAGTATCCTCAAATTTGCCTCTTGCTATTATCACAATGTCGTCCGCATACCCCTGGCAGCGGATCCCATTGTCAGTTAGTAGTACTAACAGTTCGTCCACGACAAGGCTCCACAGTAGAGGTGAAAGCACACCTCCCTGTGGGCAGCCTCTTGTCGCCCCCAGACGAATATTTGTTTCACTTACTTTGGTCTCGGCGATCCTGGTGCGCAGCACGGCCTCTATCCATCTACGCACCGGTGCTGCCACATTCCTTCTCTTCAGCGCCCTGGCTACACTATTGTGAGTTGTGTTGTCAAAGGCGCCTTCGATGTCGAAGAAGGCACATATCATCACCTCTCCTTTCTCCAGTGAGCTCTCTATCTCAGAGGTCAGCTGGTACAGAGCCGTACTGGTGGATCTTCCCGCTCTGTATGCATGCTGAGCAGCATGCAGGGGTGCAGTTTTCAGCGCCGTCGACCTTATATTGTGGTCTATGATCTTTTCCATAGTCTTCAGCAGGAAGGAGGTTAGACTAATCGGCCTGTAGGATTTAGCCAAGGAATAGTCCTTCCTTCCGCAGTGACTAGTTGCCTAGCGATTACCCAGTCGAGCGGGATGGCCTATGTTCGCTCGCAGGTAGACATTGGTCCACCGGGATGGTCTCTGGGAAGTGAGCACACAGAAGGTCTGTCGCTCTGTCCTCCGCGCTGGTCGTAAAAGTCCCGTCACCTAGCCAGAGCATTGTGCAGCCGCGCCGCTTCTGGTGTGGAGGAAACCTTTTCACAAAAGCTCCGGAAACTGGCTTGTTTTGCTGACCTAATCTCCTTATTGTAGAGGGTTAGGTGCCTCCTGTATTCTACCCAGACCCCTGTGCGTTTTGCCTTGTTGAACAGGCTACGAACCTTCTTCCTGAGATCTGCAAGCTTCCTTGTCCACCAGGGACAGTCGCGCCTATCTGTGGGTACTATTAGGGGCAGCTCCCGTTGTAAGCATTAGTGATGGACCCGTTCAGTGCCAGTACTCTGCTCTCTATTCCCGGGCCCGTAACGCTATCATCGATCCGCCTCTCCCTATTTGATTCCTCCTGTAGCTTTACCCTGAGGGCACTCCAGTTGGTCCTCCGAGGGTTGCGTCTTGAGGGAAGTTGCCTAACCTCCACCTTCATTGCGAACCTTAAAATTCTGTGGTCTGACAGGGAGGGCTCCGTTGAAACTCTCCACCTTGAGACCCATTGATTTGTATGCTCGTTGCTGAAGGTGATGTCCAGCACCTCCCTCCTGCTTATGGTTATAAAGGTGAGTTCGCAACCCACATTCTCAATCTCTAAGTTACTACCCAATACATATTCTAATAAAGACTCACCCCTTGTGTTGCAGTCCGTGCTCCCCCATTCCACATGGTGAGCGTTCGCGTCGCATCCAATTATGAGTGGCAACCTGTGCCACTTGCAGTAGTCCACTAGCCAAAACTTCAGGGGGTGCTGTTTCTGCCTCCCCTGGGAAGTAGGCTGACGCCAGGACGAAGTCTCTGTCTTCCCAGTCTCTGGCCTGTACTGCCACCAGATCCTACGTCAGGAACTCTGAAATGCAAAAAAAATCGATATTATTCCTGACTGCTATACACGTTCTAGGTCGCTCACTAGAGAGGTCCCAGATTACCTTGTTCCGTCTTGAGGTCTTTGACCTCTCCTCTGTAGACCCAAGGTTTTTGGATCAGCAAAATGCCCAACTTATCCGTTGTGAACCTGCTCGTTATCACTGCCGAGGCTACCGCCGTGTGATGCAGGTTCACTTGGGCAATTTCCACGTCGACGGCCATTAAAGTAGTGGCTCGAGGGGGGGCATGCCCACATCACCTCCATCGTTCGCGCTGCTGTCCGCATGGTCACCTAGTCCCTCTAGGAGTTCCTGGGTGGATGGTAGCACGACTTCCTTAGCATCCGGGACATCAGCGGTTTCGACTAGAGTAGTCTGATCGGCCCTGCTGACGCTCGGTTGTTTTGCCACCTCGTCCACCTGCGTCCCCTCCACCATCTTGTCTGCCCCCGTTGTGACCTGTTTGGAACTGCTACCTCTCGGCTGAGTGGCAGCCTTTCCAGCCTCCTTGCTTCCTGTGATCACGGGATTCTGCGGCCTCATGACCACCATGCTGAATCTGTAAAACAGGCGGAGGCTCGCAGCACGGACGTACCTGTACGATTCGTCATCAATGTACAGGTACAGTCTCCATCCTCGTAGTTCTCCTTTTTCCCCTAACTGGCTGCTGACTACATGCCAGGCCGCGATGCTAAGGCCCCGATTTTGGTTTTTAATCAGGCCCAGAGCAAACTCGAACGGCTTGTCATCGCTGAGGGGGAGGAACTTTGTCATCCTGTGCATGACCGGCAGGTCCTCCGCCCTTTTTGCACGGAGGACGGGACCGGTCCAGCCTCCCAGCTTTGAGGCAAATTCCCGCAGCCAGTTGGCGGACAACTCGTCCATACAGTCCACCTGTAACAGGCCACCTTTAAATTCTACCCCAAGGAAGGACGCCGCGTATTCATCGCCTCTGAATACTTCTTCCAAGAGGAGGTTTTGGAGCATCGTGAGCTGTTCCGACTCCAACGACTCCGCCGGGTAGTTTTGAGGTAATACAGCCATGCGGATGCCTTTGACAGCATCATGTGGTGATGTGCCAGTAACTGCATACCGTCTATTGGCCAGGGATTCCGCCGCTTCGGGGGTCATCACGTCCCGGAGATACCGCAGGTACTACTTGAGGCAGGCGCCGCTCATGGCCTTCCTACGAGGGTCATCACACCCACCGGGTTTGTCTGCTGTTGGGAGAGATCTCTGCCCTCCCCTCCTGCACCTCCTTCTCCTCCTTCGTGTACCACCGACCTCCGCCCGATGAGACTCACCAGAGTGTGAGTGGCTTGGCCCATTACGGGGGGTCCTGGTGGTGCTTTGGCTGCAACCGCGGTCGTGGTCGCTGTTGTGCGCCGGGCGCCGCTGCAAGAGGGCATGTCGTCATCGTCCCCCCTGGCATGCTCCTCGAACAGCGCCCACTCTTCTTGCGTGAGAATATCAAGGTAGCTAAACTTACGCGTAGCTCCTTGATCACCCCTGCCTACAGCTGCGCCGCCTGCCTTCTCCTTTGCCTTGTCGTAGTTTGTAGCCGTTGTCCTTATTCGTTGCCGTGTCGGTTCGCTAGTGTTAGTAGTTGTTGTTGTGGTTTTTTTTATTTGTGAGGAGGTTGGGGGGTCCCGAATATGCCTTGCGACTAAGCCTCTGCACCGCGGCAAGGTGCCTACCATTAGCAGAGGCATACACACCATAACGTCAAGAGGCTTATAGCGAACTTTAAGAGCGACTTGATATCTATATTTGATCTTAGTCCAGTCCTTTGAATATATATCTAAAACGAGTTCTAGATAGTATGAGCATTGGAGTTATTCCAGAGTCTGTCTCATGTCTTATTCTCTGCACTTTCTATATGCATCTGCGCATGTTACTCATGACCGTCCGACAGTCGAATCCGAGTAAGTAAAAAGCATGCGAGATTCCCTACGGTTCGGTTTCGGAAATTTCATAGTGAATTCCGTATTTCGTGCTTTTGTTCGTAGCCAGACGTATGGTACTTTCGGTAATCTCATTAGCTACTTCATTTCCCGGAATTTCTTTGTAGCTCAGAACCCAATATATTCCACTTTCTGGCTACGGCATATATATTTACAATTTTTATGTTGTTTTCTGCATTGTTACTATTTCCACCATTTTTTTGACTCCAAAAACTTTCGGTTGGAAGATACAGTAGTGTACCGGAAGCTTTAAGGTTGGCCTGATTCACCTCCTGGTTACAGATTCCGGCTCTCATTCCATTAGCCGCTTTTGAACTGTCTATGTAGATGTTGCATGTTCCGCTACTGAGTAGCATGCTCGTGCACCATACACCCTTTTTTAATTAGCCCACGACTTATTGAGCTACGCCGCATGGTCCTTGTAGAAAATTCACCTAACACCGCCAGTATTGCAGCAGATTTTGCTGCAAAGCTTTTCACGGCAATGTCTATTAGTGGTAGGTTGAGTAGCACCAAATAGTAGGCTACATTACCGCTATGTAGCACTAGGCCAGGTCATAGGTGCCATGTAGACTCTAACATCTTATTACATGTATACAGTTCACCACTAGCCTTTTTCACTCTCTCCTCTACATTAAGTTCCTTCATCAGTTTGCCCTTCTGAGCTTCTGGTGTTCCCACAAGGTATTTTGTATCTCCTTGTAAAAAGGACCTCATCCTTCTTATCAGCATTTAACTTTAGGTCGATATCGACCATTGGTGTATAATTCTCCATTTTACAACCATTCCTCGTTAATATTAGGTTGTCAAAAAAGTCTTGCGGTAATTTTATTGAATGATTTATTGAATTTATTGAAATGGTTTATAACGGTTTGATGACTCATTCCCAGCTCTTGACCGATGCTACGGCTGCTGGTCGCGTGGCGCATCTTCGACCACCTCTACACCAGAACGAAAACGTTGAAACCATCGTTGTGCGGTGGAAATGGAAACTGTATCGGGTCCGTAAACTGCACAAATTTTATTGGCGGTTTGAGATGCATTTTTGCCTTTATCATAGTAGTACTGTATAATATGCCGTATTTTCTCTTTATTTTGCTCCATGTTTGCGACGCTATAACTCACGAACAACTTAAAAGAAACGACAATCAATCAAACACGTGTTAGCGCGTGAAATGAGCTTTCCAAAAAGATATAGCATGACCCGATGCGACGAATAAAACTAGAATTACGCGCTTTCAGCGCCAACTAGAGAAAATACCGCAAGACTTTTTGACAATCTAATATTAGTAGCGCTTTTATCCATACTATGATGGCAGGCTTTATCCGGACTGCTTTTATGTTGTTAATGATTGACTTATTGGAGACAATGTTGAATGCTTCCCTTATGATAAAACAGACGTTCAGAGCATACTCTTTACGTTTCAAGAAACAAACAGTCATCGCATACGCGATTTGGCTTCCAAGTTACTATTGACAGTCGTAGATAATTTCGTGTATCTTAGAACCAGCAGTAACATATACCACAACGCCAGTCTCAAAATCCAACACAAAGAACTCTTTCCAACTGGTGCTACTTCGGACTGAGTAGGCAATTGAGAAGCAAAGTCCTCTCTTGACGAACAAAAACCAAACTCTATAAGTCACTCATTATCCCCGTCCTGTTATATGGAGCTGAGGCATGGACGATGACAACATCTGATGAGTCGAAAGATTTATGGTACTTTGAGCATTGGCACCGGCTAATACCACAGTCAATGGAACGATGAGCTGTACGATATACATGTACGACGACATTGACAAAGTTCAGCGAATTAAGCGACATCGGCTACGATGCCTAAGTCATGTCGTCCGAATGGATAAAAACACTTTAGCTCTGAGAGTATTCGACGATGACCTAGATTCGCTTGGAACCTTCAATTGGCTACAATCGCGTAAGCGGTTACTACGCCAGTAAAGAAGAAGAAGACGACGAAGGAACGCGCATACGAGGTTCCACCCATTTTTACTCAAGTTACAAGTCGTCTCGTCATACTGGTTATTTAAATATATATATATATATATATATAACCCTATACCTATCTCGCTTAGTATTAGGTGATACGTGCAATCGTTAGGTGAACAAAACTCTATATTGCAACGTGATGCAAGAGTATAAAGATTAAAAATATTGAATATGCTCCCTGTTCATAATTCGTTGCTCAGGTACTGTAAGTGATTGGCGTAACGAGGTGAATTGATTTAGCCATGTCAGTCTATCCACGCTCCGTCTGTATATACGCAGACTAGTCCTTTATTATTCGTTATTCTGATATTGATCTAAAATTTTACACATGTTCTTTTCTCAACAAGAAGAAAGTTTATTGAAAGCTCCAAAAATGAGCTACTATAGCATATCGCTGCCATACAAACTAAACCGATGAAAATCCAATCCATGGCTGGAAAACCTATTTGTTTGACAAGATATCTTCACGAAATTTGACCTGAATTATTGCCGAAGACAACACTACAGTATCTAAAACAGTTTATAGATCGGACCACTATATAGCTGCCAAATTTTAACGATAAAAATTAAATCATAAATCGAGAGAGGAGTGGTGGTGTCTGTGGTCAGTGGTGAAACAGTCCCAGAATGCGATTAATCGAATGCTCTAATTGTGCCTTTGTTTTCGAATTTCCTATAAAACCTTCAAAAGAAATGTTTATGTTATTTAAGAGCAGATAGTTTTTAATTTGCATTTTACTCTTTCTTTATGTCTGAATTTTCCTGTGCAGTTCAGGGAAAATATACTTCCTTGCCCTTAGCAGCCACAATTAATTTGGAAATGTAATTGAGAGCTCTTGAAGACTGGCTAATTGAAAATAAGTAACTATTCCTGACGCATTTCTGGTATGAGCTATGCGCGTAAAAATATAATCTGCGCAGAAAACATAGAGTAAAATGCAAGCTCGACTTTTGTTTATCATGTAAAATTAATAAATAAAAAGTCCTGGAAATTAAAACGATCGCTCTTATCTTGCAGACCTTTTAGGATTCGGACTATTGTTGGTTAATACAGGGTAGGCCATTTAAAGTTGACCCATTTGTTTGTTTGCCACAATTAAGGCGTCGCGGATAATCAGCTAGGTTTAGTTTTTGTGCCATTTGAATTTTATATGGAAACATCTTCAAATCTTTATGAATTATGCGTCGGAGAGTGGTGCGAGAGATGTCTAATTCCTGAGAGCGGCGATAACTCGATGTCGATGGAGTCTCCTCAATACTGGCTCGTACAGCTTCGATATTTTCATCAGGACGTCTTGTGCGTTGTCTGGATGCATGACTGGCATTACTGAGATTACCGGTGTTCACAAATTTTGCGTATAAAGACTTAATTGTGTTCTTAACTGGAGCACTTTTCACTTTATTTTTTTTGCGAAACGCACGTTGAGTTAACACAATTGAAAAGTTATTTTGAATATTATTTTGTTCAGCTGAACAATTTCAGCGCGTTCTTTTGGAGTGTACTGTTCCATGGTATAAATTGTCTTCGAATGACGCTTCTAACGCGGTATGACATTAGGCGATTTGTCAGCGCTGTTAAAAGTTACAGCGTTGCCAGATGGGTCAACTTTAAATGGCCTACCCTGTATAACCGGACCATTGTATATTCAAGATACTCTGTACGTTTACTATTTGTTATTGTACTAAATCCGTTTCCCCGTCCGATAACAAATTTTCAGGGATAATCTCAAAGATTCGATGACTGATTACATATTGTATCGACATCGTAGCAAAGTTCAGTGCGTCAATGTGCATAGAACCATTGATTGCTTTTGAGGTTCATTGCACTGTCATTGCAAATTTTTCAATCAGCCTGTTTTAACTTAATGACAACTTTGATAATTTTTGTATTTTACAATTAAGTATTCTCCTCTTCACTGCTTTCGTCTTTCGGTGATTGTTGTATGTGTTTGGTTGGTAGACGTCCCATTCGTTTCTTCTTCTTGGCTTTTGGATTCAGTACTGCATCTTCCGCTGTTACACCTCTATCGTCAGCGACTTTAATTTTCATGTCTTCATTTGGCTCTTCATCAGGCGGGTCAAGATCCATTGTTGCATCTGTAACAAGATAACCAGCCTCCCTACTTCCTCTGAAGTGAGGACTCTCCTGGTGAATAAAACGCCTCTTAAAGTCTTTTCTTTCTGTAGGTGATAAAATCCCTTGTTTAAAGTAATTATCCAAAATTTTAGCTCTCTGATCGCCCTTAGTTGTTGGGTCCTGCTGTTCCACTGCGTCATCAACTTCAATATCTCTTTCTGCAAGATCTCTTATCTCATCTTTTCCATTCTCCTAAATTGCCAAAGGAGACATTTTATTGTTCATATCATTAAATATGCATTGCTCCAAAAGTAATTTCCTCTACGCGCAGCTTGCGTTCCTTCAATATGTCATCAACGCAATTCTTCTCGAAACGTATATGTTCTATGCGCTGCTTACAAAAGGTAATATCTTCTACGCGTAGCTCATCTTCTCTATTTTTTAAAATGGTTTTTTGTATTTTCAAAATTCGCAAAATGTCGGTGATTTCATAAGATAGATCTTTGATTTCCCAATTATTACAAGACCTGCTATATTTTAATGTTAGTTCGTCATCCATGCAGCTCCATAAGATCTTGAAACGGTTTTCGTAAAATTCGATTTTAGATTCGTCTCCAGTATTTATATTTATTTTTGCCTCAGTAATTGTGAATCGAATTTTTTTCGCTCTGTTTTCTATTGCCTGCTCTATGAGGTTTATCATTTTATTGGCAGTTGGGCTATTTCCTCTAGCCCCTTTATCCATCTCTTTGGAAGCTAGTTCCTTTTTGAGCTCCTGGACTTGCTTCCTATTGTTTTCGGCTCTCCTCCATATACATTCTAGATTTATTACCAGTATCAACGACACTTATACACAAGTATATGAGAAACGCTGATAAAGCCAGTTCTGCCCTAATCAAATAAACAAGAGTATCAAAAACACAAGATTTTGAACTCATACCACACCATACCCGAATGCAAGACCTGCATAGGCTGCATGATATGCACTTCTTTACAACCAATAATAAATTAGACCTTAGACCTAAGCCTCAAAACATGAATATGTTATCAGCTTAACGAATAAACCATAGCATAATATGAAAACTTGTTCATTAAGTATGTGAATTTCTATAAATAAAGATCATCTTCTGCAAAAGAAAATATATATTTTTAAAACTGGGGGCTCAACCGCTCTTTGCTGGGAAAGATGAGATCGCACAACAGGACTTCAGCATCCTTAAGAATCTTCGAAGCGCATAAAGAAGGACATCTAAATCCTTAAGCTGAAATCTTTAGTAAAGAAAGCCAAAATCTTCAAGTCTTCCTTAACGAAGACTGACACTCAGAAAATGAGTCAAGGAGAAAAACGGATAATGCCAAACGAGGACATAAATTCTTCAGCTACAGTCCATATCACTCCTGAAAACTACATAATGTCCTACATTCAGACTCAGTTCTCGAAATTGGACGAAGAAAGTAGAAAGGACAAGCTGTTAATACTACGGATGTTCCAAACTACAAATCCTAATACTGGCGAAACTTCCACTCCAACAATATACCAAGACGTCAAGATGCATGCCAGAATGTAACAGATGTACAAATCGAAGTCAAAAGGAATTACCTATTTTCCAAGGAAACAAAGAAGAATATACGATATGGAAGTCACATGTAATGAAAGTCATGGAATCACTCTAAGTATTCCAGAACACACCTCAATTCTACAATATCATTACTTGAACTAAACATTAAGAGCATACGAAAGATCTGAAGCGGAACACAAATAGCGCCAAGACTGCACTCAAGGTAGGCAAGATAAAAATCGGGTGGTCTGTATGTCGCCTCCGGGAATACTCCCCTATTCCCCGTTGCTTCAGGTGCTTTCATCTGGGGCACATGGCGCACAAATGTTGCAATCCTGTGGACAGGTCGTCTCTATGTACACGCTGTGGAGCCGGTGGACATGTAGCGAAGTCATGTACTAACGATCAAAGCTGCATGCTTTGCAAAGGAGCACATTCAACCTTGAGTACTACGTGCCCCAAATATCTAGAGATGGCGAAATCGTTAGGGAAATGAGGATAATACAATTAAACAAACGAATCTTACGACTCTGAATAGCGGAACGCAAAATACATTTCAAAAAGGAAACAAAGGCTCCATAATCGATCTCATGTTCGCCAACGACGCCCTTAGTAGGCACATTGAGTGGGCGGTGTCGGACATATTTACAAATAGTAACCACATGGCTTTTATTGCCGAAGTCTCATATGCCGGAGGGACAGAACGCCGCAGTAGGAGCACATACCAAAAACGAAACTGGAAACAAAAAGACTTTGATGCTGAACTTTTTGAGATGGTCTGGAGTTCAGAAAATATACAAGGCGAAGACGCCATACACCTGGTATTCGCAGTGCGAAAAAAATTGTCCACAGCTTGCGACGCAACCATGCGCAGGACAGCACACCATACCAACCGAAGACCAGTGTATTGGTGGAATGAAGAAATAGCTGGGCTCAGAAAACTCTGCAACTCAGCTAGACGCCGCCTACAACGTAATCAGAGTGAAGAAAATGAAAGCAGTCTTAGGAATATATTTAAAACTCAAAAGAAGCTTCTGAAGTCAGCCATTGGTCGCAGTAAAAAGAAGTGTTTTGAAAAACTCTGTGAGGAAGCAAACGAAGACTCCTGGGGAACAGCATACAAAATCTGTATGTTAAAATTCAAAAATAAGGCCCAACAACCCAAAAGCACACCCTTTATGAGAAATGTCGTCGAAACTTTGTTTCCAAAACACGACAGTATTTCTTATGCTGAACCTCTAATCGAAGTCGAAGAGCCACCACTGCTAGTTAGTGAAGAAGAAATATTGGCCATAACCAGAAAAATTAAAAGCAACAAAACGCCTGGATTAGATGGCATTCCAAACAGAGCCCTAAAAGAAGCCATGACTCTGACTCCTAAATTATTCGTGAAAATGTACAATGCGTGCTTAAAAGAAGGAATATTTCCCGACCCATGGAAAGTTCAGCGATTGGTTCTACTTCCTCAACCAAAAAAGCCACCGGAGGAACCATCTTCATATCGACCTCTGTGCATGCTTGACACTATTGGAAAAGCATATGAAAGCATTGTTAGCTTGGAGATAGCAATCCAGAAAGCCGGCGAATTATCAGAAAGACAATACGGCTTTATGAAAAAGAGGTCTATTATTGACGCACTATACGCTGTCGTTGACACTGCGAAATGCGCAGTAAGTGGCAAGCGATGGAAAGGCGGAACAAAAAAATATTGTGCGCTGATCACCCTGGATGTGAAGAATGCCTTTAACTCAGCAAAGTGGGCAAACATAAGCAAAGCTCTATATGAAATACGTGCTCCTCAATATCTTATGGAAATTGTCATAAGTTATTTTGAAAACAGGCGACTATTATACGATACAGATTAAGGCACAAAGAGCTACTCAATTTCGAGTGGAGTACCGCAAGGCTCGGTACTAGGCCCCCTTTTATGGAACATAATGTATGATGGGGTGCTAAGGAGACACCAACCGAAAAATATTAAATTAGTTGCATACGCAGACGACCTTATTGTGGTAGCAGTGGCTAAACACCTCGACGACCTCCGGAGCAAATGCAATGACTGCGTCCTTTCCAGCCGGCGTTTTTTACTCGCAAAGGTAATGAAATCGGTTGTGTTATATGCGGCTCCGATATGGATCCAGACGCTAGGCATCAAAGCATATGCCAGATAAATAAACAAAGTGCACAGGCTGTCGGCACTAAGAGTTATCAGTGCTTTCCGAACAATTTCAAGCGATGCTGCTGAAGTAATAGCTAGTATGATGCCCATTGACATCCAGGGTGACGAATACGAGCGGGTGTACAAATTATCAGAGCCAACTACAGGAGCCAAAAGAAGAGAAAGAGTGAAAAGCTTAACTATATGGTAGCAGCGGTGGCAAACCTCACTCAAAGGACGGTGAACCTACAGACTCATACGGATATCCATTCCTGGATCGACAGACGACATGGAGACCAGGATTTCCACCTAACCCAAATACTAGGTAGGCATGGGTGCTTTAGAAGCTACCTGTACAGATTCCAACACGGCATTAGTCCGAATTGTCCGATGTGTTTAGAGTGCTTAGAAGATTCCGAGCATATATTCTTTTATCGCCCTCGATTTTCAAGTATAAGGGAAAAACTTAAAACTACACTCGATGGTAGTTTTACGGTGGAAAATTTGACGACACTTATGTGCCAGTCCTCTGAGAACTGGAATGCTGTCAGCGAAGCGGCAGCGTCAATCATGACAAAACTTAGACAGACATATAGGGCAGAATAGGCGTCCGTCAGTCCATGTCATAGAGGAGGCTTAATTGTCTTATCACTCCCACGAAGTAATACCTAACAAGGTGGTTCCGTGGGAGAGTCTGGGGTTGGGAGTAGGTTAGGTTTAGCGGATTAAAGTTCCGCACTTCGGCTTTTGATGCTTCCTCCTACTTAAAACAAAAAAAAGTCATTACTTGAATGCAACAACACACCTCTCAACTTCTACAGTATCATGGAAGCTTTGGACGCACTATATCACAACCCAAACGCACTGTATGAAATACAAGAACACATGAAGAACTTTGCACAACAACCAACAGAAGACTTGGACACTTATTTCCAATACACATTGGCACTGCACAGGATGCTGATTAAAAATACAGTGGACCTTCTAAAAACAGAAATAAATAACAAATATATTGAACAAGATACTATAACACAATTTATTGAAGAATTAATAAATAAAAATTTGGCAACAGCCTTAGCATCTAATCAATATCAAAGCTTAATGCAAACATGTACAAGTGCCAAACAAATCAAAATACGATTACAACAAACTAGTGAAAATAAAAATCTAAGACGACCTATCGAAATCCAAAAACAAAATTTAAATAACTTTTGGCAAAAACCAACTAATCAACAAAGAATAGTACCACAAAAGACAAACCCTTTTAATTTAAATCCACCACAATGGCAAAATAATAATTTAAACCAATAATCAAGAAACCAATATAATCAACCTAATTATCATAATAACAACTTCAGACAAAATCAATTTCAACCAAGGGAACAAACGAAGAACAATTACAATTATGCACAACCTCAAAGAGTTTTTAATACATACCAACCTCCACAAGAACGCATGGACGTTGACGAACCTCAAAGAAACAGTGGGTACAAACGAAATCACTCTAACAGAAACATCATTCCGCAAAAGATGCAAAGGATCAACACACACCAACAACCTGAACCTCAGCCAGAACAAACCTTCAGACGCGTGGAAGAAGCTGGCGATACACCGAGTACTGTTTTGGGCTGAAGGATGGGCTAACTTGCCTTACACTCAAGGATGGTCCAAAATAACAAGAAGTGAATATCATGATCGACTTAGGCGCTACAACAACTACATATCAAAAAAATGCAGAATACGTAAGAGTATATCAATAAATCCTGTATGGACAAAATCAATGCATAGACATTCCATGATGACTATTAAAAATGATTTACCATTTTTTGAACCAGAAGACATTAAAGATTTTGATATTATAGTAGGATTTTGTGGATTGAAAAATTAAATGCAGAAATAGATTTCACGTCACTACAATTAAAATATACAAATAAAAACAAAAATCAAAAAAAATTCTTCTTCCAGCCGAGTCAACAACAGCGCGCCAGTCGTTTCTTCTTTTCGCTACGTGGCGCCAATTGGATATCCCAAGTGAAGCCAGGTCCTTCTCCACTTGGTCTTTCCAACGGAGTGGAGGTCTTCCTCTTCCTCTGCTTCCCCCGGCAGGTACAGCATCGAATACTTTCAGAGCTGGAGTCTTTTCGTCCATCCGGGCAACATGACCTAGCCAGCGTAGCCGCTGTCTTTTAATTCGCTGAACTATGTCAAAGTCGTCGTATATCTCGTACAGCTCATCGTTCCATCGAATAAGATATTCGCCGTGGTCAATCGGTTGTTGTCATCGTCCAAGCCTCTGCACCGTATAGCAGAACGGGAATTATGATGTTTGTTCGTCGAGAGAGGACTTTACTTTTCAATTGCCTACTCAGTCCAAAGAAGCACCTGTTGGCAAGAGTAATCCTGCGTTGGATTTACAGGCTGAAATTGTTGGTGCTGTTAATACTGGTTCCTAAATAGACGAAATTATCTACAACTTCAAAGTTATAACTGTCAACAGTGACGTGAGAGCCAAGTCGCGAGCGCGACGACTGTTTGTTTGATGACAGGAGATTTTTCGCCTTGCCCTCGTTCACTGCCAGACTTATTCGTTTTGCTCCCTTGTCCATTCTGGAGAAAGCAGAACTAACGGCGCGGGTGTTGAGGCCGATGATATCAATATCAAAATAAAAACTAAATTACAAAATGAAATAATTAGGAGAAATAATAAAACAGAAAAGTTATTATTTACCACAACGAAAGAAGCAACCATTAGCACAGAAAGTAATGAACCGGCTTGGACGATTTCGTCAATTCTGAAATAAAAAAATTATAAAAGAATAGTATAATACAACCTAGTAGTAGTCCTTATAACTCACCAATTTGGACAGTACCAAAAAAGGGTATAGATGAAAATGGAAAAACCAAGAAAAGAGTAGCGATAGACTTTCAAAAATTAAATTCAACTATAAGGCATAGATATCCTATTCCGGATATAAATATGATCATACAAGTGTTAGGTAATGCTAAATATTTTCCACGATAGATTTTGAAGCAGGATTTCACCAAATTATGATACAAAAAGAAGATAAGGAAAAAACAGCATTTTCCATAAATGGAGCAAAATATGAATTCATACTAATGCCCTTCAGATTATGAAATGCACCCTCAAAATTTCAAAGATATTCTGCGAGAGTATATAAATAAATTTGCGTTTGTATATATCGACGACGTGTTAATATATGTATTCCTCGACACCTGAAGAACATATTAAACACATCCAAATAAAAGTAAACGCATTACATAAAGAAAATATGAAAATCTCTGATGAAAAATCACACTTCTTTAAAAATCAAGTTGAATATTTAGGACATATAACAACACATGGAGGATGGAGTCATGTATAGAAGTTCACGCAAGTGAGGTAGGTTCTCTGATCGCCATTCACTTGCGAGTGGCCAGAAACGATTCTTTTACATATGATTTAAGCAGCTCACGACTTCCGGTCTTAGACCAAGTATCCTCTGTGTAGCCTAAGAACATCCGTTTGAAGGCGAGCTAAAGTGAGAAGGCGAAGCATCCCCTGGCATAGGGTTGTGCGCTGGGTTTGGGACCCGCCACGTAAAAAAACACCCCCCAAGGAAAAGGAACAGCCAGCCTCGGATGAGAGACCTCCCTTTTGAAGACAACCATGGCAAACGAATTAAGGATCACGATTTGAGGGCATGCACCTGGAACGTCCGGTCCCTTAATTGGGCAGGTGCCGCTGCCCAGCTGGTTGATGTTCGCGTTAGAGTGAAGGCTAACATCACCGCCGCCTAAGAAATGCGATGGACGGGACAAGGACAGAAACAAGTAGGTGCTTGTGGCATTTACTACAGTGGCCATATAAAGGAGCGCACATTTGGTATGGGATGCAAGGTGGGAGAGAGATTCTGTCGTCGAGTACTGTCATTCACCACGGTGGATTAACGTCTAGCCACAATCCGCAACAAAGCAAAGTTCTTCAACATATCGCTCATTTGCGCTCACGCCCCGACGGAAAAAAAGGACGATGTGACCAAAGATGTCTTCTATGCGTTCTTGGAGCGCACTTATGAGAGATGCCCCACCACGATGTCAAAATCGTGCTTGGCGGCTTTAACGCCAGGGTGGGCAAAGAAGGTATCTTTGGCATTACGGTCGGTCTCCACGAGGAAGCATTCTCAAATGGGTTGAGGCTGATCGACTTCGCCGGGGCCCGAAATATGGTGTAGGATTAGATTCCAGCATAAGAAGATTCATCAAGCTACCTGGCAGTCTCCGGATCGAAGAACCACCAACCAGATCGATCACGTTGTGATAGACGGAAGACACGTCTCCAGTGTTTTAGATGTGCATGCGCTCCGAGGTCCTAACATCGACTCGGGCCACTATATTGTTGCAGCCAAGATTCGCTCCCGCCTCTGTGCAGCAAAAAACGCACGCCAACAAATACAAGGAAGCTTCGACGTCGAGAAGCTGCAATAACAACAGACAGCAGAACGGTTTTCTACTCGGCTTACACTCCTACTCTCTGAGAGCACTCGTCAACAACACGGTATAAGGGAACTGTGGGACGGCATTTCAAACTCCTTACGTACAGCTGCAACCGAAATCATTGGTTTTCGGAAAGTGCAAAAGAACAGCTGGTACGACGAGGAGTGCCGTGTCGTAGCGGAGGGAAAACAGGCTGCCTACCTCGCAACGTCACGATCGACTACAACAAATGAGGGATAGGATAGATACCGAGAGTTGAAGAGGGAAGCGAGACGCATTTGTAGTCAGAAAAAGAAAGAGGCCGAAATGCACGAATACGAAGAGTTTGATAAGCTGGCCGACAGGGGTAATGCTTCTTGTACGCGATGTTGAGGAGGCTTATCTCACGGTAGTTGGCGCAGATTGTGGGATCGCCTTTTTTATGGATTAGGCATAGCACACTTAAATTCCAATCGTTGGGCGTGCTTTCGTCCGGCCATATTTTGCAAAGAAACTGGTGCATGCTCCTGATCAGTTCTTCGCCGCCGTGTTTGAATAGCTCGGCCGGCAATCCATCGGCCCCGCCGCTTTATTGTTCTTCAGGCGGGTAATTGCTATTCTAACTTCTTAATGGTCGGGCAATGGAACGTCTGCTGTACTCACGCATTTCTCCCTCTTTATTTTTCTGTCTACAAATGCGTCTCGCTTCCCTCTTCAACTCTCGGTATCTATTCCATCCCACACGTGTTGTGGTCGATCGAAACGTTGCGAGGTAGGCAGACGGTTTTTTCTCCACTGTGACACGGCACTTTTCGTCGTACCAGCTGTTCTTTTGCACTTTCCGAAAACCAATGATTTCGGTTGCAGCTGTACGTAAGGAGTTTGAAATGCCGTCCCACAGTTCCCTTATACCGAGTTGTTGACGAGTGCTCTCAGAGAACAGGAGTGCAAGCCGAGTAGAAAATCGTTCGGCTGTCTGTTGTGATTGTAGCTTCTCGACGTCGAACCTTCCTTGTATTTGTTGGCGTGCGTTTTTTGCTGCACAGAGGCGGGAGCGAATCTTGGCTGCAACATTATAGTGGTCCGAGTCGATGTTAGGACCTCGGAGCGCACGCACATCTAAAACACTGGAGACGTGTCTTCCATCTATCACAACATGATCGATCTGGTTGGTGGTTTTTCGATCCGGAGACCGCCAGGTGGCTTGATGAATCTTCTTATGCTGGAATCTAGTACTGCAGACAACCATATTTCGGGCCCCGGCGAAGTCGATCAGCTTCAACCCATTTGAGGATGTTTCCTCGTGGCGGCTGAATTTACCCACCGTAATGCCAAAGATACCTTCTTTGCCCGACCTGGCGTTAAAGCCGCCAAGCACGATTTTGACATCGTGGCGGTGGCATCTCTCATAATTGCGCTCCAAGAACGCATAAAAGGCATCTTTGGTCACATCGTCTTTCTCTTCCGTAGGGGTGTGGGCGCAAATCAGCGATATGTTGAAGACCCTCGCTTTGATGCGGATTGTGGCTAGACGTTCATTAATATTAGTGAATGATAGTACTCGGCGACGAAGTTTCTTTCCCACCACGAATTCTACACCAAACTTGCGCTCCTTTATATGGCTACTGTAGTAAATGGCACAAGGACATAAACCAGCTGGTGAGGCAAGGTGACATTGTATTTATTTTGAAAATTCTTTATTTATTCTTCCAAATCAATTTCATCTCCTTCAAAGTAATCCCCTCCCTATGCAATGCACTTATGCCAACGGATTTCTCAATCTTCGAAACACTGGCTGTAGTCACTTTCCGGGATGGGCATCAGTTCTTCACTGCGACTTGAATCTCCTCTATCGTAAAAAACCGTTGGCCCCGGAACGGTCCTTTGAGCTTGTTGAATAGCCAGAAGTCGCACGGCACCAGATCAGGTGAATACGGTGGTTGCAGAACGATGTGGGTTGAGTTTTTGGCGAAATGATCACGAATTACGAGGGCAGAATAGGATAGAATTCCTTCTTCCCACAATTCCGGCTTTTTTAGGCGGATAGCGTTACGCAAACGACGCATAACATTCAAATAATATTCCTTGTTGACCGTTTGACCGGTTGGAAGGAATTCATAATGCACAACACCACGATAACCAAAGAAAACAGCCAACATGACATTGATTTTTGAGCGACTTTGGCGCGATTTTTTTGGCCTCGGCTCTCTTTTGGCACGATACTCGCTCGATTGATCGGTTGCTTCGGGGTCGTAAGCATAGATTCAAGACTCGTCGCCAGTTATAATGCATTTTCTGACACCTTGGTAGTCGGAAAGCATCGTTTCACACACTTCAACGCGACGCCTTTTTTCCAAAAAATTCAATGTTTTCGGTACCAGTCGAGATTTGACGCGCTTGAGGCCCAAAACATCCATCAAAATGGTATTGGCTGAGCCTTTCGATATGCCCACTTCATCAGCAAGGTCTTTAATTGTTAATCGACGGTTTTTCAACACCAAATCTTTGATTTGTTGAACGTGAGCTTCGTCGGTTGAGGTTGATGGTCGCCCTGGACGCTCTTCGTCTTCGACACGTTCACGGCCGGCTTGGAACTCACTATACCACTTGCAAACATTTTTGTTAGACATAGCCTCATCAGCAAAGGCTTTCTGCACCATCCTCAACGTATCCGCAGCAGAAAATTGATTCCGTAAACAAAATTTAATGCAAATTCTTTGCTCAACAAATTTCGACATCGCGAAAAACTCACTTTTAGCAGCTCACAAAACGACACGTATCTCAAACACTAATGAATATTTTGACATGAAATTTGACATAAATGTGACGGACTTAAAAAATAATTATTCTCCAAATCCTTCGACGCGCGCAGTTTAAATTCAAATGTCACCTTATTTTTTGGGCACAGAGTAAATACAAGATAGGCTATATAGATGTCGGCGCAGTCGTATATCTCCAGTGCTACCAATCACATTGTGTCATACCAAAGGTGAGATTTTAAGCTTCCAAAAACAAATTATATTAGGGGAAGTTGGAAAAAATTCAGCTGTTCAAAACTGAGTGAAAATGATGAAGAAATTCACAATATTTTGAAATTTTTGTACCTATAAAAAGGGAAGATAGTCACGCAAGCCACCAATGAAATTTGTGAAGTTTACAGAGACGACTCTGCATCAATTCGTGAAGCACATCAATGGTTCGCTCGCTTCCGTTCTGGTAATTTCGAAATTTCGATTTACGCTTATGAGAGATTTACACTGATGGAATAGTATCTCTAGCGGAAAAATTGTTGACTAAAATGGTACATATTTGTTTATTTATTTATTAGTACAAATATAAAAAATAAGTGGAAGTTTGATTAGAAATACGAAAAGACTTTTTCGATTACCCAATATTGCAACTACGAAAGCCAGTTCTTAACAGATCGCATATTGTTTGTGGTCAAAATCACATCAATTTATATACAATATAAGTTATCACAGCCAGCATAGCTAACAAAATTTACAACAACAAAGTTGTCGTAGCTAGCAAAATATACTGATATTACTCAATTCAGCAATATTCTGTAAATATACAATATCATTGCTCAATAAAGTTAATTTCCAAAAATTACAACAACAACACATTTCGTTGGCACTAAACCAGAACGGAAGCCGTGCCGCCGCAATGTTAGCCGTTTCTCGACCAAACTGAGGTTTGCTGTTTCGCTATAATTATTGCTTACGTTATCATTACATAGAGTATATAGAAATAAGTACCAATAAGTAAGAATTCGTACATATGTAAGTTTATAGTAAATAAGCAAAGTTTGTATAAAAGAAATGTGTTTAATAAAGAAATTTGAGTTCAACTTCACCATTCAAAACAGCGTGTTGTTAATCATCTGGTGGCAACCATTAACTGGCGCCCGAGAACTTTAAAAACTTGAAGTTGCTTACACCAAAAGTATTATTAAAGTGAATCCGTACGCACAAATACTCGTATCATTATCCAGAAGGATAAACGACGGAATTTAATTTTTATAAGAAGTTCAGTCGAGTTTGACATAAGTCATTAAAAACAATATTTAAAACCTTGTTCGGAAATTTAAATTACAAGTGTACGCAAAAAACGCCGCAAAAACAAAAAGCGCGTCAAGTGTCGTGACATATTTTAAGATTTGTTAAACAATAAAGCTAAGTTTTTGACAAATCAAATTAAAAATACTTATAAAGTGTGCAACTGAAACAAGAAGCCGCCAAATCAACGCCTGGAGTGACGTCATCCACCCCCCAGTAGAGGACTAACGCTTCAAACAGGACCAAGTAGACCGTCCAAAGAGAATGACAAAGTTGATGCTGATACTCCTGTAAGTTAATATTAAGCTTACATAAAAAAAATATATATATATTAAAAATCCTAATAAGCAAATAAAATTTATACCCGATATATAAAACATCTAAAAAATTGTTAAGAACAAACTTATACCCGATATAAAATATCTAAAAAATTGTTAATAGCAATAAATATCTATAAAGTATCATATTGTTAAAGCAATAAATAGTCGAAATTGTAAACCACAGCAATGGAGCAAATTCAAGAAGCTATTACACACCTAACTAGTGCTGTTAATGCACAAATAGAACAATCAAAAATATTGAGCAGTAGGACCAATCAGTTAGAAAGTAGAATTAGTCCCCATAACGAAAGTTCTATTTCAAATAACCATATTAACTTAACTGAGTCGGACTTAATAGAAATTAGCAGATTACCTGTTATCGTGAAGAACCTCCCAACATTCGAAGGAGACCCGATCCAATTCATATCCTGGATCCACAACGTCGAATCTGTTTTGCAGGACTACGAAGTAGTCAGAACAAAGCCACTGTAAAGAGCCATCCTACGACGTATTAGGTAGAAAATTAAAGGCCCTGCAGATACGGCCTTAATCTCATACAACATATTCAATGATGATTGGGGAACAATCAAAAATTGTTTGTCACTACACTATGCAGACAAACGCGACCTTAGGACTCTAGAACACGAACTAGGAACCTTATCCCAAAAACACTTCAGCGTAGAGCAATTCTACGCAAGAGTCAATCACCAACTATCGCTGTCAATAAACAAAATAAAGAGTCATGATTATTCAAGAGAAACAAATAATGTTCTACTGGAAACCTATAGGAATCGAGCCCTTGATATATTTATCAGAGGCCTAAACGGCGAATTGTCTGGAATGCTAGTCATTCAGCGCCCCAGCAACCTACCCGAAGCATACGCTTCCTGCCTTGAAATTCAAAACATTAACTTAAGAAACTATTCAATATATACAAAAAATGGAGGTAGCTCTAATCAAATGCAAAAACATCAAATGAATCGAAAACCAATATTTGTACCAAGGGTATTAAACCCTGCCGAAAAAAATTTAATCTATAATAAAAACATGCAAAATCAAGCACCGCCACCACCCAGACCAACCAATCCTAAGCCACCAATCCCTATGGAGGTGGACCCTTCAATACACTCATGAAGAATAAACTATATGAATCGACCGAACAATACGCCTATAGTGAGGCCATCCAATTATTCTTCCAATATCCCTAGGAAATCCCAAAAACTATTTAATGTCCAAACAGAGGACGAGGAAATAAATTTTATGACAGACGCCTGTCTACCCTACCCTATTTATAACTAACTTTAAAGAACGGGGATATCGCGAAGTTCCTTGTAGTTACGGGAGCTAATAAAAACTTTGTCTCCGAAAAACTTTCAAAAAATTCAAAGAAACTTGAGTGTCTTTTTAAGGTTCACTCAGCCACAGGTCAAGTAGATATAACCCATAAACTACGTAGACCATTCTTCGGAAGTATAGATATTACAAATAATTTTGATTTCTTTACATTACCCAATTTAAAATCCTTTGATGGCATCATTGGCGATAATACCCTCAAAGAATTGGGAGCAATCATAAATAGAAAAAGTGACACAATAACCCTCAAGGATGTGGTACTGCCACTAAAACAAAATATCTCTAAACAAATAAATAATATTCAAGAAAACCCATATGAACATGAAGTTAAGGAAATGATAAATAAATATTCGGAACTTTTCGGACCAGTCTCCGACAGTGGGACAATCGACACAACTGTATTAGCGGAAATTAGAACAACAAGTGAAGAACCGATATATACAAAATCATATCCTTACCCCAACCAACCCCGAAGTAGAAAAACAAGTAAAAGAACTTCTAAACAATGGTGTAATAAGGCCCTCAAAGAGTCCGTATAATTCCCCATTGTAGATTGTTCCAAAAAAACCAGGTCCATCAGGAGAAAAAAAGTATAGAGTAGTTGTTGATTTTAAACGACTAAATGCAATAACTATACCTGATTCCTATCCAATACCTGATAAAAACAACACTCTCGCTAGCTTAGGCGAATGTAAGTATTTTACTACACTCGACCTTACATCCGGATTCCACCAAATTAGGATGAAGGAAAAGGACATAAAAAGACAGCTTTTTCGACAGCCAATGGTAAATATGAATTTACTAGGTTGCCATTCGGTCTTAAAAATGCCCCTTCCATTTTTCAGAGAATGATCAATGTTGTTCTCAAAACGCTTATGGGAAAATATATCGATGACATTGTAATAATTGGAAAAAATAAAGAGGAACACTTACGAAATATTGAAGATGTGTTCATGCTTTTGTACAAATCAAATTTAAAAGTTATCCTGGAGAAATCCAAATTTTTTAGAACAATAGTAAAAATTCTAGGTCATATCGTTATCGGCGAAGGTATTTTGCCAGATCCTGACAAAATATCCGCTATTAAAAGAATTCCCGCACCCGCTAACCTTAAGGAATTAAAAGGTTTCCTGGGTTTAGCATCTTATTATAGGAGATTTATAAAAGACTGCAAAAATTGTCAAGCCACTTACCAATTTAACTAGAGGTGAAAATGCTCAAATAAAAGCAATTCAATCCAAACTGATACAAATTTCACTAACAGAGGAAGGCTTGAAATCATTTAATGACATAAAATGTTTGCTTACATCTTCTGAAATTCTGGCATTCCCAGACTTCAACAAACCCTTTATTCTGACGACAGATGCTTCCAATACTGCAATCGGAGCAGTCCTTTCACAAGGGACAATCGGTCAAGACAGACCCATAACTTACATCTCTAGATCACTCAACAAAACCGAAGAGAATTACTCGACAATAGAGAAAGAAATGCTTGCCATAGTATGGTCCCTCGACAAATTAAGGACTTACCTGTATGGAGCTAAAGAAATAAAAATACTTTTATTTTTTTTTTTATTTTATTTTATTAAAGCTTACATAATAAACAAATTATTATATAAACTAAAGTACGCAGCACTAGCATCATAGGCTTTCGGCTGATAAAAATACTTACTGATCACCAGCCACTCACGTTTGCACTAAGCAACAGTAATAACAATGCCAAGTTAAAAAGGTGGAAAGCAAGGATAGAAGAAAATAATTATAAACTAATTTACAAACCAGGAAAAACAAACGTAGTCGCCAATGCATTATCGCGGCTGCCAATAGAAGTTAGTACGCTAACATCCACAGATGAAAATACACAACATAGCGCAGAAGAGGATAGCTCAAAGCTTATTCCTCACTGTGAAGCTCCAATTAACGTATTTAAAAATCAAGTTATATTTACAGAAGGAAAGAAGGAAATTACACACGAAGAACCTCATCGAAGCTTCCACAGACACCTCATTAAAAGTAAAGTTTACGATAAAGAAAACCTAAGTAAAATCTTTAAAAGCGTTCTAAACCCAAACATAATCAATGGAATTAAAATCCAAGAGAAATACATTTCATTACTGCAGCAAATATATCAAGAAAATTTCTCACAATTTCGTATCAGGATAACACAGAAAGTAGTTACCGATATCGCAGACGAAGATGTCAAATTTAAAATAATAGAACAAGAACACAAAAGAGCCCATCGCAATGGTAAAGAAAATAAAGACCAGATATTGGAAAAATACTATTTTCCAGAAATGACTAAACTTATAAAAAAATATACTAAATCAAGTTACAGGCAACACCCATACCTTCGTATCCAACAGAAATACTGCATATCGACATTATAGAAATGTCCGGCGAAAAATATATCTCGTGCGTTGACAAATTCACTAAATTTGTAAAATTTTTCATGATAAAAAATAAGTCAGTACTGCATATCAGGGATAAATTGATGAAGCTTCTATACAATTTCACTGTACCAAAAACATTGGTCATGGACAATGAAGGCAGCTTTATAAGCCCAATAACTCTGAACTATTTAGAAGGATTAGGAATTGTAATCTATCTAGCACCACCTCAGAAAAGCGAAGTCAATGGTGCGATAGAACGTGCGCATTCCACTATTATTGAAATAATCAGATGTCTCCAAGTGGAATATCCTAATTACTCTATTAAAGAAATTGTCAACATTGCCGTTGACAGATATAATAACACGATACATTCAGTTACGAAAAGGAAACCAGCTGATATTTTCTTTGGAAGAACACAGAGAATCAACTACCAAGATTTAACAAACTTTAAGGAAATAGTTAATTCTGACCTTCGAAATGAAATAGCCAGAAACCAAAAAAATACACTAAATTATCACAACAAAAATAGGTCAAAAATAAGGAATTACGAACCTGGTGATACTATATTTAAAAAGAACAAACAAATTAAAGGGAAAATGAAACCTATTTTTAAAAAAGAAACTGTCGCTAAAAACAATACCGTCACAATAACTACTAAAGATAACAGAAAGATTCATAAATCGCATTTAAAAAACTAACTGACATTTACTCTTTAGACTCTTACCTTACTGGACAAACTGGTAAACAAGTTCCTACCAAATCTTACCCGCAATACTTCAGAATAACCTAACGGAAAATGAAATAAAATTAGACTTAAACTATTTACATAAACTACATTTAAATAATGTAAATGAACTAGAACGAATAACATCAAAAAACATTATTTCAATTAGCTCAAGCTTCTTAGCAATTCTTGTTGCAGTAACACTATCATTAGTTTTATATATCATACTCAAACCAAAAACCAGAAATTCATTTCTTATCCCACCAATAATATGTAGATTTCCCACAGCTTTCAGTAGCCAATAATTCTTAATCAGCGAGACGCTGATGCTTAAGAATGGGGGAGTTATCACAGCCAGCATAGCTAACAATATGTACAATAACAAAGTTGTCATAGCTAGCAAAATATACTGATATTACTCAATTCAGCAATATTCTGTAAATATACAATATCATTGCTCAATAAAGTTAATTTCCAAAAATTACAACAACAGCACATTTCGTCGGCACTAAACCAGAACGAAAGCCGTGCCGCCGCAATGTTAGCCTTTTCTCGACCAAACTGAGGTTCGCTGTTTCGCTATAATTATTGCTTACGTTATCATTATAGAGTATATAGAAATAAGTACTAGTAAGTAAGAATTCGTTCATTGTAAGTTTATAGTAAATAAGCAAATTTTGTATAAAAGAAATGTGTTTAATAAAGAAATTTGAGTTCAACTTCACCATTCAAAACAGCGTGTTGTTGATCATCTGGGCAACCATTAACTTATATGTATGTACCACATATATACATAGCTTTAAATATGTGCGAGTTTATTCACCATGTTTAAACAAAATTTGTTTTTAGCCCTGTCTATCCACTATTACATCTGCACTAATTAATTAATTTCTAACATATTGTTATGCTATGCTCTCTGATGCTGTGATGATGGTTGCATTCTTGCATAGAATATTTGTGATGTTGTTTCGCTGTTGACAGGCTTCTAATATATTTCAATTGTGCTAGTATGCGGACACAAATGTTTATAAATATTTTATGTATGTATGTATGTATATAGATATTCTGCACAAATAGTTGTTTTTGAATACTATATATTTTTCTTGAATGCTGAACCGACGATGACTGAAGTAAAAAAAAATATAAACCCCCTCCCCCTCCTTTCCTTCTACTTAGCTTTTTATGCTTCTTTTATTTTGTATTTCACTGTGGCGGATGAGTTCTTGCTTTTTCTGTGGCACTTTTTATTTGTGTTTGCTTTGGATTATTTTGTATTTTTTATGATTTTTATTTAGAATTAGTATTTCCGGACATGTTCAACGTGGGCATATAATTATTAATTTCTAATTCTGAAATGCTTGCAGTATACGTGAACTTGTAGGCAGATAATTATGGGAATTGAAACGGGTTAAGAAATTACGGTTGTTGGGGACAGTGTAACACACTTAAAACAGTTAAAGCTGATACGGTACTAAGTACTAGAAATAAATAACGTAAAAACCAATTTTTTCATTATATGTTAGGGTTCATAGGGTTAATTTATATCATTTGCGGTGTTAATTGAGCTAAAGAACAAAATTTCAACCAAACTGTGTTATTTAAAAACAATATTCAATATCTGTATTAACGCCAGCGTGCATTTTGGTTGATATAGTGACTATTCATCCTCAAAATAATACATATGCTTTATGTACTTTGCTTCAAATCAATTCCATAATCTTACGCTACATCTAGCTAACGAAGTGATTATTTTAAATTGAGTGAAATCTTACTTAAACAAAATTATTTATTTACACGATTTTGATAAAAGCACATTTTGTCAAAAACTCTATGAAGAAATTCATGTGTACAATAAACAGAGTATTGAACAAATATGAAAAGCTGATATTCGCAGATTGTGGCAGTAATGTATTTTAACTTAAAACTCGCATTTACGTATATATCGGGTTAAAATATTAGTTTTACCTTTGAATACGATACATTTGAAAAATGTGTTGCAGCGAATATATGAGTATAAATGCCGTGTTTTACAGATTTTGTTCCTTTGACGACAACTGAAACAATTTATATATAAGTATCCATGTATATTGTGTTTATATGTGTATGACTTAAGAAATATACCTACATAAGTAATATTATATATGCAAGCCTGCTACAAGCAGTTATGGTAAAGCACAAATAACTCACATATTTGATCTCTGGTCAATAATCGAGCAACAAATGGCTGAAAGAAATAATATAATTTGCAAGATACAAAAATAATAATACCTACAAATTTATTTAAAAAGGTAAGTAAGCGGTAAATTATTAAATGGGAAATCCAATATATGTTTTGTATATACATAACAACATTGTAAAAGATATTCTCACAAAGACCGAAATAAAGTAAAGAAATTGAAAACCAGCAGAATATATCAAATATTGTTTTTTACAATCACTTCATATCAACATTTTTAATCAATCAATAGAAATTTTATTTCCTCAATTCAAGTAAATGAAAATGAACAAAATCAAAATATGTGCTTCAAATATCACTTGAATCACTTGAATGAATGTTTTAACAGCTGTTTCTTCATATGGTAGTAGATATTTTCTGCATGTAGAAATCATTAGCAGAAACCAGCAGCTCTCCCAGCTTTTTACGTTCTCAACTTGTGTTCTCTTCTGCTCGCTTCCTGCTGGGTTTTTGGTTAAGAAACGCATTTCCAGCAGGAATAGTGCTAGCTAGCAATAGTTCGGAGTTAAGAAACAAAGCTAATGTTATTTTTATTTTCTCGCGATTTGTTACTACAACATGTTACTGCTTTGTTGACCTAGCAGTTGTTTGTAACTATTGACATCCGGTTGACGGTCTGTCCGTTTGTCTGTGCAAGCTGTAACTTGAGTAAAAATTGAGACATCTTGAAGGAAAACTCTTCTTTTTTTCTTTAAATCAACCAAAATTGTCCATGCCAAACCTTTTTGACATTTCTACTGATATTGATCATAACTTCGCTACTCCCCATATAACAATTATGTTAAAAACTATTCAGAATGCGAAAACTCTACAAATGAGTTCGAAACATTAAATTTGGAACCCGTGATGATTTATAGCAGCCAATACCAACATTGGGCTATGGGCGTGGTGTGTAACGGAAACTTACAATTTCGCGGGTTTGGAGATTCTAATTGGCATTTCTGTATTATCTTGATATATGTACATGCCTCTGAAGTACGATAATAATCTTTTGCTGAATTCATTTCTTTCTTTGTCTGCAGCAGCCGCTAAGGTTATATGTGTTTTTATGAGCTGGAGATTTTCGTTTGTTTAAAGCTCACTCTTCGATCTTAAAATGACGCCCTAGATAGATGAAAATCGTTGTAAGAGCTAAAGGCTATCCCAAAAATCGCGTTCGAGAATTTTTTCGACGATTAGAAGAAGCACTGGCGTAAGTGCATAATATCGAATGGGGACTATTTTGAAGGCAGCAATTTTAATTTAAACAAATGAATACATATTTTGTTAAAAAAAATCCCCCTATTTTTTGAACACACCACGTACAACCACACCTCCTTCCCACATATTACAATTTTTAATTCCATATGATTCATTCAGTTTGCAATATTCAAGTCAAGATGCAATAAATATATCGAAGCAAAATTGTGCAAAAGTAATGTTTTTAAGGTAAGCCATCATATTGTCAAAATTAGACCATAATTATTAAGCCCTAGATACCGACGATGTTGACCCCAGAGCCTGTGGTTGACTATATATTGAAAATAGAGGTCAGTGTATGAGATATTAATAATATTAGGTTGTCAAAAAAGTCTTGCGGCATTTTCGCTAGTTGGCGCTGAAAGTGCGTAGTTCTAGTTTTATTCGTCGCATCGGGTCATGCTATACCTTTTTGGAAAGCTCATTTCACGCGCTAATACGCGTTTAATTGATTGTCGTTTCTTTTCAGACGTTCGTGAGTTATAGCGTCGCAAACATGGAGCAAAATAAAGAGAAAATACGGCATATTTTTCAGTACTACTACGATAAAGGCAAAAATGCATCTCAAGCCGCCAATAAAATTTGTGCAGTTTATGGACCCGATACAGTTTCCATTTCCACCGCACAACGATGGTTTCAACGTTTTCGTTCAGGTGTAGAGGTGGTCGATGATGCACCACGCTCCGGAAGGCCTGTCGTCGAAAATTGCGATAAAATCGCTGAATTGGTCGAAAGAGACCGGCATAGTACCAGCCGTAGCATCGGTCAAGAGCCGGGCATGTGTCATCAAACCGTTATAAACCATTTCAATAAATTCAATAAATCATTCAATAAATATACCGCAAGACTTTTTTGACAACCAATATTATATATATTTATGTAGTATATGAAATTCGGAGGGAATCTTCCCTAGTTCCCTTACACCCAATTAGTAAACATGTGTGATAAATGAATGAAAATGAAATTGGTGTAGATCTAGGTCTACACATCATATCCCTAAAATGATCAATTCCGATCTTCTTAATATATTAAACTTAGCCTCCTTGGTTGAGGTTATGTGATACATATCTCATTTGAGGATAATTTTAATACAATTTTAAAATATTGTAAGAGTAATAAAACTAATTTTGTCTATAGCATATAATACAAATTAATAAAATACCAAATTTAATTTTTTTAAACTAATTTTGTCTATAGCATATAATACAAATTAATAAAATAATAAATCGATGTTTTGGAGATGTTCAATTCCATTTCCATGAATTTCAATGATGATTTCGACCGATTTTTGATGAATTCACGCACATTGATCACGGATATTGATTGACCCGCATGTTGGTCGTCATTTATGTCCTCACGACCACTTGGAAAACATTGAAACCACTCGTGCACTCTGCTGCGGGATAGGCAATCATCACCATAAACTTGTTTCATCAATTGAAACTTTTCGGTAAAAGTTTTACCAATTTTAAAATAAAATTTCATGTCGGCTCTTTGTTCGAAGCCCTTTTTCGCACATTAGTGCAAAACACAAACATACTGACACTTAAAATGCAATAACTTCACTTCAAATCCATTAAATATCATGAAATTTTCACCAGACAATCGATAAAGATAGCTGATTCTAACGCACTAATCGACATATAGATGTCGCCACCAGGGGGCGCTAAATTCAAAAAGTCCTGTTTACTTTGGAATGTACCTTGTATAATTTTATGAGACTACATGAATCTTCTATGTAATTTCCTAAATTATTCGAAAATTTTCTTGATATTTGTCCTAGACTTTGAAAATTTGTGAGCATAACAATTTCTTTGTTTTATGGTTATCTAGGAAATTGTCAACTAGCAACACAATCCGATGAACAGTCTTAAATTTAATAAAATTTGTGTTTTTCATTAATTGCTGTATCAAATATTTCTCCTTTCAAGTTTACTACTAACAAAAATTGTTCTATATTTCTCCTAACTTGAACACGTATTAAATCATTATCACTATTATTAGTTGCGTGGTCTTCTTATTTTATACTGGAAGTGCATACGTATTTTCACGTATTTTGGAAACGAGGAGAACCAAAAGAAATAATATTTAATTTTCCTCTTTAATACCAGTGGTTCGGCAAATAAAATTAATGAAGTTATTTTGATAAGACACGAATGACTGAAATCCAAATCCAACATTTGTAAGAATAATATTGACTAAAAAGTTTTACGTTTTTCTTTACTCGCGGTCAAATGCGAGAAAACACGTATACCCTTGTGGTGCAAATTTTGCTGACGTTTATTCTGCATTAAGTATGAACTGAAGCATGAATTATTAAGGGAAGAAAATTCCAGATATTTATATTTTCAGAATTCGATCATAAAGGGGAGCTTTATGAGTTGTACCCTTGTGTTAGTAGGTAAAACAAAAAAACACAAGCCGGCAAATTATATTATTGCGGTTCTTTGAAAATGTATTTAAAATTTAGCACCTCAAACAAATATTATTTATTATTTTAGCTTTTGGCCCTTGTGTTAGCCCTTGTGTTAGTAGGTAAAACTAAAAAACACAAACCGGCAAATTATATTATTGCTGTTTTTTGAAAATGTATTTAAAATTTAGCACCTCAAACAAATATTATTTATTATTTTAGCTTTTGGGCCGTTAAGACTTTTTTTATATGCCGTCATATATTTGCATTAGTGCTAAATCCAAAATGATTTAAGAATGAAGTCGAAAATTGTACAGTTTACCAATCTCAGCGCGAAGAAAATCAGGATTTTTTGCTTGTCCTTAAACAGTCACCAAATTAATATTAGTGCAAGACGTTAACAAGGTTTTAGCTTTAGCACAATTTTACATTAGGTAAACGGTCAAAATCTTAGTGCTACAGTGGTCTTTTCCAAGGTTCTTCTATTTATATATATGTATATATATGCTATCAAATAATGATTGTTTAATACTATGCTTTTCCTTCTCAGGGAGGCCGGCACATTTAATATTGTTATCAAACTAAACAAGTTTTGAATTTGGTAGAATCGTGGTTTCAGCTGTACAGCGTTTAACATGGATACCAAGAAGGATATAGCGAAATCGCAAGCAAGTGGCACTACATTGCGACGTCCGATTCAAATTGTGAAAAAACGCTCTGGTCCGTTAGATGATGCACTAAAAGAGCTATATCAGGAGCTAAGTGATGCACCCGCTACGATTGACACGACAGTGTTGACGGCAACCCAAACGGCTTTTACAGTTTGGCAACCATCTTCAAGAGATACCAGTTTGAAATTTCCCTCATTCGCAGTAACTGCAGTATCACCACAAATAGCACGTCGTCGTCCAACAATCAAAGAGAAAGAGAAAAAACGGGAACGTTGGTTACTTACACGTAAAACTTGGAAATATATGACTGATGCTGGACGTAAGCTTATACCGGAAGGAGCACAAAACTGTAAAGAAGATATAGCTAAAATTGAAGCAAATTTTCAACAGATTTGTTCCAACGAACCCCGTTTTATATTGTGGCGTCGGAAGTCTTCTTATCCAGGAGCCTTGCGAAATTCGAAACAACGTTTGAAACATTTATTGCAACATACGGGGCAAAAGGGACCGAATACGATAGAAGCAATAGAACAGGAAGAAGCACACAATGTTGATCAAGTAATCGATCTTTTGCAGTCTTTTTTAAAGCTTGACGAAATGTGTAAAACTACGACATTACTCAGCTCAAAAACTGTGCGGCCAGATCAGACAGCTTCGCCAAGTGCTCGTCGTCCTAATAGCGTCCGGAAGTCAGCGATTAGCAGCGGTAATATAACTTCACGTGGTGCTAATTTTTTTGCACTACAACTTCCTAACGATTTACAACAACTAAATGAAACCGATCAACTTCTTGAACGATTACGAAGAATTTTTCGTAGTGCGAGAGTAAATGAATTCACAATACCAACAAATGATATTACTCCTGCAATTCTTCAGGATAAGGTTTTACTTAAACAAATATATAATTATCTTAAAAAAGAACAGTTACATCGTGTTTTGAGTACACATTCCACACCATCATTAAAGAGTACACGACCGAATATAAGGCATTCTTCATCATTGTCTAGTTTACAGAATTTTGGTGATAACGTATATAGAGTTGTTAAGTTTGGAGATAGTACTAAAGATCAGGATTTGAATTTAGAACCTTCCAATCAAGAAACTAACATTCAATTGAGAAAAACCGCTACAAAACTAACGGTACCATCAGCGACAGTAACTGGAGCAGTACCAAAAAATCAACTTTCTTCAATCCCAAAGGACACCAGTATCAAACCTATGCCTCCTATGCCAGCGCCTTGCACACGTAAGCCACCAAATACACTCAATCTACCAGCTTTAAACAAAAACAGCACAAATAACGTACCTTTAAGATATGTGAAACAGCCTCAGGCTGTGAAGTATTTTAATTCTTGTGGAACTCAAACTAACTTTGTCCCTTTGCAAGAAATTAAACGTTTAGCAGAGGAATATAAGAATCTGAAACAGGAAGAGGCTTCGTTGAAGGCTTTATTAAGTTGCACGCGTAGCGTCACTGATGATGAGACGGAGAAAGGCGCCAGTTATACCACAACGACAAGCCCTCATCGGCGCAAGAGCTCAATAGATAATGAAGATATTTCACAATCCGTAAGTGATACAATTAAGCGATATTTGCGTATGGCCCGAAAGAAGAGCGTCAATGATGATAACTCTAATCGATTTAAGCGTGTTAATTACGATCGTAATTTACGCAATATAAAAGCTAAGGGCGAAATTAATCCGCCTGGTATGGATGAAGACAATTCGAAAGCTGTACAAACATTGGATGCATGGCCCGTAATTTGTTTAGACTTTATACGTGGCAAAGAAACATATAGTATCTTAGAGGCAGCTCATGCCGAATGGCAGCGGGCACTAGATGAACGTATTCAAAAAAAGCTGGCATACGACCAAAAGATCTGTGATTTAAACAATGCCAAATTAATACCGGCTTTATCGAGTTGTGGTTCCTTATCTGCACCGACATCGCCAACATCTCCTGTAACTTTCAGTGGAGCTAGCCACAATTTAGAGACTCGTCAAGCGAACCATGGAATTGGAAGCAGCATGGGAAGCCTTCGTCACGTTGGATCACAGTTTTTATCAAATTTATGGCACGGAACTAGTAGTAGTGTAGCAGCAACTCCTGATGATGAAGATACTGGCAACAGTAGCGCTGAAAAAAATTTTTCAAATCATTCGAGCAACTTTTTAAAATTTCATCGAAGTTCAAAACACGATCACAGTCCCATAACGAATGACTGTAAGTACAGATATAGCTATGTATATATGTATGTAAATATATTATAAAATAATTAGCATAACTATGTCAAACCTTCAATATTTTTTGGACCATTTTATATTTGCAAGCAGGTAAAAATATGTTAAAAGCCTTCTATCGTTGAATGGACGCCCTCTCCAACTTAACTAAATAGACGAAATAACTCGATTGAATCTAGTTTTCTTCGCATTCCTTGAGTAAAGATTAAATTTCATTAAAAACAGTACGAAATCATGGTTGCATCACTTAATTGTCTTCAACACGATTTCTAGTTAAACTATATTATGTTATTCTCTGGTGTGATACATGTACATAATATAACAATCTAGTTTTAATTTTTTAATTTGCTTAAGTTATTAACCTGGAGTACAGGTATAAGTTTTAATACAAAAAATATATAACAAAAATATATATGAAATCCTAAACAGGACGCGAAAACAAGCGTCGGAGGCCTACAAAGTACATATGTGTAAGTATGTATGTCATTGATCAGCGGGACGAGATGAGTCGATTTAGCTATGTCTGTCCGTCTGTATATACGGGATTTGAGCGTAAAGAGTTTTTGACATATTTATTTGGAATTTTTCTTACGTCTGTTTCTCTCCAAAAAACTGCACATTTGTTGGAACCGCTGATATCGGAATAATAAAGCATATAGCATAAAATCGTACGATCAGTTCGATGTAAACGAAGTTAACATTTTTTTGGTTTTTGTTTGTTGAATACAAGTCGGTATAGTCTCTGAGATAATAGCTCAGATCTGACAACTATAGCTCATAACTGTCATAAAAACTGATCAATTAAAATCAAGCTTTCTAATTGTCATTTCACATATCACAGACCTTACATTCCTATGGTGTTACAAACTATCGTTATGTGAATATTTTTATATTATGTGCAAAATGCCAGTTTAAAAAAGATAAATCTTTAATACTCGATATCTAAGAATTTCGGACGAATGAATAGATCGATTGCGCAGCCAAAATGCGTCGCCCTTAGTGTAAAAGGCATACACCGGTCTTAATTATTTTTGGTATTTGTGTTAAATAAATTTTGATAACTTTTTTTAATGATCTTGTTATAAATTTACAATGATAACTAATCAAAATTTTTTATAATTTTAGTTACTCTAATCGATTAAAATTAACAGATTTTCCTATGTTTACTATATGGTATGTATGTACACTGATGTAGTATGGGGTGATGCTCGGTTAATACAAATGTATGTATAAATGCCGTATTTACAAACAAGCAAATGTACTAATGCTAATAAAAAAATTGCATTTAGTTTAGCTATTGTGGCACTGACATTCACGTTTTCAGTGCACATATTTATTCACTTCCTCTTTTGTTTCGTTTAAATTTCAATAGAAATTTGTTAAAATAAAGTTTCAAAAACTGCTATCCAGCCATAGTCATAACATAGGTAAACAAAGTAAAAATCTACTAGGGCGAAAAAAACGTATAACAGAAAAATATTCAAATCTTCAAACTTTGTTGTTCAAATAAATTTACTAAGCACACTTATTAGTTTTGACGGTCACTAAAAGCACATGCAGAAAGAAATATGGCTAAAAAGGATCTAAACATCCCATATCAATTTATTGCGTACTAGCTGACCCGGCAGGCGTTGTCCTGCGTGAAATTATGTGTTTTAAAATGAAAAGAAAATTTAATTTATATTGTGTTAAAAATCATTTTTTTGCTATTTATTCACATTTTTTTCAATGTAGCGTAGTTTGTTTCGGTGTGTGTATGTACAGAGAGGATGGTTTTCCAACTTGAGAACGCGCCACATATAGCTGGCCGTGTGAAAAACATCTAAACACTATCATTGTGTCCTGTTAATTGTCATTTCAAATGCAATTTTCCCTGGAAACTGAATAGGTTTGAACTGAAATGGCAAATCGTTGGAACTCAAAGGAATTCGTAGAATCAAGCGGTCTGCCCCTTGTATTCAGTTTAAGTCATTAGCATCGGTATTTTTGGTTGCTAAAATTGAAAAAAGGCATATAGAATTGGTATCAAACGCCTGGAAGTATCAGTCGGAATTTTCCAATTCTTATCGAAAACGATTTAAAGTGTCCTCGGCAATGTCATTTTTATTTGTATCCCATAATTGACGCCAATTTGAAGGCTGATGTGTCGAAATGATCATGGCGATCGTCCATCGTTTGATTTCATTGATTATCATGTTCCAGCAATTGTAACTGATGGCATGCTTCTCAAAAAGAAATAAACACCATTCACAATACGCAATGACTCAATTGAAATTGAACCGCGTACATTTATCAATAGCAACCAAAGGTAGAACCAATCGGCGTTTTTCGGGTGCATTGTCTAAATTCATCCTAAGGCATTAGTTGAAAACACACCTGGATGTCAATCTACTGGCTGGCCTTGCTTTCTGCGTAGCTATTTCTTCGACGATGCATTCCATGTATAATATCACATAATTTCCGAATAGAGCAATGTTCTCGCAAATGGATCACTGACGAAAGTTGAGAAAAACTCATCAATGTTGCTGGCGGTGTTTCCACTGGCTGTAATGTATTCTAAGGGTTAAAATACGCTCTTTGGCCATTCTCCAAATGAACTGCGAGATGCAGAACAGTCGGAAAACGTTCATGAATCGCAAAGGTAAATACGAGTACATCATAAAATGTTTCTTTGCACTTCATCGACTTATTTGCTAGTTGCTGATCTCATCTCGTTCACGGCCATAGCGGTTATTGGCCGCTACGTCTTTTGGTGACGTACTTGCAAACTTACTTGATCGATTTCGCAAACTGCAATACTTAACATTAATATGAGTTTTGAATGTGAATTAGACAATAATGGCGAATATGGTACAATCCATGTGTTGTAAACTTCGTTATTCACAGCTCTTAATTGAATGCTGAATGTTCTGCCATTGTCGTCTGGTGAACGAGACCGATACAATGGATATCTATCATTTCCAGTTTGCGTTTCCGAAAGAAAAGTACGTGGCTAGTGTTTCGCGCATTTATTGTCAGACATGCACACCGAAATACGATTCTTGTGGACATCATCATCATCCATAAACCAGATTGGTTTTCACCACTTCGTATAATTCCGGATCTTCCTCTGGATCAGGAATTTCCATAGAAATGATTTCATCAATTTGATCTGGTGTAACCACCATCCACCATCTCAAGAACATCTTTTTTGAACCTCAAAAGAATAAATCTTGCATCTAACAGCAACATATATACATACGCAGCTTCAAAATAAAGTCCATCAAACATCATAGCTGTTGTTTGAAAAGTTGTGCTGTGACATCGTGACGATCTTGCTGACTGATTACGATTCAATAATTCCGTAATCTATGGTCATTGTGCATTGCAAGTGAATGTAACAAATAAATCCGCCCTCCATAATTCCGCACGTACAGGTATATAATCGCATCCTGCGAGTACTCGTGCATGTGCTTTGGGCTGCCAATATTAGCGCGATCGTGGCATCGGAACAAATTTCAATCTGTATTTGATCTCTTTGCATGAAAGACACATTAAGCTTTCACTGAATAATTTTCAGCAATTTACCTTTTGAATAGCCGAAATAATGAAAACAATCGACGTAAATTGAACGATTCAAATAATTTACAAATAAATTAATTAGAAAACAAAACAAAAAAAAAACACCAAAAAAAGTGATATGGGAAAGTCAATTTTTGGAAATTTACGCTCGTAAGTCCGTTGAAAATAAAGTTTTTCATATCATATAACGGTTTAGTAAGCTATAGCTCATCTTATTTTTATATACATATGGCGCAGAAATAACCTTCCGATGTTTTTTGGCTGTATTTTTTTTAAAGAATTAAAAACTTTGATTCTGCTTGTGGATTATTTTTATTTGGTCTTTTAAACTTTTTTACATCAAGTCGAGAATATGATATCATGTAAATAGCCGCCACCACAGTTGATTGTCATTTGAACCATTTTTATGGCATTTTCCATCACTTTGGATAGAACTTCCGGCGATAGGTCGTCACATTATTGACGAATATTGTCTTTAAGGGCTGCAAGAGAATGAGGCTTGTTGACATAAACCCGCTACTTCAAAAAGCCCCTTAAATAGAAGTCTTGAGCGGTCAAATCAGGCGATCTTGCGGGCCAATGCAATTCCTTCAGCATATCGGTTATGGCACGTGCAGTGTGTGCCGTCACACCGTCTTGTCCAATTCATCAAGTTGCGGCAAAAAGAACTCGTTGATCATTGCTCTGTAGCGCTCACCACTCACAATAACCGTTTGGCCTATGACGTCTTTGAAGAAAAAGGTCCTATGACTCCTCCAGCGAAAACAGCACACCATACAGTGACGTTGAGCGGGTGTAATAGCTCTTCGTGGGTTACACGCGGATTTTCAATACCCCAGAAGTGCAAATTTTGCCTATTAATGTATCCGCTACGATGAAAATGGGCCTCATCACTCATGATTATTTTTGATGAAAAATCATTTTCTTCTTGGTGGTGATTAAAGATGGCTTGAGCGTATGTTGGACGCGATTGGCGGTCAGCAGCTAACAGCTGATGCACCGTCTGGACTTTGTACGGAAAAATCTTCAAATGTTGTACCAATATTCGTTGTAAACACAGTCGACTGCTACCCATTTGCGTGGCACGTCGTCTGGTCGATGTCGATGGCGCTTCCATGACATCCTCGGCAACAGCAGCAATATGAACGGCTCAACGTCGCAGTGTTTCACCAGTAGGCGTCGAACTGCCAGGAAATCTGCGACTAAATTCACGTTGTCCCAAAGTCACCGACCGATTATTGGTCAAATAAATAGTAACCAATAACCGGCGTTCTAAAACAGTGTAGCGTACCATTGTTTATTTACGTGTATTTTGCATGTGTTTACTACACAATTGTCAAAACAGAACTGACATTAGAGGTCAATTGCAAAATTTATAGCACCCTCTGTAGTAGAATTACTTTTGCGCCACCCTGTATATGATGGGTATTTATGCAATGTGATGTTATATCATGCCATGTGATGTGACATCACGTCACTTTTGCCTGGGAAATAGAAAAGGGCTGGTTTTAGAGTTTTCCTGGCAATTATTCGATAATTTCTCACCTTTTAGACCTACCCTGGACTACGATAAACATTTTAAAACCAAAATCAGCTCAATCGGCCCAGCCGTTCTCGAGTTTTAATCAGACTAACGAACAACAATTCATTTTTATTTATATAGATAGATGAATTCTTGTATGCGCTCACATACATACACATTTAAATGAGTACGCCAAATCAATGAGCAAATAATGTGTGCATATGAATCTTGTTATTCCATACGCATAATTAATATTTGAATGATTTAGTAATGTCCAATAGGCCGGCGATCGGCAAAAGTATGCAAATTTAAAAATTAGGGGGAACTAATGAAAGAAAAGCGAAATGAAAACAAATTCTTTTTGGCGTCAATAGCAATGTACACTAAGGTTAATACGCCACTACAGGTGCATATTATAACAAATACACATGCTCTTGAATTTCATTAACTGAGGATTATTAACATAGTAAAATAATTCACATAAGCATTCTGCGAAATGTAAGTAACAAAGTTTCGACCTAGAAGTTATATATAATTATAAACTAATATAATAAAAAAATAATTGATTATTAATGTAATTAAATTTTTTTCTTTATTTGAAGCAATGAACTCAAAATAAAATAATTTTTATATATTTTACTTGTACATAAGTGCACGTTTAGTACATGAATACATTTATGTATGAATATTCGCTGTTTATATCTAGTTGTAATAGCCAATAAACTGAACTTCTCGATTTAAAAAACTAAACTGGTATATGTGGTAAAGTGGTATATTCAAAAAACGGCTTTAAAATAATTCAAAACTGTACGGGTGAGATGTAGTCACAGACATGAAAAAATTAACTAAGTAAGTTAAATAAGTTTTATTTAAAAGTTAAAGTATTGCAACATTAAAAAAGGTTTCGACTTGACTTGACAGAAATTTGAAAATGTGTTGTCTAGTTCCACCGTAGTTCATTCCGGAGTCCATCACTAATCCGTAGAGATTAACCTAAAATCAATCAGCACAAACAGTTTGTTCTATTAGTAAATAATATAGAGCTCCATTGAAGCTTTTATCCAGAACTAAGCGTTAAATGTTTATAAAAAAAAGTAATTAAACAAATCTATTGATCAGGCACTAGCTTTTTATTTTCTCAAAATGCTGCATAAATTGCATTGAAATCTATAGACCGGTTTTCGAGCTACTGTGGTCATCAGCATTGTTTTTAGAAAAACGCATTTTAAGTTTCACTCTAACGTTCCAGAGCGCCCGAAAACCCCTTCCTAATTATCAAATAACTCCAAAAGTATTTGTAGGATTTTCTTCAAATTTTCAGAATCCTGAAATTAGTTGACATAGTTAACATGTATACTTGCAGTATGCGTAAGCATGGGAATGCAAAGCTAGCGGTTAAAAATGTTAAGTGACGACTCTCAAATTAGAATTGTATTTAAATTAATCCTTAGGGGTTAGTAGGAAGTAAAAAAGACTTTCAATTACTGAAAGTGATAATGATAAATATTAACATAAATTTATACATTTTTATCTTTACATTTATCTTAAGTGGGGGATGTCAACTTTCCGCTATTCCTAAATTTTATTTTTAGTATTTAAAGCTGTCTCGATATTGAGTTCTCCAAAGGCAGACTTACTGTTACAAATATACACGTGTTCACTACTTATTTCTTCAACAGAATGATGAGTTTATAAAAACAACTGTATGTAAGCCTTTCACAATACAAGTGTGTTACTTATTTTGGATTTCTTTCCAATATATATCTTTGATATTTATATTACCTATTAAATTCTCCTGAATTTGATTTAAAATATCCCATTTTAGGTGCTTCAAAATGCAAGCCCAAAATATGTTTTGTGCCAAAATGAACATAAATTTATTAGAAAACAAACAATTTGATTTTGCCAACTATCGATAATGCACCGACCCACGTAGCTGGAAAGACGGTTTTTAACACTCGTGGAATTGAACATCTTGAGTGGTTTGCCTATGACTCGATTTCATTCTCATTGAGTATTTATGGCGAACGCTTTCCGCTAAATTTTATTTTTGTCCCAGGGAAAATTACATCACTAAAGTCCTACAAAATGTCATTTGAACTAAATGCGACAAAATTGACCAGTATGCTCTAAAGAAATTGGTGAAATTTGTTCTAAAATATGTAGGACTTACACTTTAGAAAGAGAACAATATGTAGTATCTAATAGAAAAGTTTTTTGCACATACTGTATAAATATTTTATGTGCACATTTACGGAAATATATAATTTTTTTTCAAATCAAAACTAATTGTGGAATATAATTGCCTTATCCCACTAACTCTGATAATGTGGAAATGGGAAAACCCGTTTTGTAACCCTGTACCTAGTTTTACCAAATTAATCAAGTAACATTACTTAGACATTCCTATATTATGCTGTGAAAATTGGCGAAATAGAACAACAATCACTCCTACTTCCCATATAATAAAATTTTAATTTCAATATAATTCTTGATATACTGAAGACATGGCCTAGTGCCTGTGGCTGATTTCTCTAATATTACAAAACACTCGTGTCAAAAATGAAAACATTGGATCAATACTTCTCCTAGCCTCAATATACCTAATATAATGATTTTCGAACACTATGTAAGATATAATATATTAAACAAGATGCATCTCAATCTAATAAAAATATGTCCTCACACCTAAAATGGATAAAAGCGGATCACTACTACCCCATACCTTATGTAAGGATTTTAAACCTCTGGTTGCCTTTATTCTGCATATATCGGTCAATTTTTAAGTCAAAGTTAAGTGAAAGCTTAATATTGGGTAGTCGAAAAAGTCTTTTCGTGGTCAATAGATGTCGTCGCAGTCGTATATCTCCAGTGCTACCAATCACATAGTGTCATGCCATATACAGTTGGAAAGGTAAGATTTTAAGCTTCATTTACTCAAAAAACTTCGTTCGGGGAAGTTGAAAAAAAATTACAGCTGTTCAAAAATGAGTGAAAATAATAAAGAAATTCGTTATATTTTAAAATCTATATACATATATTAAAGAAAGTCGTTTTAGTTATACCACTTATGTAATAACTAGGAACGGCTGAACCGATATGGCTGAAAATTGGTGGGGAGGTAGTTTTAAAGAGTAAGGACATAAGATACTTTTTATCTCTTTTTATCTCTTTATGCTAAAATTCAATACACTTCATAAACACTTCAAAATTCATGTTCGTAAGAATCATTTGAATATTTCTATTTTTTCAAAAAAACTCAGGAACGGCTGAACCGATTTTGCTGAAAAATGGTGGGGTGGTAGCTTAGAATCAGGGTATTGGCATAGGACTTTTTATCCTTTATGTTATAAACTCAATACAATTCATAAATACAAAAATTATATTTCAAGTCATAAGCATTTGTTCAAAATTAACGTTTGTAAGAATAATTTGAATCATTTCTTCAAAGAAAAAAAATAATAATAACAATAATAAAAACAATAAAAATCACATATCTTTATATATAAAAGTCGTGTTAGTTACACCATTTACAACTCAAGAACCACTGAAGCGATTTGCCTGAAAATTGGTGGGGAACGAGCGTACAAATTCAAACTGGCCCTTCCTTAAAAGTTATAAACTTGTTGAATATTGGAAATGGTAGAATAGAACAGCAACTAAATACGAAGTACAATAGATTAAAACTGGCTCAGTAATCATTCGATGAATATTATAACACGTGCATCCCAAAAGACCGATTCAATTACCCTGTCGAATTGTTTGTCCTTCCACGCTTGAGAACAGTTTCATAATATGCAGTCCACTAGGCTGACTGTCAATTGGCCTCGGTTGATTTCCCTGGTGCACAGCCCTAATTCAACAGTATTTTCCTCCAAAATCCAAAAAGCAATGCTTTATTAACACACGAAGGGCTTTTCGATAAATTTTTTGTAAACTAACACAAGTTGCTTCACAACAAATGCTATATCTCCTTAACTAATATGACTAAAAGGAATCATATATTAATAGTAGTTTTTATGTATCAGCCACAGTAAAACGTGGATGGGTCCTCTAGTTTTTTTATAAAAAAGGGAAGAATGCCACTCAATCCTCCAATGAAATTTGTGAAGTTTACGGTGACGATGTTGTATCACTTTGTGTAGCACAACAATGGTTCGCTCGCTCCGTTTTGGAAATAGCGGCAATATGGCAAAAAGTGGTCGATCAAACTTATTTTCTCGTTCATTATAAATATAAAAAAAAATTTAGTTAAGTTGAAGTTTAATTAGAAATACGAAAAGGCTTTTTCGACTACCCAATATTATGTTTTATAGTTTAATGCAAAAACAGCTACCATATAAAACATATAATAATTTTCATTATCTTGGCAGGCTTTTTGCCGGATATTTCGATCAATATGAATTTGAGGAAATATACTTGTGTACGAGTAACGCAACCAGTTCACATCTTCTCTCACTATAATACTTCCGATATCATATCTCCGACTTTCCATCTAACTTTAACCCATTAGTGTTGAATTTAGCCTTTCCGTGCTTATTTTAAACTATTTACTTCAATTCGTTCAATCATTTTAATAAATACAAATAATACCAAATTTTAAAAGAAATCTATGCAACAAAAATATATATGTACTTCGGGCTCCATTGAACTTTTGCATAAAGTTTCTTCGTGCAAATTTATTATTGAAGTGCCTTTACATTGGTCTAAGGAATCATATCTCTGTGGAAATGACACAGAATAATTTTGCTAAGAATAATAAAAAAAGTGACTGCCTGTCGAACTATTTCTGGATTCTAGTCCCGTCATTGTTAGAAACAAATTCTGGTAAAATATATGTACATATACACATACTTTGCCCAGCCCGACAGGCTTGCTCGAAGACTCATTCTCCGATTTCGACTATATAAACTATCATTAAGTATTATGCCGATATAAATAAAATTCTATATTTATGCTTCAAAATCTACATATGTCGTTGCCCTCAAATTGACCCCAAAACACTTCTGACAGCATTTTATCCAATCTTCAAAACAGTTGTTAAAGACAATTTCCGGAATAGCCCTCAATGGGCGTACCTATTCACGTTTAATGTCTTCAATCGACTCAAAACGGTCCTCGGAGCGGTCGTTTGAGCTTTCTGAATAGCTAGAAGTCACATGGAGCTATGTATATCATGCGAATACGGTGGTTTCGGCATGATATTGGCTGAAAATTTGGCGAAAAACTGACGAAGAATCAAACACGAGTTGTCGGCCTAAGAGGTTGTTAGCATAGATCCAAGACTCGTCGCCAGTAATATAATACGTTTTATGACATCCCGTCGGAAAGCATTGTTTCACAGACATTTACGCGACGCAGTTTTTCCAAAAAATTTAACGCCTTCCTTTTTCTCAGGCCCAAACGATCTTTCGAAACGGTTATCACTGATGCTTCCGATATTTCGACGATACCACATCAGATCTCTGGCTATTAATCGTCTCAAGCACCATTACCTTTATTTCACTCAAATTTTAGAATTTAGTTTCAATACAAACAGACCGGTCAAATTCTAGTTATTTCTTCTTTTTTTTTTTTGATTTGTGACTTAAAATTTAAGCACATATTCAGTATTGGAAATATATGCAGCGAAGGGACGCTTTCGAGTACTATGGTTTCTGTTGAATATTAAACTGACTTTAGAAACGTCAATTGCAAACCGTAATATTTGTTACATTGCATAATCTTTTACAACGTATAAACGTGGTAATCTTTCCGCATTGAGAAAATCGGGCTTCACAAATAAAGTTAATGCTTCTAGACATAAACATATGCAATGTTGGCTTATTAACTTTGATAAGCTTTATTATGAATTTATACTAAATTTTGTCTAAACTCAGAGAGAGAGAAATATACTCATAATGACGAGAATAAAAAGAAGAAATAATTTGATGGTGTTTGTAGTTACTTCCATTTCCGTTGAAACTGAAGAAATCATTTTAATGAAACTATTTGATTTTAATTTGATATTTTTTAACTTTCTACGATTCAGTTTACCGCAAAAGTAAAATGTATAAATCATCCATCACACTGTACCAAAACTTTGCAGTAGTACGTTTTCGAAGTCAGCTTTGGTTGGAAACTTTTTGCATGGAAAAAGTACTACTGTTGAGTTAGAGTTAATAACATGCCATACCTAATTTATTTTGTATTCCCAGAAAAATAAGCTAGGAGTCTGGCTTCCCAATTAAATTATCTGAGCATAAATTCCTGTATATTATATATATATATATAAGTAAGAATTCTTAAATCTTTTAATTAACAGCTGCTGCGAAAGGTGCAAGTTTGAGCACAACAATGCAAAAGTCAAAATCATCTTCCAATGTCGGACAATTTGTCACACGTAAAATACTTAAAAGCCGTTCGAAAAGTCAATCACGATCGAACACTCAAGCATCAGTTTCGAAATGGGCGCCAGCGGTAAGTTCAGCGAAGAATCTTCTTTCAAATTAAATAACACAATTACAACACCAGTATACAAAATATTGCAGAAATTAAGTGACCACAATTGTAGTTTCAATTTCCTGAAATTTTGGTATAACAATTATATAATTTTTTGTCGTGCGGTTTTTGTTAATTCTCCTTTGGTCAACAACTAGCAAATAAAGGTATAACTCTATCGAAGTTTGCATGTTCGACTTCATCTTCCATGCTCTCCTATTTTCCTCATCGCATAAGATTTTGAGCTCTAAATTTCTGATTCATATTAGTTTTTATAATAGGAGTAATCAAACCGAACTTGTTAATCTGGTAATTCGTTAGTTGATACTTCGCTAAAACACTTAACTGTGAATATAATTTTATGATATACTTAATTTTGAAAAAAATGTCAAAAATTATGGTCTAGTGAGCAGCAAATGTATATTTTCGCAGTGAATCAAATAAACTTTTTAAGCAACAACGCAATACAAAAAGCCGAATTGATGTTACCAAGTAACGAAAATATTATTAAGCCTGCCAGTCTAGACCTCTTCAGCAGCACTTGGCTAAACGACAGCAACAGTCTCATTACATCGGCGGTTCTTTGTCTTATTGACACTTGAACATTATGTAAAGAAAATGTGCGTTAGAAATTTTTAACAATTCGACGAATAGCGAGCACAGGTGATCGATTATTACGACCATAAAAAGGCAAACGCGCTGGAAAAGTTTACTGAATACAATGGAAATAATTACAGATCATGACAATTTGAAAATGGCCGAACCGACACTGATTTCTTCTTTCAGAAGGTCATAACAGAGACCTTTCTTGCAAAATCACCGTCGATTTTGTAAAATATGCGGAAATTCCTGATGCAGAGAAAGATCCAGTATTATACGAAGTGGCGAAAACCAATATGGTTCATGGTTTACATTTACTTTTGCAATTCATGAACGTTTTCCGACTGTTGTGCGTCTCGCAGTTAATTTGGAGAATGGCCAAAGAGTGTATTTAAGCTCAAAGAATACAGTACAGTCAGTGGAAAAACCGCCAACAACAAAATAAACATTTACGATTTTTTTTTTTTGAACTTTAGTCAGTGATCCGTTTGCGAGAACATTGCTCTATACCTTGATGTTATTCATGGAATGCATCGTCGAAGAAATAGTTAGGCAAAGAGCAAGGCCAACCAGTAGATGAACATCCAGGTGTGTTCTCTACTAATGCCTTCGAACGAGTTTGCACAATCCACCCGAAAAACGACGATTGTTTCTAACTTCTGTTGCTATTGATTAATGTACCCGGTTCAACTTTATTTGATTCATTGCGGTGTACAAGTCATGGAGAAGTAAGCCAGCAATTTCAATTGCTGGAACATGTTAATCACTGGAATGAAAATGAAGTTCGCACACTTTTCGCGATAATCATTTCGACATATCAGCCTTCAAATCCGTGTCAATTGTCTGATACGAACAAAAATTACATTGCCGAAGCCATTTTACATTGTATTCGCAAAAAATTGGAAATGGGTCAATTCCGGTGGTTCGATATCAATTCCATCCACCGTTTATCAATTCACGAAAAATGAACTCATCACGAATGTTCGAACATTGGTCAAATTATCGTAACTACGATTCCTTAAGTACACCCGCAATGTAAGCTACCAAAAATGGCGATGTTGTTGACTTAAACTGGAAGATTCAAAGTCAAATTCCGGGAGACTTGCGCACATACAAATCGATCGATGAAGTCAACGTCGTGAATTATCTTTGGAGAGGCTTGGTATGCCACCAGAATGCTTGATTCTACGAATTCCTTTGAGTTCTAACGACTTGCCATTTCAGTTCAAGCGTACTCCGTTTCCAGTGAAAATTGCATTTGAGATATACGTCGCGTACTCACGAGCTTGAAAACCCTCTTTTCTGTACTGCTTCTGCGTTACATTTAAAAATTATGAAATGATAAATTTATTTTTCTTCTTATTTCAAACACTCATAATTTCACGCAAGACAACGGCTGCGGGATCAGCTAGTACATAAGTATATATAAAAGAAAGTTATGTTAGTTACACTATTTATAACTCAAAAACGATTTGGCTGAAAATTGGTGTGGTGTTAGCTTAGAAGCACGGGACGGACATATGTTACTTCTTATCTCTTTATATTAAAATTCAATGCAATTCTTAACTACCAAAAATTAAAATTGGAAGGTGAATTTTATCCATTTCATCTCCTTCAAAGTAATCCCCTCCCGCTGCAATACACTTATGCCAACGAATTTTCCAGTCATCATCCATGGCCATCAGAGCCCTTTTCAATTCAGCCTTTTTATCCTCAATTGAGGCAAAACAGTGTCCTTGGAGTGGTCATGTGAATTTGCAAAGTTACACGAAGGTAAATCAGGCGAATGCGGTGGTTGCGGCACGATATTAGTTGAAAATGTGGCGAAATGATCACGAATAATGAATACAGTATGAGATGATGCATTATCGCATTTCTTTGTTCAATAAATTCATACATAGTAAAAATCGAAGAACTCACTTTTACAGCCTCACAAAACTACGCGTATCTCAAATACTAATGAATATTAGATTTCACTAACAGTACTACCAACTCACAGAAAAAAATTTACCGATTCGAAAAACACGCGAAGTATAAATTAAAAATGCTTCTTTCAATTTCATCACAGTAGTACATACATATATACTTTATATTATATAACTTATACACTGAGCGACCTATTCCGCATAAGATTTTTTAGAAAAACGAAAATCATTATATGTAGTATATGGGAGCTGGGGTAGTATCGACCCAATTTTATCCATTAACAAGTCAAGTTTTCGCCCAATGTATCTATTATAGGCACAGTAATGCTGTATACTGTTATGAGCAAAACTTGTTATGTGATTTTCATTACGATAACTTAAATATTGGCCGATATATCCAGCATAAAGTCACCTGGAAGTTCGAAAATCTTTATATAGGTATATGGGGGCTCAGGGAAATATTGCTGCTATTCAATCCATTTTTGAAACACAGAATAACTGTTGTTAGAAAAGTGTCTGAATTTCAGTTGTATAGCTCACACATTGAATGTCCACATATTCGGTACCTAGAATCTTTAACAGTTTTGGATAGATTTGGACAATTTTTAATCAAAAGGTGGTATACTTTAAGGGAATTATTACTGCAAAATGTTTATTTATTTATTTTTATAAATATTAATTACTTTTTAATTCGTGCACTGGAAAGTAAAAGAATCAAATGGAATTTTAAATTGTGTTATATTTTAACACTGTGACATAGAATATTAAAATAATGTCACGGTCCGACAGGTCCGAGATATGGGGTTTCACTAAAAAGTGAGCGGTGCCCCGCCCATTGTCCAATTTTCACATCGGCTCCTATAAAAGCCCCCTCATACCATCTCGAAGGTAAAATTTAATGTCTCTGGCGTTTTACCTAGTAATTATTTTAGTTTTTAACCATACCGTTATATGGCAAGGGAGCGGCGTTATCATCCGATTTCATCCATTTTTATACTGTTGGTTGTAGTTCTTATAATATTTATGCTGGGTGAATTCCGTTTTTGTACTTTTATCTTTTTTAGAATATTTTATCCAGAGGGGCCTCTTGCTACTATGATCCCCTATACCAAATTAGACTTTTACATCTTAATTAAGTGCTTATAGGTTTCGGCACTTTATATGTTTTCATTTAATGGCAGTGGTCCGATGACGCCCATCTTCGAACTCGTATTTTTTTTTTTACTAAGAAACCGGCATACCAAGTTCCATCAAGATATTTCAATTTTTACTCAAGTTGCAGCTTGTACGGACGGACTCGGATTTTAACCTTTCTCGTCATCCTAATAATTTATATCTACTCGATTAGTTTTAAGTGATACGTACAGCCGTTAAGTGAACAAAACTATAATACTCGCTAGCAACAGGTTGCAAGATTATAAAAACAACAATACAGAGGTAATTCGAGAGAACACTAGTTTTCGTATGTATGGTATATGGTCTCTACTGGTTGTTGCCTGAACAAGACATCACGACAGAAAATGGCACTGACATTTTCGTCGTCAAGGTATTGCGGATTCTTTGCTAAATTATGAGCGAAGGACGCAAATGCATTCATAATAAACCAAACGGGATATCTAGCATAAAAATATAGCGGAATAACTAGCGTGTTGATAAAAAGGTCTATTATAATTTGAGATACACAAAACTCTTAATCATTGCATAGAATAGTGCAATATTTAAACGGAAACGTTGAAGAATATGTGTACAATGTCAAACTGATCCTTCCTAAAAAATAATGAAATTTCTAAATATTGGGAATGGTAGAATAGAACTGCAACCAAATACGCAATACAATGAATTAAAACTAGCTCAGATATCATTCGGTGAACAATATACCACGTGCATCCCAAAAGACTGATGCCATAACCTTGCCAGCCGGTCTTTCCACGCTCGAGAACCGGTTCATAATATGCAGTCCACTAGGCTGACTGTGATCGGGCTCGATTAATTTCCCTGACGCACAGCCCAAGTTCAACAGTTCCTCCAAAAAGCAATGCTTTATCAACACACGAAATGCTTTTCGATTAATTTTTTGTAAACTAACACAAGTTACTGCACCAAAAATGCTATATCTCCTTAACTAATGGTTATAATCTAACTAATAGAAATCATGTATAATATCAGTAATACTATCTACGTATGTATCAGCCACAGTAAATGAGTAGGTATTTATAAAGTGCTGTTACCATCAGATATTAAGCACTGTAAAAAAAGTAGGAGTCATCGAATAGAAGCTGCTTCTAATCGATTCAAGGCAGAAGCAACCGTATCGTAAAAAGTCGAGATCGATTCTTAACTAAAGTCAGAGTCGACTTTCCAATCCCTTGACATCCACTTGTTGAGGAATTTTAACTTAAAAATATGTGAACTCATCAGTTAGAAGTAATCTCCCACGGTCGTGTTTGTTCTCAGTTTGTGTATTTCTCAGTGTATATATATATATATATATAAACTATATAAGTCACTCATAATTCCCGTCCTGCTATATGATGCAGGGGCTTGGACAATGTCAACAACGGATGAGTCGACGTTGCGAGTTTTCGAGAGAAAGGTTCTGCGAAAGATTTATGGTCCTTTGCGCGTTGGCCACGGCGAATATCGCATTCGATGGAACGACGAGCTGTATGAGATATACGACGACATTGACATACTTCAGCGAATTAAAAGACAGCGGCTACGCTGGCTAGGTCATGTTGTCCGGATGGATGAAAACACTCCAGCTCTGAAAGTATTCGACGCAGTAACCGCCGCGGGAAGCAGAGGAAGAGGAAGACCTCCTCTCCGTTAGAAGGACCTGGCCTCGCTTGGAATATCCAATTGGCGCCACGTAGCGAAGAGAAGAAACGACTGGCGGCGCTGTTGTTGACTCAGCTATAATCGCGAGGGCGGTGTCTACGCCAGTAAAGAAGAAGAAGATATATAATTTTATGTATATAATTAAAGTAAAAAATACCTTGTAAAATTAACAGAGAAACTTGTAGAACTTCCAATAAATAGTTTTATCGAAGAAATAAACGAAAGAACGTTTTTAATCCGAAAACCGTGGAATATGATGAGAGTAGTTTGAGCGCCTAAGCAAAAAAATTTAAAGCGCAAGAGGAAATATTTATTTGTCAAACACTCGTATGAAATAAATCGACGATTTATATTTGTGGTGAGAACCCTTGGGTTAAGTTTGAAAGGTGCTACTCAATTTTGTGGGCTACATGCCAGCTTTTTTGATCCAAACTTCATGTGATATCATCGTTAAAAATATTCACGAATGTGTGTCAGTAATCACAGATAAACTTTTAAAAAAAGCTTGTGTTGAGGAAATGAATGTCACGTCTGAACAGCAGTGTGATGAACATAAGAGTGATTTAATAGTCTCGGGAGATGCAACTTGGAAAAAAAGGGGATTTACGTCTCTATTTGGAGTTACATTTCTAATTGGATACTACAGTGGAAAAATAATTGATCTTTTACTTGAAATCTCTTACTGTAAGCAATGCGAGCCTTGGAAATCTCACAAAGATCTGCTGAATATCAGGAATGGTGGAAAGAGCACAAAGACGTATGCTCAGCTAACCACGATGGACCATCAGGAAAAATGGAAGTTGATGCTGTTATAACCATGTTCAAACGTTCATTCGAAAAGTTTTAAGTTCGTTTTTGAAACTACGTCGGTGATGGTGACTCTAAAGCTTATTCGGGGATTTTGAAAGCTGCTCCTTATGGTGAGACAGAAGTAACGAAGAAAGAATGTATTGCGTATGTTCAAAAAGGAATGGACAAACGGCTAAGAGACATAGTAAATAATACTGTAGAACCAATAGAAGATAAGAATGGAAAAAAAGTTACTTGGTGGCAAAGGTAAGTTGACTGGGAAACTTATAGATATATTAACTGTTTACTATGGTTTAGCGGTTAGGAGACACTGTGATTCTGTGGAAAGTATATATAAAGCCATTTGGGCATCTTATTTCCATAACCTACAGATAAAAACCCTCAGCATGATAATTGTCCTATAGGAAAAAACTCGTGGTGTTCGTGGCAAAAAGCGCGAGCCTTGGGAACTTTGCCCAGCTATAAACATGATTATGAGGCCTTACCACCTAATGTAGCAACAGATATTTTTCCAATTTACGAAGATCTGAGTAACAAAATATTATTGGAACGATGCGTTGGCGGTTTTACCCAGAACAATAATGAAAGTTATAATCAGCTGATATGGCAAATAACTCCAAAAATTATTCCAGCTGGCTGGGTCTTTAATGAAGGTAAAACATTTCTTCTTTATTATATGAGTGCTATGGGATTACCACTTGGACCCAAGAACGCAGAGCAGAGCGCATCTCAATTTCGGACGCAAGAGCGCAAGGGTCGACGCGCGAAGGGAGGATGGCTCGTAGACAACAACAATTAAACATTTTGGAGGCAAACGACGAAGCAGAGGGTTCCTCTTATGGTGCTGGAATAGATGACACGATGTAAGTTGAAAAAAAATTTAAATTCGTGTAAATCGTTCCCGAAACTTTAAACGCGCTTATCTCAAAACCGTGTTTTCAGAGTCGGTAAGAAAAATTTCTCCGAAACCGCTAAACCGATCGGTTTGAAATTTTCACACGACTTACTCAGATATATTTTTCAGGTAATGGTCGATTTGGACAATAATTTCGATTTTTTAAGCCACTTTGAAGAGAAAAATTTTCATGAAAAAGTGAATTTTTTTTAACAGCCGCCATTTTGTCAAGAATCAAAATTTTGACTAGACCTTCGATCATCACCTGTATTTATTTATCACAAAACTAAATATTTTTGGTTTTTGGTTTTCAGATAATTTGGACCAGAGATATCTTGCTCACCGCCAAGCACTTTTTTTGGATGTCTCTCCCTAGATCATCTACAGGAGCTAGCAATATTTTTTTAAATAAAAATCGCTGATTGTTAAAGTACATTTTTTGCATTAATGTATAAAATAAAATACCTCTTTGGAAAAAATTCACAAAAAAACGCGTTTTTTCTGCCTCGCAAGTGGATATAACCCCTTAAGATCTTTTGAAACTATTCCATCTCTTCATTTAATTTTTAAACATTGTTTTTATTCTTGAGTTTGTTATTTTATTGTTATCTGAAAAATGTCTCACTCGCTGTTCTTCTAGAGTTTCGATATTGGATTTGTCACGAATGCTTAAAGTATTCACAGTGATCTGACAATGTTAGTTCGTCGGACACTCTCCAGTCATCAACGACCAGATTATTTGTTTCTGTAAATAGCGTTAGGTTCAACCCCAAACATTTACCGGTTCCAATATATTTTTAATATTGAATTTATTTCGAAAATTCTTCCGAAATTTTAATTAAAATCTCCCATTGGGAGGTTTTGACACTCAACCGAGTTCGACGTAACTGTCTACCTATTTTGCCGATGTCATACACAGCATACAAAGCATAATCCTTACTTTGGAAACAAAGAACACTTAAACCTATTTTAATTAAGGATATGAAACTAATTAATGATATTTTCTTTTTTAGGAAAAGTGCAGTTGGACTTCAGAGAACGGAGATTTTATTGTAATACAAGATTCATGCCTGCAAAATCTGACAGACATTGAAGCAAAAATTTTACAACGTGTTGCGATTGAAAAGATAAGCGAACTTAATATTGGAGTTAATGTCTTATTAAGTAGGCACAAAAGTACTGTTCACTAATCTTATATCGCTATATTTAATATATTTGAAAAAATAAATATACATATAAACATTGTATGCCTTTGCCAACTGATATGATGGACTAATATCATATACTTGAAATGAAAACTAACAGTAATATTTTGGAACTAATATGGTTTACATAACTCTTTTTACCAACCGCAATGTGCAGAGCTATGCGTCAAAAAGAGTGAACACTAAGATTAATGTGCGCTGGGGCCTTTCATGCACTCATTGTAAAGGTTCAAAATGCAGTGTCGTTTAGAGCTGTTGGACTCAATTATTCCTGTTTTTGAGTATCAAATTTAAAAATTCTGCATTAAGGGCTCAGCTTTAAGTTATAATAATGTGTAAAAGTGGTACGACCACGTCTTTCGAAGTGAAATATGTATGTAAGATGGCATGGACGATCATGTGATTTACTGTCATGTGTATTTTTTTCCTATGACCTTGAAAATTTATGGGGTTTCAGCCAATTCATTCAATTCCAAGATCCATCAATAATTTGTTTATATGTTCTGATTTCCGTATTAAGTCTGGACACTGAGTAATTGCACGAAACTCAAAACTAAAAAAAATCTTAGGACCTACATATAGTTCTCATGCAAATATTATAGATAGAAACAGTTGAAAATTTAACATCTAATATTTTCAATTACATTTAGATAGTAAACCTCAGAAGCGAAGGGTTCTGGCCAAGAAGAAAGCGATGACTACCAGTTTTTTTGATATTAGTAAAAAAGAGGACCAAAGTACGTCTGCTCCTTAAGTTTGTTAATAATTTTTTCTGAACATTTTTTTATTTTATTTTGGCAAGAGCAAGGTGGACCCGGTTTATTTGGTAACTCCTTGGAATGGTGTGTAATCAATGATAAGAAACAGGGAAACAACTTGAAGACATCAACTGATCGTGGTTCTCGCAACTCATTAGCAGCACTATTTCGTGGTGGCAGTACGAATGAGGTAACAAATAAGTTGGATGAAAATATAAGGAAGAAAAATATTCCTCAATAGAAATATGTAGTAAGCTATACACTTAAAGGTATAAGTACTGAACTTATTTATATAGGTGCGGTCTTATGAAAGCTTGCCCTCGAGCACATTTTCTTTGGTAACTTCGTTTAGTAGTGATAACAATTATCATATTGGCCGAGCGAGCAGTACCAAATCAAGCAACGGTTATTTTGACAACCTGTCATCAATGCAGAAGAAGATTTCACGCAGCCAATTTGATATAAGGCGGCATAGTCAAGAGTTAGACTTGCAGGATTCATCTTATTTGAAGGAGCAGAGTAAAATAGCGAATCAAAATGCTTTGCAAGTGCCTACTTTCATAACATCTTGCATAAAATATCTTGAAGAGCACGGATTACACAAGGTTGGACTGTTTCGTGTGAGCACATCCAAGAAGCGAGTAAAACAGGTATTAAATGTTCACATATAAAACAATAATTTCAGTTTATTCAACATTTAGACATTAAGACATACGAACAAAATCGAAGTATTGTAGTTCATAGATTTATTAATAGGTTAATATAAAGTAATTGTAAGTTAAACACACATATGCTGCGCTCCAACAAAACTCAAATTCTGTAGTTTAAAATGTCTTCTATGAGTGAAGCATTATGAGCAGAACGATCATCTCCGTCAAAACCAAGAAGGATCTTTTCGATACCAGAAAAAGATTTAGACAGGGTGATAATTTTTTTTTTCAATATAATATTAGTACAATAACACTGAAGTTCTCGGCTGATACTGATTTCGTAGGCCTTAAAACCGATCTGTCAGTGCAGCCTTTTTCAACGTAGAAGCGAACGAGCTTAGTATTGTAGTGAACGATGACAAGACAAAGTATCTGGAGGATGCACACAAAGATTTGTCGCGTTTTTTGGGAACTACATCACTGTTGGCAACTATACAGTTGAAAGCTTTGTATGTCTCCAAAATAGCATAAATGTCACAAACAATCTCAGCCTGAATATAAAGCGCAGAATAATTCTTTCCAATAGCTGCTAAGCAATTGGAAGCAGATCTCTTTCTTAACGAACATCCACTTTTTAAATCTGTCATCATTCCCGTCCTAATAAACGGTGCGAGCGATGCCGACCCGAGATGAGAAAAGCTTTAGAACATTCGAGATAACTGTTCTTCGCAAGGTCATTAAAGCCGTCCACGTGAGCGATAGAAAGCGAATAAAATAAAACCTTCTTCTTTACTGGCTTAGACGCCGCTTACGCGATTATAGCTGAGTTAACAGCGCGCCAGTCGTTTCTATTCTATTCCAAATTCCAAGCCCAGCCAGGTCCTTTTTCACCTGGTCTTTCCAACCGATCGTTCCATCGGTTGCGATATTCGCCGTGGCTAACGCGCAAAGGACCATAAATATTTCGCAGAACCTTTCTCTCGAAAACTTGCAACGTTAACTCATCAGTTGTTGTCATCGTCCATGCCTCTGCACCATATAGTAAGACCGGAATAATGAGCGACTTATAGAGTTTGATTTTTGTTCGTCGAGTGAGGACTCATTAGAATATCCAGTCTAAGGTAGCACCTGTTGGCAAGAGCTATTCTGCGCTAGACTTCGAGGAAAAATTTTTTTTTGGTGTTTTTAGTGGTTCCAAGATAGACGAAATTGCATAATTATATATGACTTCAAAGTTATGACTGTCAACAGTGACGTGAGAGCCAAGCCACGAGTGCAACGACTGTTTCTTTGATTACAGGAGATATTTGGTCTTGCCATCGTTCACTGCTAGACCCATTTGATTGCTTCCTTGTCCAGTCTGGAGAAAGCAAAACTAAGGGCGCGGGTGTTGAAGCCAATGGTATCAATACCACCGGCATACGCCAGCAGCTGTACACTCTTATAAAAAATTGTACATGATCGATTAAGCTCCGCAGCTCGAATGGTTTTCCCCAGCAGCAATATAATAAAACCAATAACTGTATAAGCATGTAATTCGCTTGGAAGTTGATGATCCAGTGAAAAGAGACCCTTAGGTGGACAACAAGTGCATTGCGACCAGTCTTGCTTTGAGATGTACAATTAGAGTAACCTCGGCCTCGAGAAGCAAATTATTTACGCTAGAGTTGATAGTTGAACTAGAACGGTTCACATTTAGAGCTTAATGAAGCTAATGAAAAAGAAGATTAAGATGTCTCATTATTCACGTTGAAAGTACGTTTAGTGTTTATATTATATTATCAGTTTTCTAACCGAAATTTTTCCACATACATAGACATACGCAGAGAATTTTATCATTTTAATTCTTTCAGCAATATAAAATCTAATTGTCCTTTAGCTGTTATTAATATGGGTGCATTACAGTTATTGGTCAATCTAGATTGTCTTATAAGTGAAGAGGTGTATTTCAATATAGTGTATGTTTATATAAAGGGGCCACATATTTCTCCTTTGGACCGATTTTATCCATTTGGACTTTAAATAAGCTTGAGCTTTTTGAATTTAAAACTTGAAAGCCTACAGACATCTGTATATACTTGTGTAAAATAAAGTCGTGTTAGTTACACCATTTATAACTCACGAACGACTGAACCGATTTGGTTGAAAATTGTTGGGGAGATAACTTAGAACCAGGGTAAGGACAAAGGATACTTTTTGTCTTTTTATGTTAAAATTCAATAGAATTCATTAATACAACAAGCAATGAAGGGCTAAGTTCGGGTGAAGCCGACATATTTTACCCTTACAGCTCACAAAAATCAAAACCGGGGAAATACTTTATGATGTAAAACGTCAACCTGAAGATCGAAATCCAAGCAATTTTATATATACATATGCTGTATATAACTCCTATACTGACAGACACATATGTAAGGTTCGTTGGAAAAACGAAAACCATTATAAGTAATATGTGGCCGTTGGGGTAGTATCGAGCACATACAACGGATGTTTGAAAATCCTGATAAGAATTATATTGGAGGTAAGTCAAGTTTTATGCTCAAATGTATCTATTATAGGCACAAAGATATACTGATATGAGCAAAACATTTTCTGTAATTTTCATTGAGATAATTCAAATAATGGCCGATATATGCAGTATAAGGTCATCCGGAAGTTCAAAAATCTTTATATTACGCATAAAAGGGACCCGGGAAGTATTCAAACCATTTTTAACATACAGACATACCATTTTCAGAAAAGTACTATCCCTTAATTTCAACTATAAAACTCACAAATTGTATACACTAAAGGCATTATTCGTGCAAATTTAAATCCCGTTATATGAATTTCTTTTTGATTTGGAGCAAAGTAAAAGAATCAAGTGGAATTTAAAATTGTGCCATATGGGAAGTAGGCGTAGTTATTGTCCGATTTCGCTCATTATCACAACGTGACTTAGTGATATAAAAATACCACATACCAAATTTTATCGAAATCGGCCAGTCGGGTCCCGAGATGTGGGATTTCACCAAAAAGTACGCGCTTCCACGGGCATCATCCAATTTTTATCCCGAGTCTTATAAAGCCTTGTCATAATATCCCGGCAGCAAACCTTTGCGTCTCTGGTGCATTTAGTTATTGATTAATCTCACTTTTAGTAGTTTTGAACAGTACCGTTATATGGGGAGTGAGCGGGGTTTTCATCCGATTTCGTCCATTTTCACATTATAGGGCGGAGCCGCGCCCACTTTTTCAAAAATTTTTCCCGCAGGTGCCCATGGGTACCAATTATAATATTTATGGTATATCTCCATTTAGTGATTAGTTATGGCACGTAATAGGTTAATGGCGATTTGTGGGCGTGGCATCGTTCATGGGCGTGGTCTATCTCGATTAGTTTTAGGTAGGTGGGAGATACCTTAGAACCAGAGTAAGGACATAGGGTACTTTTTATCTCTTTATGTTAAAATTCATTACAATTCATAAATACAAAAATTATATTTCAAATCATAAGCATTTGTTAAAAATTCATGTTTGTAAGAATCATTTGAATACTTTATCTTATATATAAAAATGAATAGCAAAATGTGTTGGTAAGCGCATAACTCTACAACGCCTGCACTAATTTCTTCCATTCTTTTTTCTAAATGTTCGTTGAGGTTCAAGGATGGTTTTTACGGCAAAAAATTTTCGAATAATTGCCAGAAAACCCCTAAAAACAGCCCTTTCCTTTTTCCCATACAAACGAATGAATGTTTGTTGGTTAGCAACGCTAAAAGAACGGCTACACCAATCTTGATTAAATTTTCAGAAGTTGGTTCCTGTGGAACGGGGAAGATTTAGGAAAAAAAAACCGTATGCTTTTCGTGAAGAAAAGTCGGAAAATTGGACTATTTCAAAAAGTAACTTTTTTTCATACAAATTTTATTTCAACTTTTGTTTGTTTTGTTTTTCAATATTTTGATATATAAATTATTTGAATCATTCAATTTCGGTCGCTTGCTTTTTTATTCCGGCTATTCAAAAGAAACATTTTTGATAATTAATTAGTGAAAACTTTATGTGTGTTTCACACAAAGTGATCAATTGCAGATTGAAATTTGTTACGAAGCTACAAGAGGTCGCCGTAATATCGGTCGGCGTTCTTTTTGCCAAGACCAGGCAAGGCAAGAAGTACTCCCCAGATGCGATGACGTGATGGACTTTATCTTGAAGCAATGTATATGTGGTGCTGTTAGATGCTAGATATATTCTGTTGAGTGGCAAAATAGAGGATTACCACACCCACATATTGTTTTTTGGATGGTGGATGGTTGTTACACCAGATCAAATTGATGAACTCATTTCTGCGGAAATTCCTGATGCAGAGAAAGATCCAATATTATACGAAGTGATGAAAACCAATATAGTTCATGGACCTTGCAGACACCACAATCCCACTTCGGTTTGTATGTCTGACAATAAATGTACGAAACACTATCAACGTGCTTTTCTTTCCGAAACATAAGCTGGAAATGATGGATATGAACTGTATCGGCGTCGCTCACCAAACGGCAATGGCAGAACTTTTACCATTCAATTTAGAGCCGTGAACATCGAAGTTGACAACATGGATCGTACCATATTCGCACTGTTGTCTAATTCACATTCAAAAGTCATGTCAATGTTGTAAAAAATGTTGAAATGAGTCAATACCGGTTATACTTCCGGTGGTTTGATGTTAATTCTATATGCCGTTTATGAATTCACGAAAGACAGACTCATCACGAATATTTATACGAATATTGGCCAAATTATCGTAACTACCATTCCTTAAGTGCATGCGCAATGTTAGCTGCCAAAAATACCGATATTATTGACTTAAACTGGAAGATTCAAAGTCAAATTCCGGGAGACTTTCTAAATTCTTTGGAGAGGCTTGGTATGACACTGCATCATTTGCGTCTCAAAATTGGATTGGATCAAAATTGGAAGTGCTATGTTTTTCACACGGCCAGGTATACGAGTTGGAAAACCATCTTCTACATTTACGCACCGGAACAGAAACCAAAAAAATGTTGTTTATCAAGCTGCGTTACATCGAAAAAATAAAAAAATTAAATGGTAAATTTAACTTTGTTTTCATTTCAAAACACATAATTTCACGCAGGACAACGGCTGCGTGGTCAGCTAGTCTTATATATAAAAATGAATCGCAAAATGTGTTGGTAAGCGCATAACTCACCAACGCCTGGACCAATTTGACCAATTCTTTTTTCTAAATGTTCGTTGAGGTTCAAAGATGGTTTTTACAGCAAGAAAAATTCGAATGATTGCCGGAAACTCCCTGAAAACAGCCCTTTTATTTTTTCCATACAAACGAATGAATGTTGGTTTATTAGTAACGCTATGGGAACGACTGAAACAATCTTGATGAAATTTTCAGAGAATGTTCTATGTAGGTCGGGGAAGGTTTAGAAATAAAAAAAACCTTTATGCTTTTCGTGAGGAAAAGTCGGAAAATTGGAAAATTCCAAAAAGTTAATTTTTTCCATACAATTTTTTTTTTGTAATTTTTTTGTTTTGTTTTTCCATTATTTGAATCGTTCAAATTTGTCGCTTGCTTGAAAAATTTTTGAAAATTATTCAGTGAGAACGTTATGTGTGTTCCACACAAAGTGATCAATTACAGATTGAAATTTGTTACGATGCCACGAAGAGGTCGCGCTAATATCGGTCGGCGTTCTTTTTGGCATCAAAATACATTAGCACATGACCGAGTACTCCCAGGATGCGATGGTATACGTGCGGTATTATGGATCGCGGTCAATCAGCAAGCGATCGTCGCGATGTCACAGCAAGACTTTTCAAGCAACAGCTTCGATGGACTTTATCTTGAAGCAACTTATATATGGCGCTGTTAGATGCTAGATGTACTCTGTTGAGTGGCAAAAGAGAGGTTTGCCGCACGCAAACATTCTTCTTTGGATGGTAGGTGGTGGTAACACCAGATCAAATTGATGAAATCATTCAGTCGCGCGGAAATTCCTGATGCAGAGAAAGGTGCAGTGTTATACGAAGTGATGAAAACCAATATGGTTCATGTGGTGTAATCGATAAAATACGTTTGAAAGTACGTCACCAAAGGAAGCAACATGCCGGTTATTGGTTTTGAACGATACGGTCGATACGTAAACTGCAGTAAAGCGCTTTGTAGGATATTTACTTCTGCAATTGCAACTTTTGTGCGTCTCGGAGTTAATTTGGAGAATGGCCAAAGAATGTATTTCAACCCAGGGAATACAGTACAGCCAGTGGAAACACCGCCAGCAACAAAATTATCATTTACGAGTTTTTGCTCAAATTTCGTCAGAGATCTGTTTGCGAGGACATTCGGAAATACCTTGATATTATACATGGAATGCATCGTTGAAGAAATAATTACGCAGAAAGGAAGGCCAACCAGTAGATGGACATCCAGGTGTGTTATCAACTAATCCATTGGGACGTATTTACACAATCCACCCGAAAAACGACGATTGTTTCTACCTTTAGTTGCTATTGATTAATGTTCGCGGTTCAACTTCCTTTGAGTCATTGCGTACAGTGAATGGTACGGTGTGTGCAACTTCTTGAGAAGCAAGCCAGCAAAAACAATTGCTGGAAAATGATAATCGCTGGAATGCAATTGAAGTTCGCACACTTTTCGCGATAATCATTGCGACAAATCAGCTTCCAAATGCGCGTCTATTATGTGATACGAACAAAAATGAAATTGCCGAAGACATTTTACATCGTCTTCGCTAAAAATTGGAATTGGATCAATTCCGGTTGATACTTCCGGTGGTTTGATATCAATTTCATCTGCCGTTTATCTGTTCACGAAATATGAACTCATCACGAATGTTCGGACATTGGCCAAATTATCGTAACTACGATTCCTTAAGTACAATGTTAGCTGCCAAAAATACCGATATTGTTGACTTAAACTGGAAGATTCAAAGTCAAAATCCGGGAGACTTGCGCTCAAATAAATCGATGGTTTGTCTTGACAATGAATGAATTATCCAGTGAAATTTCTAAATTATTTGGAGTGGCTTGGTATGACACCACATCATTTGCGTCTCAAAGTTGAATCTGTCATTATTATGTTTCGCTATCTTCATACGCCGAAACTTTGTAATCGAACCCGACTGATTGTGACGCAGCTATAGAATACAAGGGGGCAGAATGCTTGATTCTACGAATTTCTTTGAGTTCTAGGGATTTACCATTTCAGTTCCAACGTATTCCGTTTCCAGTGAAAATTGCATTCAAGATGACACAAGGATAGTCGTATAGTGTGTGGTTTTTCACACGGCCAGATATAAGTGGCGTACTCTCGAGTTGGAAACCATATTTTCTGTACACAGCAACAGAAACAAAAAATGTTGTTTATCAAGCTGTCTTACATACGAGTACATTGAAAAAAACAAAAATGAAATGATAAATTCAACTTTCTTTTCATTTGAGAACACATAACATAATTTCACGCAGGACATCGGCTGCGGGGCCAGCTAGTTTAAAATAAAAACAATTACAATAAAAAAAAATATATATATATATATTTGTAAAAGTCCCGGCGAACACTGTCTTGCGTTAGATGAAACAAATAAGCAGGTTTTAAATTTTATTAAATCCCTTTTAAGGAAATAATAATTAAATTATTTAAGTTTTTAATGATTCTTCATTGTTCATGTATTCTTATGCTATATCTTATTTACTAATACTTCCCCAGTTGTCAAATTTGTACAAGTATCTTTTAAAGGTAGGGGCTGACTAGAAATCATATAGATGATATTAGTAGTACCATCTATGTTTCAGCCACAATAAAGCGTGGACGGGTCCTCTGGCATTTTAATAAATACGTTATAACAATTATTAAAATAAGTAATTAATGTTACATATAAGGAAAAAATCCATATTCGCACAATAAATAATAACTTTTTCGTCATCATTCACACGAAGGAGGATTTCCATTAAAAATTCAGACACAAAAATCGTATTCTCTTTAGCACAGCTTTAAATGAATTAAATAAATTTTGAAAAATCATATACGGTATTTTAGTCAGCTAGACTTAGTGCAATTTTATTCCATAATAAATTTTAAAATACTTTTCTATTTTGGTAACATTTTAGATGCGTGAGGACTTTGACAAGAATGCTGTCACTTTTATTCGTGAGGAAACTTGTCCTCACGATGTTGCAACGTTGATAAAGGAATTCTTGCGGGATCTCCCAGAGCCGTTGTTGTGCAGCGGTCTGTATAAAGCATTTTTAGAAACTCAAAGTAATTTACAGTTTACGTTGCACAAATAGCTTCAGTTATTAATCTTATTTTATACATATAGGAATACGTAACCGTCGCTTACAGTTAGAAGCAATATCCCATTTAGTCAAACTGCTTCCAGCGGCTCATCGTGATACCCTCTATGTCTTATTTAAGTTTTTAGCAAAGGTTGCGTCCTGCTCTGACGACGTTATTGGTCACGATGGGAATGTACAAGTCTGCGGTAACAAAATGGATAGCAACAATCTAGCAACTGTTTTTGCACCTAACATTCTGCGTACAAATTTATCAAACACCTCTTCGTCAGATGTAGTAACGTGTGGAGACAGCAATGAACAGGAGTCTATGAATGATGCTATAAACGTAGTAAGGTAGGCATTTATTTAGAAAATTCACCTAGCAATGCTTGAAACTGAAAGTATCAAATATGCTTTTAGAATTATGATTGATCATTATGAAGAAATCTTCAAAGTGCCGGCCGAACTAATTGACATTGTATACTCCCATATGCTGGTCGCGTGTCCGGAGAAGCTTTATAGTATATGCGAGCAACGCATGCAGAGTATAAGGTAAAACACTTGAACAATAAAGATTCGCAACTAAATATTTAAGTCAAGGTTATTTATCCACGCAATATGTAAGCAAATATTCTGAATGATGGCGCCGTGTCTTTCTATATGGATTACAGAACAAAGCAGTGTACTTTACTGGCATAATGCTAAGTGTTTACAAAACTTTATTTCAAAAAATTTTGCGAAAGAACTTTATAATCCTGTTTGATATCTTATCAACTTATGTTATAAGTCGTCGACTCACTCAGGATACTTACTATATTTTGCTTAAGTACGGGATATTAGTAACCAACATATTGAACTCAAATGGGATACATGTGATATAAATTCAACTAAAGAGACTAAATTTAAGATATTCGGCATACGACTATAAAAATCCTTTATTATAGTTTTGTTGTTAAGTTGCTAAGATATTCTAATACCGATATATAGTATATATGCGGAATAATGGCAACCGGAAGTTTAAAATAATTTTATTCGGTATATGGAAACTTGGGGTAATGTTGTTCCGATTTTATCCATTAAAGGCATAAAGATACATAGGTTTTAGAAAAACATGTCATCTCAATTTCATTAAGATAACTCATATATTGACTCATATATGCGATATAAAGGTAAACAATTAGCAATATGCACTGGCGTCCACGTACTCGGTAAAATCGATTATTTTACGAGAAAACTCGATTATCGAGTAGAATTGGAATCTAGTTTACCATCCCTACTGGCAGCCATCGCGTGCACATATAAAACCTCCGCACAATAACCACCACAAAAAAAATGATTTTTTTTCCATGTTATTTATATGGAAAACAGAAAACTTGAAAGAGGCACCTCTTAATATTATTATTAAGGGCTCATCTTTTGAGTGACTTTTTTTTTACACATTTCTAAAGTTTTGAGCCTGTTTTTCAGTTGAAAAAAAAAGGTTGCCTCAAAATGGCACACCCTAATATACATACATATGTACATATATGGGGTATTCCATACCAAATCGACCACTTTTGAACCCGACCCCTTTAGATTTTGCTGAAACTTATCCATCCTTTACTACCCTTTGAAAAACATTTTTGAGAATTTTCTCAAAATTTTTTGTCCAACTTCAAAAAAGTTATGAATTTTTCAAAAAAAAAAATAGCCATAACTTTTATAGAAATTGACTTTTGGGGCCCATTTTTTTTTTTTTAATTTCTGTTTTTAAATGAACTTTTCGAAAAAATACACGAAAAATATTTAATACGTTCAATTATATAAAATAATCAGGTTTTTGTAATTATTTGTAAGCTCGCCACTTTTTGGAAGTTCGCCATTTTTTTTTTCTTTTTTTTTCCTCAAAAAAAACTTCAATTAATTTGACAACTATCCCTGCTAACCCCGGAGTGGGCCGATTTTTTTTTTATTAATTAAAAAAAAAGTTGTCAAATTTTCAAAAATGAAAAAAAAAATTTTCCGTAAACTTTATTTCTATTATATAAAAAATATATGTTATGGTTATGTTTCAGATAGTATGAAAAAACCGTATTCATAAATCGATTCACACTAGCGTATAATTTCTAATATACTGACTACAGGTAAGTCTATAAATGTCCAACCCTAGTTTATCGACCTTACTAATGGTAAAAGTTTGAATTTTGGTGATTATATTCGTAAATTAAGTCTATAAATTGATAATATTATATCATAAAATTGTTAAATTAGATGATAGGAATAAAGTTTAGGGGAAAAAAATTTTTTCATTTTTGAAAATTTGACAATTTTTTTTAAATAAATAAATTGTCCTTTCATGGGCCTCTTAAGTTTAGGGAACAACCAAATGTCACAGGGGGCCAGATCTGAGGAATTCGGTGGCTGCGGCATCATTAGTGTGTTGTTTTTGGCCAAAAAGTCGCGCATAAGCAACGATGTGTGTGAGCAGGGATGTTATCGTGGTGCAAAAGCCAATTTTTGTTCTTCCACAAATCCGGGCGTTTCTGGCGGATTGCTTCGCGAAAATTGCGTATAACTTGCAGGTAATATTCCTTATTGACCGTTCTTCCCTGTGGCAAGAACTCGTAATGCACCACGCCCCTGCAATCGAAGAAAACTGTCAGTTACGATTCGCGATACTTTTTGAACACACCTCGTAATAAAAATAGTTGATGGGCTGTACTTGTATATTACCACACTGTAGAGTGGCAAAGTAATTTGACTACAAATCGTTTTATTTTATTAGCTAATTAAATCAGATTCCACCGAAGAACGTTAACCCTAAGCAAAAGCGAGTGACTCTAAGCTTGTTGTTTTTCACTCATCACACTCAGGTGAAACAAATAACCGGCGATGCTCTTTTAATTACCATTCTACGTGTTTACCATTTTTAAGTGATATTTAAGGTTAATAAGTTGTAAATGGGATTTGCTTTCAGAAAGTATTTTCGCTGTTCAAATGAAAAAATAAAGTTGAGCAATCCCCTTGTATTTGCTTTAACTGATCTTAACATTTGCACTTTTTTAATTCTTAAAATGTTGGAATTATACCAAGAACAAGATTTATTTTGTATATACAGACAGGCGCGGACTCGTCCTTTAGTGTTTGAGATATCGATCTGAAACTTTGCACACGTTTTTTCCCTAAAAATGAGTACATTTGTGGCATCTGGCCATTTCGGATCACTATAGCATATAGCTACCATACAAAATGAACGATCAAAATTCAGTTCTTTTATGGAATTGTGTTTTTGTTTTATTTGTAACGAGGTTTATTCCCTTGGTGAAATCGTACGTTTTTGCGTATTTTAACCCGGCTGTTAGGTTAAAAAAAAAAAAAATTACGAATCTTAGGTTAGAGGACCATTTGGTCCATACTGCAGTTTTCATATAAAATAACAATTTAATCATAGTCTTTATATTTAGTTTGGTTCAATACTTGCTAAATATTATTATTTTACTATTTATTCAACTCTGGTGAAATAAAAACTAGGCGAGGGGTTCCCCCGTTTTGCATTTTTCTTTACTCAACATAGCTAGTACAAAAAATAATTACGGGGTTCCCCCGTTTTGCATTTTTCTTTACTCAACATAGCTAGTGCAAAAAATATTTGCCCAATTCCCTCTTTTGGCTTTTTGTGGTAGAGAATGACGAATGTTTATGCGAATTTGTTCAGTTTGTGTGTTGATTTCGAGAGTTCGTGTTTACTTATGAAATGGCGCACTTGAATGAAGACGAGATACGAGAAGTGTTCTATGCAGAAAGGGAATCGGATATCTCAGATTGCGATATTGATTATAATTCGGAGAATTATGAAACAAATGAGTCTGAAACAGATAGTGAACCGGAACCCCTCTTAACTCCAAGTGGCTCTGTTGATTCCTTATTTATTGCTAAAAACAAGATGGTATGGAGTGCCACACCATTACCTCAGCATATTGGAACTGCGGTTGAGAATATTATCTCAACACAACCAGTACCAACTCGATTTGCAGTGTCCAGATGCCATGACATTGTCTCAGCTTTTTTGTTGTTTTTTCCGCCTCCAATAGAAAAAATTGTGATAGAAAATACTAATAAGTACGGCAGAGTCAAGTTCGATGACAAATGGGGCGATATTGATGATGACATATTGCGCGCATATATAGCTGTGCTTATTCTTGCAGGCGTATGTCGGTGAGTACATTCTTGTTTTTCTTATTTTAATAAAATATTTTACTAATATGAACTTACTCAATGTCAGCGGCAAAAATGAAGATGTTCATGGTTTATTTGATTCAAAATTTGGTCGCCCAATTTTCCGATCAATTATGTCTGAAAATCAATTCCACAAGATTACTAGTGCGCTTCGTTTCGATGATATTTTGAGTCGACAACAAACGCGTAGTAGCGATAAATTTGTTCCTATTCGTGACTTGTGGGACCGTTGGCAACAACTTCTTCCAATGTCCTACAACTGCCATGAAAATGTCACGGTTAATGAGCAACTTATTGCATTCAGGAGGCGATGTTCTTTTCGACAGTTTATGCCATCAAAACCAGCAAAATATGGTTTGAAGTTTTGGTTATCCGTGGACTCAAAGTCCGGCTACGTATGGAAAATACAACCATACCTTGGTAAACCTAGAAATGCTAAGCCAGAAACGAACCAAGGAGAACGCGTTGCATTGAACTTGACAGAAAGTTTGAAAGGCCAAAATATAACAGCTGACAATTTTTTTTTCCACATTTGAGTTGGTAAAAAAACTTCATGAGAGAAAACTTACATATGTGGGAACGGTTCGCAAAAATAAAACTTTCATTCCTCCGAAATTGCTGACTGTGAAGAATCTTCCATTGTACAAATCTACATTTGCATTCAATGACATTGCAACATTAGTATCATACATCAGTCACAAAAACAAAGCAACTATATTGATTACAACAATGCACAAGACAGATAAAGTTGATGAGAGTGGGCCGAAGAAAAAACCAGAGATTGTTTCTTATTACAATTCAACAAAAGTTTTTTGCCCGCCAATAATTTTTTATGTTTCATATCTTTAGGTGGCGTTGATACTGCTGATCAAATAATTGGCTCCTACACGACGAAACGCAAAACAAATCGATGGCCAAACATTGTATTTGCAAATATATTAGATATATCCGCTTTGAATGCGTACATATTTTTTTCCGAAATCGATGTTTCATGGACTCCAGCTGATCGGAATCGGAGAAGACCAAATTTTTTGCGGCAACTTGCACTTTCTTTGGCTGAGCCACATATGATGAAACGCACTAAATTACCTCAACAACAATTTTCAGCGCAGTTATTGAGAGAAATACGAACACCTTCCACAGCACCAGTGGCCTGCTCTAAAAATGCTTCTAATTCAGGAGCTCGAAAGCGAGGAATTTGTAGTTGCTGCAAGTCTAAGTCTGATGTAAAATGCTCCATTCGCAGTGCGTTTATTCGCAAAACCAACCGAAAAACATTTTGCTCATCATGTAGTGCCAAAAAATATCGAACAAACTAATAAATACAAATAACTAAAATATACCATGGACCAAATGGTCCCTTAACCTAAGATTCGTAATTTTCAATTTATCTTAGTCCAGTTTTAAGTCAGAGAATTAAATTTTCGCACATAATATTGTTTTATAAAAAGACCACCTGAGCTGAAAAATTTAGACAGTATATATCACCGTTCCAAAGTTACAAAGAAAACAAAAAAAATTGAACCAAATGGTCTTAACCTAACAGCAGGGTTAAAATTCGTTTCCTCTGTTTTTTATTGCATGTAAGTTTTATAATCTTATGGACGTACCTTAAGTTCATATTATAATATTTAATTTACAATGTATTGTGTACAAATACCTCAAATATTTTTCGATGATGTGATATCAATTTCTTAGTGAGAACACATTTTTTTATGTAAATATCGTAACTAATTGTTGAGTACCACAACTAACTTAATCTTTCTTTTGTACTTTTGCTTATAGTGGTAATATAGGCAATTTTTGGCCTTCGTTAAACAATAGTAAGCAAAGCTTATCACCAATGACCACAACTTCTACTTCCAATGTATCTTCCTCTATTGTCGGCAGTGTGGCAGGTGTTGGACCAAGTACGTTGCCATCCTTGAATACAATTACGAAACGTCTGTACACACGTGAGTCTGTCATGCATGACAATGATGCATGCCGTTTGATAGAAACAGCAATAAATGGGTCGAATGATGGAAAACGGTAATCTCATGTTAATTTTATTCTTCATTTAAATGTATTATTTGTGTTGTTAACATTAATATTTTTTATAGGAGCTCGGATATGCATTCAAGTCGTCACTCTATGACACAAAAGTTACGGCATAATGGTCGTAAGGGTAATATTACAAACTCTGACATGGTGGGGCGACGACAATCTTCACCAAATATATTAGATAAAGCAGCTATTTTATCAGCAAGCTTACAAATTCAAGTACCTAGTGCCCAGGCAGGTCATTTAAAATTAACAGGTACCACACCGCAAAAAAAAATAAAATCAATACCGAACGAAATAATAGCGTATGACTTGGATGACATTACTGCGGGTGTATCGAAATCTTTGTCCTCGCATTCAATGAACCATTTCGATTATTCAAATATTTCGCAATTTGAAAAAGCAACAAAAAACCAAGAAATGAAAAACGTACATCAATGTAAGTAGGTGCATGTAAATGTATAAGACGTTAAATTATTTATCATATTTTTACTATTTATTTGAAAGTATGTCTCCAAGCCGTACTTTAATTTCAAAAATATCCTTCTCCTTTTAAGTCAGTAATAAGTCGAAACAGAAATTGCAAATAGTATGAATTAAAATGTTTAATGAAAAAAATACAAGGCTTTTATAATGTTAGTTTTTTACGAATATTCAGAATATAAATATTATCGCGAGCACCGTCCTTTAGTAAGATACCTTACACTTTGATACCCTTGGTGTGTTTTCAGTAACCTCAATTTTGATAAGCAAATATTTTGGAGGTTATATACGAAAATTAGATAAAATACTTTCTTTACTTATGACTCAATATCCCAAAAAAAAAATTTCATTTATATTTTTTTATTCTATAGCTGATAGGACCTTACTTACATTACATGTGTAGATAGGTGATCTTTAAAGCATGATTAATATTCGACTATTCTGTTTTCTCTTTTTGTAAATTTTCAAGATATTCCAATCGCTGGATCATTGTCCATTTCAACCAAAATTGAAAGATCCGCAAATGATTATCGACCAGTTCAGATAGTGCAGGAACAAGAGCAGCATCAAATTCATAATAATCGACCAAGCTATTTACGACTGCAGTCTACAACACAAGCATTATTAACAGCTCCAAATCAATACGTCTCTGTCGAACCGGAAAAGTCCCTTAAACAATCAATCGGTGGTATTTCGAACCCGTATACATACGATTCATTACTTAGGAGGAACACAGAAAATCATGTACATAAATCACCAGCGAGCATTTCCAATATTGGCGGCGTGATACTGTGGTCGAAAACGGCTGATTTTGAGAATATGTCCACTAATAAACAGCATCAACAGAAGCAGCTACAATCGCAAGAAACGGAACGATCGCCTATTCAAGATGCAATAGTGTCCTTAACAGCAACAACTAACGCATATCTTTATAAACGACAGGAACTAATAAAAAGTGCCAAATATGGCAGCGAAAAAAAATAGCATAGTAGTGCTCAGATTGAAACATTGAAATCTGTTGCAAGGTATGCATCAAGAAAATAATTTACGCTATTGATAAATGCTATTCTATTCGATTGATTCTAAATAACCGTGGAGAAATTTCATTACTCAGGAAATATAGTGTTAAGAGGTTACAGGTTTCCTCGAGCAAAAAACGGCCTAGTTTCAATGTTTTTTTCCAATTTTTATTATTTATTTATTTATTTATTTATTTATTTATTTATTTATTTATTTATTTATTTATTTAGTAAAGTCTATGAACATTATTTCTTACAGACTAATGAAAACTAGGATGCATATTAGAATTCTAGAATAATTAAAATTACAATAATATGAATAGATAACTTAAACTAAAAAACAGAATTGAGGGTATTAATGAAGGAATCCTTGGTGTGAGAGAAATCAAGAAGAACTTTCTCGGAAATCGAGTTAAACTCACGCATAGCCCTCTTGAGGGGAGCATATTCAGCAAAATTAGTGCTTTCCTTTTTGTAATAAAATGGGGAAATGGACCTGAGACAACGCTGGGGAGTATTGAAGTTAAGTTTCGCTAATAAATAGGGACAGTCAATACCTCCGTTAATTACATTGAAGACAAATGAAAGGGAGAGAACGGACCTTCGATTATCCAGTAATTTAAGATGTATCAGCAATAAACGCGATGTTTACGATGGTATTGGGTCAACAAACTTTAAGGAGCGGAGAGCGTATTTAAGAAAGATCTTTTGAACACGCTCGATCCTGTTAATTGACGATATGCAATATGGTCTCCAAATAAACACTGCATACTCCAAAATGGACCGCACAAAACATGTGTACAGTAATTTTAACGTGTAGGGGTCGGAAAAATTTGTAGAATTTCGACGGACAAAGCCGAGTACAGAAAATGCTTTTGAAGTGATATAGTTGATGTGATTACTGAAAGAAAATCTGTTGTCAAAGATTACCCCAAGATCTTTGATTTCAGTAACGCATTTTAGGACGCAGTTAGAAATATTGTAGCTGGAAGATAGGATGTTGCGTCCCCTACCAAAAGAGATCTGTGAGCATTTATCGAGGTTCAGAAAAAGCTTCGATTTCATGCACCAATTATGAAAAGTATCAATATCACATTGAAGTTTGAGTACATCTTGTGTGTTTTTGATTATTGCAAAAATTTTTAGGTCATCTGCATATACCAGATAGTTAGCGAAAGAGAAGCAACAGGAAATGTCATTGATAAACAGCACAAAGAGAAGTGGACCCAAGACGCTTCCTTGTGGGACTCCCGAAGACGCAATGAATGAATCAGATGACACTCCATCGACACTGACAACGCATCGTCTGTTTTGCAGATATGATTTAATCCACTGCAAGAAGACCGAGTGAAATCCTAGAGATGATAATTTTTTAATTAGAATATTGTGTGATACTTTATCAAAGGCTTTAGAGAAATCTGTGTAGACACAATCTACCTGAAATCCAGCGGAGAATGCAGACATGCAATAGTCGCTAAAAACTGCTAAGTTTGACACAGTGGAGCGCCCAGAGACAAACCCGTGCTGATTGACATTAATTATTGATTTTACTGCAAAAAATAATTTATTTTTAACAGAACACTCAAAAATTTTTGAAATAGTAGACAGTTTAGAAATAGGCCTGTAATTGGAGATAACGTCCTTTCTACCACCTTTAAGTATGGGGGTAATGCATGTCAATTTCCAGTCAGAAATAAAATTCCCGGAGGAGAGAGACTTATTGAAGATAAGCATGAGAGGATATACTAAGGCAGTACAGTTTTTTATTAGTACGGGCGGAAGTCCATCCAAATCCAATTTGGTAGAAGACTTAATATCACCGATAGCCTTGGCAATATCATCCTGTGAAAGACACAGTGAGCCAAAATTTATGGATGGGAAGTCATTAGCTGAAAAAGTGGAACTAGTACCAGGATCCTCTTGAACATAGTTCGATTTGAAAAATTCAGCGAACAAGTTGGAGATTTCGACCGGAGTGTATGCCGACTTATCTCCCCAGCGTAAGGCAGAAGGAATGGCCGAACACGCTCTTCTAGATTTTACAAAGTTCCAAAAGAACTTAAGGTTCGACTTGATTGTAGACTCCGTATTATTAATAAACCTTTTATAGAGAGACTTATCCAATTCATTAAACAGTTTTGTGTAGTGCTGATATTGAACAAAGGAAACATGAGATTTAGTTGAAGAGAATTTTCTATAGTATTTATTTCTGAGATTTTTTAGACGTTTCAGGTCCTTAGTGTACCAAGGCAACTTATATGGTTGTATGTGTTTTAGCGGGATATTATAATGACAGAATTCCTGAATTGATTTCTTAAAAATGGAGAAACTATTAGCTGTATCTAGCCCCGAAAGTAAATCATCCCATTTAATTTCCAAGAGCTGATTGTTGAGTCGTTCAAAATCACAAAATGCAAAATTAAAACCAAGCCCATCAATAGGTTTTACAGGAGCGAAAAGGTAAGTATCCACCTCAAACGCTAGCGGGGAATGATGGATGGTGGCTGGGGTAATTGAAGAGAATCCATCAAGAAACCTAAATTTTAAATTATCACTGAGAAAGACTAAGTCAAGAAATCGATCGAGACTATTTGAATATGAGTTGATTTGAATCAGATTGAGACTAAGCAAGCTATCAATGAGAAATAACTCCTGAGTTGATGTAAAATTTGAAGGAATAAGAGCAGGACTATAGGAACAACCAGACCAGACTATATTGCTTAAATTAAAGTCACCCAGAACACAGATATTATTCTCTTTCACCTTACCTAATACCAGCGAGGAAATATTATTTGCGTGCAGCTTATACAACTCTAGAGGACTATTAGGAGGGATGTATGAGACTGCAATGAACAGAGCATCATTGATACAGATACATAGTTGGTCCAGAATAGAATCTTCGTTATCAAGCATAATTAAGCGAGGACGATATTTGCGATGAACTGCTAAGAGAACTCCACCCCCTCTTAGACAGCCAGTTTTTTCGTGATCTCTGTCTTTGCGGAAGACATAATAGAGATTAGAGTCAAAATATTCACTATCAAAATAACTAGAATTCAGCCAAGTCTCAACAATAACGATAATATCGAAATCCAAATGTGAAGAAAAATTGCGAATAATATTTGATTTACACCTAATGCCCGATAAATTTTGGTAGTATACCTTAAGACAAGAGCCAGTTGAGGAAGGTGCAGAAAACGCATGAATAGAATCGTGATTAACAGGCGCATCAACTAATCTGCAGCACTGTTTTCCCCTCCCTTTGAAAAAAACTTAAAGGGACGTAACTTAATGCCAGAAGGCCACACTGAAGAGGAGAAAACGGCATTAAAAAAAGATGGGGACACACTTAACTTAAAGTTTAAGATTATTAATATCTGTATCTTTCTTAATTAATTTATAACATAGAAGATGCTCTCTATCAACATTAGCATGTTTAACAACAAAAGATATAATATCTTCCTCAGTAACTGAGTTCTTAAATGCAGATAAGTGAATCCATTTCTTGGGTACGACGACATCAAGATCACAATTGGCATTAACATCAACGACAGTTGAAGTGGCTGGGGATTTTTTGTTCCTAGTACTCACTTTTACCTTTAAATTTCTATTAGCAGCAACTGAAGTAGAAGAGTTCAGGTTAACAGAATCATCAACGGCGACAGATTGAGCAGCATTGACAGCGACAGGGTTGCGAGCTGCTTTAGCAGCAACTGTTGAATTGTTATTGGCTTTCAAATGAGTGTTGATATTCCTAGCAACAGCGTCAGCATATGTATTGGCGTTTTTATTGTCAGCAGCAATAGAGAGAGTGAAGCCAGCAGCAGACGGAGCGGCAGAGATTGCTTTCGTAGTAGCGGGAGCGAGATAATCCATACTCACGCTATCAGTGGGAGCCGAAACAACAACGTTAGGTGACGGAGCATTTGTACCCACAATAGTCGTAGAAGTAAGGATAGAGTTAGCAATAGCTGAAGCTGCAGAGAGTTCCTTCGGTGTAGCGGGAGCGAGATCATTCCCACACTCGTTATCAGCAGAGACAGCGGCGATAGACGGAGCAGCGATTGTAGAGTCACTTGTACCAACAGTAGTCGCAGCAGTGAGAGAGACGTTAGCAGCAGAGATAACATTCGAAGCTGGTGTAGTGATCTTGCCATTATCGGACAATTTCTTATGCACAATGCCGATCTCTGACTTAAGTTCATTTAACTTAGCGATTAACGAATTACGATCATCGCATAATTGTTGTATTAACGCGAGCGCCTTCGCTTGTTCACTTCTCAGTGAACTTACTTCCAATACCAGAGAATTAAGCACTGAATTTACATTATTAAGATTATTATCAGGGATGGGCACCATCACAATCAAACAAGCATCACAAAATGAGATTGTGTTAGTGCGCTTACTGTGGGACCAAGCGTACCAGCAACCAAAAATAATCAGTCTGCTTGCAGATGTCGAACGAGCAGGTCTATGTCGCACGAAGCCGCAATGCTACGAATACGTATGTATATACATATGCACATTTTTAAGAATATGTGCATAAACCATTGAATATAAAATATAATTATTTTTCATTTCAAGCAAGAATAAAATTTAAGTTATTAGTTAATTATAAATTAGTAATCTAATTCATTTAAAAACTGAAAAATAAATTAAATTTGTATATGAAAAGAAAAAATAAATCTATATTTGAATTCATCGAATATTTTAAATATATAACGAAACTTCAATAAAGTTAAAGCTATTAGAAAATGAAAGCTATTATAATATGAAATATTATGAATACACATTTCAAGAGGTCAGTTAATTTCAAACAATTATCCGAGTGTCAAAAAAAAGAGTTCATTCTGTAATAAATTTAGGAAGATCGTCATAATTTATATCAAAATTTGCTACCTTTATTCTAAGCAGGTCTTCTAAATGTTTGTCTGAAAGCCTTGTTCTATAGGAATTCTTTATGTATACCATAGCAGAAAACGCAGATTCGCAAATATATGTGGTTCCAAACATTGAGTACAACTTATAAATTTCGTTTGTTAAAATAGGATATTTATTTTCATCAATATTTTTCCAAAATTGAATACCACGGTCCAAAGGAAGGTTGATATCATTCTGAAGTTGACTGAGCTCTTTGTGTAAATGTTCCTCTTGCTCTTGGATGTCACAGAGCAAAGGATTCTCATATAACCTTATTACACGTTTAACTTTGATGAAGTCTTTGAATCTGCCATCTAGGTTAGTTTTAAGATCCTCAAAGGACTTAAAATATTGTCGTAACTCTTGTTGCATATTAAAACGGTCACATATTTCTTTAGTATATTTAAAATTATCCAATACTCCAGCTCGAAATTGTTCTTCGAGAATTTCCAAACGTCTTTTAAAAGCATCCATAGCAATTGTAAAATCAAAAATAAATTTGTATTTACCTTGCATATTCAAATTTAATTGCGAAAAAAAATTGGTGATATCACACAAAAGGGCAAAACTTAACAAAAAACTTGGATTATTTAAATTATTAATTAATTCTTTTGTATCCACGGAAGTATCTTCCGCAAAAAACAAAAGAACGTCTGTCTTCAGGTTAAATAGGCGCTCTAGACATTTAGCCCTACTAAGCCACCTCACTTCGGTGTGAAGCAGAACATCGTTCAATTCTGCTTCGGTTTCTTCCAGAAACTGGCGAAACTTTCGGTGGGTGAGAGCATTATGTCGACCGCGAATTTTTTTAATGATTTTTACTGTAGTTTCCATTACATTCCCCACCTTAAAACTTTTTGCAAATAGTTACTGTTGGTGCAAAATGCAATGGAAAGTAAAAATATTAATATTATTCCGAATAAGCTGTCCAATCAAACCATCTTTTTTGCCTATCATAGTAGGTGCTCCATCTGTGCAAATGGATGATAATTTTTCTTTTTCAGAAAATGAGAACAAATTATTTTGTAGAACCTTATATATATTTTTCCCGGTTGCATTTTTGTGCAATCCTCGCGAACAAAGCATGTCTTCTGAGACATTAAAGTTTTCATCAACGGTCCTTATGCAAATTAAAAGTTGACTAATATCTTGGATATCAGTGCTTTCATCTAATGGAGGACAAAATTTTTTTCTTCAAATTTAAATACATATAATTTGAAATATCTCCAATGCGTCGGGTAACTGTTCGACGGGACAAAGGAATATCATTGATATTTCTTGCTAATTCGATTCCAGTTTCCCCAAAACAATGAAGCACCGCTATTGCCATTTCTTTAAAAAAAGTCCCATCCTCTAAGGGTCTTCCTTTCTTTGCTAATGCGTAGCTTACAATACACGATGCTTTTAAAAATGCCGAATTTAAATCATAACTTGGTTCATTAACGTTTGCGTTAATTAAAAATACGTGTTTTAATTCAAAGAATTTTATTAATTTTTCTTCGTTATTTAAATTATTTACTTCTTTGTGAAAGATTATAAAATGTCTTTTTAAATTTTGCTTAAATAAAAAAATTTAAAACTTTTTGACATAACAAGCACTGCGGCTTCCCAGAATTATTCAAAAAAAAAAAAAATTCAAATTCCCACTCTGTCTGAAACGTTTTTTGGTCTTCCATGTTTATACTCGCATATGTGTTCATTTATATACGGCATACAACTCGTGCGCATCAACCTGCTCAGTTCAACTTCTGATTGCAGACTGATTTTAACATCGCTTTGTTCCATCGTAAGTGCTCGTTTTACGCTCTTCGCTTGTGCGTGTTAGTGACAATCGGTGTGTGTACGTATACGATAGCTTACGCTCTTTTAGCACCTGCTAAGACTTTGCCCATGCCTGATTATTATGCTCCAACAAAGGTTCAGTAATTACACTGTTTGAGTGTTCATCATTTTGTTGTTGCGAACTTGGAGTTTGAGTGCACTGAGCATTGCGCACTGATGGCGACGCAGGCGGCAACCGAATGGAATTTCTCGGAACCACCGCGCACACTTTACAATAAAAAGAATTTTTTGATTTCTGCAAAAAATCCACGTCAGCCTGCGACAAATTTACACACGTCAAGTGGAAAAATTGATTGCATTTATTGCAATTTATCTTGGGCTGAGCACGGTCAACTCTATGCCCGCAAACACACGGCATTAAAAAAGATAAAATAATAAAGCGCGGAGCAGAAAAAAAATACGTCAGTACACGGTGACGACTGCTTACTTTTCAGAGGTACATTGTGTGAACATTTCAAAGGAAAATATTCAAAACTCGTCTTCGTTTCCGGGAGTTCCTCAGAAAAAAGGTGCAGCCGCGTTGACAGCAAAACTTCTTACAAGATCATCAAAAGTAAAAAAGAAAAAAGTGAAAATTGTAATATTGGCAGTCGTATTTTTTCGACTTTTTTTAAATACTTGTTCAATTGAACAACAAAATAATCCTTCATTCAAGACCTTATACATATGTGTCCAAGATCTGTGTAAAATTTCATTCAGATTGAGTAGTTCACCAGAAAGCGACTCTGAAAACATAGTTTCGAGTTTGATGAGCTCGCCACAAATTTTTGAATGCTTGCAGCAGGTAAATAATACCTATGTTATTACATGTATTGCCTTTTAAATTTCGGGATTAGGGAACAAAACAAATATTAATCATAGACAATCGCTTTATTGTTTTTCAGAATATTCTTTATAAAAATCTATATACGAGTACTCTTGCATTCGTTTGCATCAGTTTTCGAAACACTTTTGCCATTCAGATTGCAGTATTTCCAAAACATACATTTTGAAGTATTATCTATTACTATGTAGTATTGTAGCGATATGTCTAGTTGTTATAGAAAACAAGCAACCATTTGCTTGGAAGTGCTTCGTGCGAGAAAAACTTTAGTTGTGTTCGGCCCATCTTGAAGCTCCCATACAGTCGACTGCTATTTACTTTCGGGCTCAAACGCGTAAGTACACGATTCACGTGTTTCGAAGCATATTTATCGTGTTTTTTTTAACGCTTATCTCGACCAATCGACACGAGCGTTTTTTTGAACGATCGACAAATTGTCTGGGCTCCAACGTGAACAAATATTTTTATAGTCAAATGTTGGTGCAATATTGAATGTAGGATAGTTCCACTACTGCCTAGCATAGTTGCCTCTATCCCACAATAGCTCACATAACGATCTTGCAATATCACTTTGCGCACAGAATCAATAGTTTCCCGAACAGCAACTCATTTTGGACGACCTTCACAAAAATCGTTTTAGAGTGAACTGCGAACTCGCTTAAATTCACCATACCATTGATGAACCCTGGTCTTTGTGCATGAAAATGAAAGTGACTTAATTCCATTTTTAGGCTGAGATTAATATTTCAAGTCATTGTATAACACAAACACGCCAACACGCTCTAAGCGTGTATAACATCAAAAATATCAAACTTTACGATCAAGTTGTCAGTTGCCAAATTGCAACACTATGATTGCCAAACTCCGAAATATAAAAGGCAACCAACCTTTTGTTATCAATCGGAGCAAAATATATGGTTGTAGCTAGCTTTGTTTTGTAACTACGTCGTATCATCTGCGGTAAATATGCGTAAAAATTGTTCTTTAAACATGTCCATACATAATATTTCCTGGTAAATAATTACGCTATTATGTTAAAGCATATAAGTTTATACAACAAATATTTATTATTCAACATCCGTTAAACTCTGCCGACGCAACTCCCAAAAGTGATCGACATTATTGCTGATCAATAAATAATAATATCAACAATAATTAACTTCAATTCTGCTGACCATTCAACATCTGTTAAACTCTGCCGACGCCGCTGTCGTTGAACCACAGCTAGCTTAGGTTATTTTTAAAATTCTATGTTTCAGTTTCTTTTAGAAATTCAATAAAGAAGAACTTAACTGGCGCCCGAGCAGGGACCAACGAGGGTAAAAACTTAAAAGTAGACCTCGTTGGACAACATCGGTGGATTAGAAGTCTTGTAAGGCAAGCCCGCAGGACACCTTCTATTCAAGAGTAAGTTGCAGGATCCCTAGTAGGGACAAGACGAACCAAACGGGAGAGCGGATCTCTCTACTACCAATAAGGGCAGCCACACCAAAAATAGCAATGTAAGTTAGATTTAAGTGAAAATTAAGTATGAAAATTTAACATTTTTAAAATCTTATTACTATATTAAATCACAAATTAAAATTTTAAAGTGAATATTATCTGAAAATTTTGAAATTCTATATAAAAAATTAAAGTATATAATTAAGTAAAGTGGAAGATATTGAAAAAATTATAAAGTCAATATTATCTGGGAATTTTTAAATTCTATGTGGGATTGCAAACATGACCTGCGCACGCATGCAACTCTAAACGTACAAACTAAATGACCGGACTCAACGAATAGCAAGGAACACCGACAGCGACAGTTAAAATTACAGGCACTTGATTTTGAAACTTCACAGAATACGGACGTGCGCTCTAATAAATAATATCATTACAAATTGGTCATTAAACTAATTTTGTATAACTATGTTTAACCTTTTATTGTTCAGCCGGTGTTTTTAAATAAAACATTTTGTACATTTTAAAACAAATTAAAGCGTTTAATTTTAAAGTAAGTCCCCCACAAAGTGGTGTCAGAAGTGGGATGCAAATCCCTTCGCGTGAGTTACATATATAAATAAGTCAGCAACAAACAGTAAAACTGATAAATTTGCTGATTTTCTTAATGAAATAAGTAACACAACCGGAAATCAGTAAAACTGTAATATGATACCAATTCCTTTGTTGTCGCAAAAATTAAATTAAAAGATACAAAACAAAATCATTTTATTAACAATATTTCCGAGAATCTGTTAAGTTATGAGGTTATTACTTTAGTCAGCATTTAAGTAAACAAATGTAATGAGTATAATAAGTATTTTCTGATTTGTAAGCAATAATTCATTGCAATAGTAACTTGAACGATTATAATTAATAAAATGAAAAGTTAGTCTGATTCAAATATCCAAACCAACTGGTTTAATTTCTCTAGGTTAAACTCGGTACTGACTTTTTAAAAACGCTCGAACGCGACGAAGATACAAAATTGGCGCAGTCGGTAGGATCCTTTTAAAATATAAGGATTCAGTGATACGAACCGTATTCGAGAAACAGAAAATTTTTTTCCCTCCGGAAATCGTATACCAAATAGTTTCTTATAAATCCCCAAACTAATTCTGCGATTCTGTAGCCAACTCAGGAGTTGACCAGACCCTCCAGAATATAATTAACTATATACTCGTACAATAATCCGGAAAGAAGCAATAATCGACACCACCGAGGTGCAATGAACGTTAAGTGTAAAAGGAAAAATTGAACAAAAAGTTCAGAAGTGAAAAACGACCTTAAAAATTAAAAGGCGTTAATTTACCTGATCAAGTTTTAAAAAAGAAACAAAAGTTTTTGTGAAAGTTTTTTGCAGTGAACACGACTCAAAGCAAGAAGAGCGTGAATTCATCAAAAAAAAAAATAAAGTTTATAAAGTAAAGTAACCGAAACCATTGAAAATAAAACTAAATCGTCAAGGCACCGAGCCTACGATAGCAGTAGAAATATGGAGAACGATCAGACTCAGATGGCGGCAGTCAACCTGGTAGAGGAGCTTGCTCGCGGAGAACAACAACTAGAGCAAATGCGCAAGCTTACCTTGAGTTAAGAAACCGTACGGAAGGAAACAATAGTAGCAGACACGCCCTCATAAAAACAGTAAATGACCCTCCAATATTTACGGGGACAGGCGAAATTTCCATAAATTCATTCTTCAGCAACATTGAATACTTACTGTCAACAACGAACGACACAGAACTACAAAAGGAAGTGACGCGAACAATATATTATAGGACCATCCAGGGAGAGGCGAAAAACACAATCATCAATATACCTCAACCAGATAACTGGCAGCTGATAAAGGAAACATTAAAATTGAGGTATCGACCCGAAGTGGAGCCACATCATCTGTACAAAAAGATTGGGAATCTTAAGGTAAGTTCTGTTAATGAACTTATGAAGGAAATTCAAAATATTAAATATAAGTCGGACGAACTGACTGTGTACTATAGGGGTGACAGCTACATTGACTTAAGTAACATGGACAGTTTGTTAGTAAATACAGTAAAGGAGATGACTCAAGGAATTTTACTAGATAAAATCTATAAAGAAGGGAACCTAAATGAAATAATTAGAATAATGGCTAGCAGAAGATTCGAAGGCAGTAATATTAGGCCAGAATACATGAAATTTAAAACAAAAGGAGATAGCTCAGCGGAAAAATATAGTAATAGGTATACGGAGCGAGGACAAAGACATAATTCAAATTATAAAAGTAGAGAAAATCAAGGTTCATATAACCAAATATACGAAAATAATGTTAGACATAATACGTCAGGCCAATTTTAGGACAATTATAAACCAAATTCGGGTAATTCTCAAAGACCACAAGCGGTAGGGAACCCTAGGCCAAGTTTTAATCAAAATCAACCAAATCAATATAATCCAAACGTTGGTCAAAATCAATCCAACCAATATAGGCAGAATTATGGTCGAAATAACCAATTTAAACAAAACCAAGGCGAACCGATGGAGATAGTTCAATTAGCCCTCAATTGGCAGGACACCCTAATTCCCAGTATAGCCAAGATCGCTTATACTCGAGTAGGCAAAGCCAGGTAGGAGCTTCACGAACTGAGATAGCAAGAGAAGAAGAAGTTAATAATAGTATTTTTTTTATGAACCAGACTCGGAATCATTACCTAAAATAAAAATTAAAATTAATAAAAAGAATTATATCGCATTAATTGATACAGGAGCTAGTTTAAGCCTGATTAATAGCGAGATCGATGATTTTCCAAAAATTAAATTAAAAAATCCTTTAACATTTAGTACAATTACAAACGAGGATAAAATAAATTATGAGGTACATACATTAGCACCAGAAGAATTTAACTTACCTAGCAACGCGAGAACAAGATGGAAAGTTACACCATTAAGAGGACGAAAATATGATTTTATAATAGGCATGGACATGTTTACTTCCTCAATACGTATATTGATATAGAAAAAGGGAAAATAACTCTAAACCGAAAAGAAAGTTCGATTTTAAATAAACTAAATGACTTAAATCAAATTTGTTATCTTGAAACTGCAGAATTAAAATTGGAGAGACTAAACCTAGATCATTTAAATGAGGAAGAAAATAGAGAAATAATTAAATTACTCAAAAGATATAATAAATTATTGTTTAAAGATGGTGATAAATTGACTAGCACAACGGAAATCCAACATGAAATTAAAACTATAACGCAGCAGCAGATTAATTCAAAATTATATAGGTGTCCACCTCAGCACGAAATGGAAGTTAGAAAACAAATTAAGGAAATGGAAGAACAGGGAATAATCCAAAAGAATCACTCAAGATATTCGAGCCCATTAATAGTAGTGCCGAAAAAAATAGACAATTCAGGTGAAAAGAAATACAGAATTGTAATAGACTATAGAAAATTGAATGAAGTTACAATAGATGACAAGTACCCCCTTCCAAATATTGATTCAATTTTAGACAAATTAGGAAGAGCACAATATTTTACTACTTTAGATTTAGCGAAAGGATACCATCAAATTTTAGTAAAAGAGGAAGATCGTGAAAAAACAGCTTTTGTAACACCACATGGACTTTATGAATTCGTAAGAATGCCTTTTGGACTGAAAAATGCACCAGCCACATTTCAGCGGCTAATGAACGAAATACTTAGAGACTATATAAATAAAACATGTGTAGTGTAATTAGACGATATTCTAATATTTAGCATATCATTGAATGAACATATTAGGGCGATAGGCGAAATTTTTAAAATTCTTGAAAGTAAAAATCTTAAAATTCAATCATTGGTTACTACCGTAAATTCGTAAAAGACTACGCTAGAATAGCTCAACCTATAACCAAGTATTTGAAAAAAGGAGTTAAAATTAATATTAAAGACCCATCATATATTTAAGCATTTGAAAAATTAAAAATACTAATAAGTACTCATCCAATATTACGTTATCCAGATTTCGAAAAACAATTTATTTTAACAACTGATGCATCCAATTATGCGATTGGTGCAGTATTATCACAAGAGGGACACCCAGTGTGTTACGCCTCAAGAACTTTGAATAACCACGAAAGAAACTATTCCGCAACAGATAAAGAATTTCTGGCGATAATGTGGAGTATAAACTACTTTAGGTCATATCTCTATGGAAATAAATTCAAAATTTTTACTGACAACCAACCGATAAAATTTTTACATTCCAAATGCAAAGGGAAAGATATATCAGCTCGACATCAAAGATGGTTATTAAAACTTGGAGAATACCAATTTGACATTGAATATTTAAAAGGCAAAGAAAATAAAGTAGCAGACTTTTTGAGTAGGATAAAAGAAAATGAGGATATTATTTCAGAAAATATGGATGAAACAATTTCCAATAGTTCAAATTATTCTATAAACAATATGGAAGAGGAAGATGAAGAAACTTTAGCAACAGTGCATTCAGCAGAAGAAGAATTAGACGACCATTTTTATATCAAAGAAGAAATTGTTAACAAATATAAAACGCAAATTATTTTAACAAACAACAAAACTGAAGAGTTAAAAGTTATACACGGTAAAAGAACTATTTTCATTTCGGAATATGATTTCAATAATTTAAGTGAGATATTTTGGAAATATATCACAAAAGGTAAAATAGGAATATTTTCAGAAATTTCAGAACGCATAATATAGTACAAAAAAATTAATCCAAATGTTTTCTGATGATAGTCAATTAGAATTTATAATATGTACAATGAGAGCACAAGATTGAGACAGAAGTAGAAGCAGTCAAACAGATTTCTTTACATCACGTTAGGGAAAGCTTTCATTCAGGCATTCAGGAAACATACAACCAAATAAAGAATAAAATATATTATCCAAAGTTATTGCAATTAATTCAAATTGTAATTAACCAATGTGAAATATGTCAGGAAGTTAAGTACGATAGAAATCCTATTAAACCAAAATTGAAACTTTCGGAGACGCCTTCAAAAATTAATGACATTGTACATATAGATACGTATGTAATGAAAGGGCATCATTTTTTGACAATAGTAGATAAATTTTCTAAGTTCGGTGCAGCATACTCGTTAAATGATAGAAACCTCATAACCATTATTGAGCAGTTAAAAGATCACTTCACCAAAGTAGGGAAACCCAGAAAAATTATTGCAGATAATGAATTTAAAGCAGTAAAAATAAAAGAATTCTTAGATAATGAAAATATTGAAATCCACCTAACAAAACCCAATAGTCATACAGGTAATGCAGATGTAGAAAGATTCCATAATACTATAGCAGAAAAATTTAGAATCTTATATAAATTAAATAAAGGGTTATCAATAAAACAACTAATACAAAAAGCGATTAGAAATTATAATGAAAGATGTCATTCAACAATAAAATGTACACCATATAAGGTATAGCATAATGAAGTAGATTTGGAAATGATAAAAAACAATTTAATAGCAGCAAAGAATAAAATTATAAATAAATTAAATCAGAAGAAAGAAAATTATGAGGAAAAGAGAGAAGAAGGATTTATAAAAAATTATAAAGCTGTTAGGCATAAGGAACAACCTAGATACAAAAAAGAAAAGTTAGAAAATATTCATCCTTCCAATATAAAAAGACCTTTAAAATTTACAGATTTGGATAATATGGACAGTAATAGTTTTAATAGTTTAACAAAACATTGTGACGGGACAATGGTTTTGACAGAAATAAAGGAACAAAACGGATTCATAGATTTACAGTTTAGAGATCAAGCAATACCAAAAGATAGCGATATAGTACTACATATGATTGACACTCAGCAATTCGAAAATATTATTAATGCTATGACGGATAATATAATTTTGATGAAATTAGAGAATAAAGAAATACTAAAAAGAGAGTTGTTAGATATTAGAAATAAACTATTGACAATTATGACAGTTAGAGCTAGAAATAAAAGAGGACTAATTAATGCAATGGCCAAATGGCTTTTTGGTACAATGGACGAAGACGACAGACAAAATATACGAACATATTTTTTACAAACGAATAACTCAATTCATGAACAAATTAAAACTAACTATTATTTCTCAACAGCTATCGAACACTTAAAAGAGATTGTTAAAAGTGACAGGTTAAAAATTGAAAAAGAGCATAATTCGATAAATAAGTTTATGTATGATGAATACAAACAAACTTTATATTTCGATCAGTATACCAAAATTCAGTTGTTAAAAAATAAAATAGAACACATACAAGAAAACGTTGTATCCGCTAAATATGGGATAATACACCCGAATATTTTAACTAATGAAGAAATTATCAAATATACATATGTAACATCGATTATAATAAGCTAAAATATCTACAACTAGGAACAGTAATTGTTAATAATACATTTCTAGTATTTGGAATAAAAATACCAAAAAAATTTAAAAATGTAAAAATACGAAAAATTATCCCAATACCTAACAGAGAAAATAATGAAATAGATGCAAAAATAGAAGAAATATTTACCTACAAAAATAAAACATTAATATTTGAAGATAATAAATCATTAGAACAAATGAAAATAAGCAAACTTGTATTTTAAGAAATAATTGTAATCTTGTAAAATTTAAAGAACTCGAAATAATACAATTAAATATAAAAAAAATTCTTATTAAAAATGCAAATACTTTAAAAATTAATAATACATGTAATCAAGAACTACCATTAATAAGTGGAAACTATGTAATAAGGTTTGATAATTGTTCAATTAAAATTAATGACTATTATTTTTCAAATTTTGTTGAAGAGATAAAGGAAAATATTATAACCGTAAAATATAAAGACAATCAGAATTTCACGAAAAAAATTACTTTTGATGAAATTGTAGAAGAACATAAATCAAATATAGAAAACATTTTTAAATTGAAAATACATACGAATGTATCACATATTTGCAAAATATTAAGTATAGTTATAATTTTGTTAGTAGCTACTGTCCTTATCAAAAAACACAAATATATAAAAATAATATTAAATAAAAGAATTCAGGAGAATTCTACTCTAAAAGGGGGAGTAGTTATATATATAAATAAGTCAGCAACAAACAGTAAAACTGATAAATTTGCTGAATTTCTTAATGAAATAAGTAACACAACCGGAAATCAGTAAAACTGTAATATGATACCATTTCCTTTGTTGTCGCAAAAATTAAATTAAAAGATACAAAACAAAATCATTTTATTAACAATATTTCCGAGAATCTGTTAAGTTATGAGGTTATTACTTTAGTCAGCATTTAAGTAAACAAATGTAATGAGTATAATAAGTATTTTCTGATTTGTAAGCAATAATTCATTGCAATAGTAACTTGAACGATTATATTTAATAAAATGAAAAGTTAGTCTGATTCAAATATCCAAACCAACTGGTTTAATTTCTCTAGGTTAAACTCGGTACTGACTTTTTAAAAACGCTCGAACGCGACGAAGATACAAAATTCGTGTTAAAGTGGCAAAAGTGTCGGAAAGTGGCAAAAGTGTCGGAAAGGGGCAGAAGTGTCGTGGCAGAAGTGCCAGGTAATTTAAATTTGGCGAACTATAAAAAGATTGTTCGGGTGAACAAGAACCGAAATTGTTTTTGAAAAATAGCGTTCTAGAAAGTGGCAGAAGTGCCAGGTAATTCGAATTTTGTGAACTAAAAAAGATTGTTCGAGTGAACAAGGAGCGGCCTTGGTTGTACTGTTTTTTGAAAAATAACGTTCTGGAAAGTGGCAGAAGTGACGTGGCAAAAGTGCCGGGTAATTTGAACTTCATGTTAAGTGACCGGTGGTGACCGTTAAGAGCACCGGTAACTTATAAGACCATACGGAAAATTTGTAAAAAGGGTACTGTGTCAGGTACTCTGATATTTGCGTAAAGTGACCGGTGTTGACCATTAAGCGCACCGTTAACTTATAAGCAAATTGTACAAACAGACTTGTTGTTAAAAGAACTTTCTAGAATTTTGCAAAAGGGTACAGTAGCGGGTACCTTTGACTTGGCGTGGCGTGACCGGTGTCTCCGTTAAGGGCACCGTTAACTCAAGCCGTTGTGACGCCGATTCATGGTCGTTAAACGTAGCAGAGAGTGAGCAGCATCAGGGAGATTTTGCGGTAGCAGAGAGTGAGCAGCATCGGAGTGATTTTGCGGTAGCAGAGAGTGAGCAGCGATCCAGATTTTGCGGAAGCAAAGAGTAAGCAGCGGAGCGGAGTAGTTCAGCGTATGTATGTGTTGAGTAAGCATATAACAGGTATGCGTTAAACATTAACTAATTGTAATCTATTGGTAAAGTTATCGATAATATTGTATGATTTTTTTTTTGTATCGATAACCTATAAGTAAATTCGCAAACAAAATTCAAAATATGTAATGGAGTTTATATTCTAAAATTTGTATTATTATTGTAAAAAAAAAAGTATACACTAAGAACTGTAAATCAAATTGTAAGTTAATTCAAATGAGCTTTGAATTAAACAAAATTGAACTAAGTTTAAAAAAAAAAACAAATAAAATAAATTGTGAAAATTAATTGTCTTAAATTTAAATTTAAATCATCTATATAAATAAAAATGAATTGTTGTTCGTTAGTCTGATTAAAACTCGAGAACGGCTGGGCCGATTGAGCTGATTTTGGTTTTAAAATGTTTATCGTAGTCCAGGGTAGGTCTAAAAGGTGAGAAATTATCGAATAATTGCCAGGAAAACTCTAAAACCAGCCCTTTTCTATTTCCCAGGCAAAAGTGACGTGATGTCACATCACATGGCATGATATAACATCACATTGCATAAATACCCATCATATACAGGGTGGCGCAAAAGTAATTCTACTACAGAGGGTGCTATAAATTTTGCAATTGACCTCTAATATCAGTTCTGTTTTGACATTTGTGTAGTAAACACATGCAAAATACACGTAAATAAACAATGGTACGCTACACTGTTTCAGAACGCGGGTTATTGGTTACTATTTATTTGACCAATAATCGGTCGGTGACTTTGGCACAACGTGAAGTTAGTCGCAGATTTCCTGGCAGTTCGACGCCTACTGGTGAAACACTGCGACGTTGAGCCGTTCATATTGCTGCTGTTTGCCGAGGATGTCATGGAAGCGCCATCGACATCGACCAGACGACGTGCCACGCAAATGTGTAGCAGTCGACTGTGTTTACAACGAATTTTGGTACAACATTTGAAGATTTTTCCGTACAAAGTCCAGACGGTGCATCAGCTGTTAGCTGCTGACCGCCAATCGCGTCCAACATACGCTCAAGCCATCTTTAATCACCACCAAGAAGAAAATGATTTTTCATCAAAAATAATCATGAATGATGAGGCCCATTTCCATCGTAGCGGATACATTAATAGGTAAAATTTGCGCTTCTGGGGTATTGAAAATCCGCGTGTAACCCACGAAGAGCTATTACATCCGCTCAACGTCACTGTATGGTGTGCTGTTTTCGCTGGAGGAGTCATAGGACCTTTTTCTTCAAAGACGTCATAGGCCAAACGGTTATTGTGAGTGGTGAGCGCTACAGAGCAATGATCAACGAGTTCTTTTTGCCGCAACTTGATGAATTGGACAAGACGGTGTGACGGCACACACTGCACGTGCCATAACCGATATGCTGAAGGAATTGCATTGGCCCGCAAGATCGCCTGATTTGACCGCTCAAGACTTCTATTTGTGGGGCTTTTTGAAGTAGCGGGTTTATGTCAACAAGCCTCATACTCTTGCAGCCCTTAAATCATATTCTCGATTATATAATATGAAAAAGTTTATTTTCAACGGACTTTCGAGCGTAAATTTCCAAAAATTGACTTTCCCATATTACTTTTTTTTGGTTTTTTTTTTGTTCTGTTTTCTAATTAATTTATTTGTAAATTATTTGAATCGTTCAATTTACGTCGATTGTTTTCGTTATCTCGGCTATTCAAAAGGTAAATTGCTGAAAATTATTCAGTGAAAGCTTAATGTGTCTTTCATGCAAAGTGATCAAATACAGATTGAAATTTGTTCCGATGCCACGATCGCGCTAATATTGGCAGCCCAAAGCACATGCACGAGTACTCGCAGGATGCGATTATATACCTGTACGTGCGGAATTATGGAGGGCGGATTTATTTGTTACATTCACTTGCAATGCACAATGACCATAGATTACGGAATTATTGAATCGTAATCAATCAGCAAGATCGTTACGATGTCACAGCACAACTTTTCAAACAACAGCTATGATGTTTGATGGACTTTATTTTGAAGCTGCGTATGTATATATGTTGCTGTTAGATGCAAGATTTATTCTTCATCAAAAAAGATGTTCTTGAGATGGTGGATGGTGGTTACACCAGATCAAATTGATGAAATCATTTCTATGGAAATTCCTGATCCAGAGGAAGATCCGGAATTACACGAAGTGGTGAAAACCAATCTGGTTTATGGATGATGATGATGTCCACAAGAATCGTATTTCGGTGTGCATGTCTGACAATAAATGCGCGAAACACTAGCCACGTACTTTTCTTTCGGAAACCCAAACTAGAAATGATAGATATCCATTGTATCGGTCTCGTTCACCAGACGACAATGGCAGAACATTCAGCATTCAATTAAGAGCTGTGAATAACGAAGTTTACAACACATGGATTGTATCATATTCGCCATTATTGTCTAATTCACATTCAAAACTCATATTAATGTTAAGTATTGCAGTTTGCGAAATCGATCAAGTAAGTTTGCAAGTACGTCACCAAAAGACGTAGCGGCCAATAACCGCTATGGCCGTGAACGAGATGAGATCAGCAACTAGCCAATAAGTCGATGCGTGAAGTGCAAAGAAACATTTTATGATGTACTCGTATTTACCTTTGCGATTCATGAACGTTTTCCGACTGTTCTGCATCTCGCAGTTCATTTGGAGAATGGCCAAAGAGCGTATTTTAACCCTTAGAATACATTACAGCCAGTGGAAACACCGCCAGCAAGTGATGAGTTTTTTCTCAACTTTCGTCAGTGATCCATTTGCGAGAATATTGCTCTATTCGGAAATTATGTGATATTATACATGGAATGCATCGTCGAAGAAATAGCTACACAGAAAGCAAGGCCAGCCAGTAGATTGACATCCAGGTGTGTTTTCAACTAATGCCTTAGGATGAATTTAGACAATGCACCCGAAAAACGCCGATTGCTTCTACCTTCGGTTGCTATTGATAAATGTACGCGGTTCAATTTCAATTGAGTCATTGCGCATTGTGAATGGTGTTTATTTCTTTTTGAGAAGCATGCCATCAGTTACAATTGCTGGAACATGATAATCAATGAAATCAAACGATGGACGATCGCCATGATCATTTCGACACATCAGCCTTCAAATTGGCGTCAATTATGGGATACAAATAAAAATGACATTGCCGAGGACACTTTAAATCGTTTTCGATAAGAATTGGAAAATTCCGACTGATACTTCCAGGCGTTTGATACCAATTCTACGTGCCTTTTTCAATTTTAGCAACCAAAAATACCGATGCTAATAACTTAAACTGAATACAAGGGGCAGACCGCTTGATTCTACGAATTCCTTTGAGTTCCAACGATTTGCCATTTCAGTTCAAACCTATTCAGTTTCCAGGGAAAATTGCATTTGAAATGACAATTAACGGGACACAATGATAGTGTTTAGATGTTTTTCACACAGCCAGCTATATGAGGCGCGTTCTCAAGTTGGAAAACCATCCTCTCTGTACATTTACACACGGAAACAAACTACGCTATTGAAAAAAATGTGAATAAATCGCAAAAAAATGATTTTTAACACAATATAAATTAAATTTTCCTTTCATTTTAAAACACATAATTTCACGCAGGACAACGCCTGCCGGGTCAGCTAGTTAGAATTAATTCTGTATTCAAGTAATTCTGTATTCAAATTTAAAGATTACTTTTACTTATATATATTAAATACCTCAATTGTATTCTGAATTATATACCATTTGCATTTGATAATAGTTAACATGGACAGGCAACAGATTTTTTTATTGACAGTGAACGGGTTAAAGGAAAAGTTGTTGGCACTGGGTTTATCGACAAAGGCCGTGAAGCCACGTTACAGGACAGACTTTGTGAGCATTTTGGACTGACCGTAGATGCTGAAGAGGACAGCTCGGACAGTGAAACAAGCTCAGTGCAAAACAACATGTTACCGGCGATGGGGTCCGGGTCTCCAGTCTTCACCCTACGCGATCTCGAGGAATCTCTTACAACTTTTAGTGGTACGGAGCAACACCCAGTCGAGGAGTGGCTTGATGATTTTGAATCAAATGCCATGGCAGTTCGTTGGGGAGATTTACAAAAGTTTATATACGGGAAACAATTATTGAAGGGTGCCGCGAAAATTTTCGTTCGCAGTCAACGGGACATAACTAGTTGGAGTGCACTTAAACAATTTTTACAAAAAGAATTTGGAGTAGTAACATCGTCAATCGAAGTGTATCGGGCACTTAGGAATCGGCGGAAGCGCCCTAGCGAAGGTTATCGCGAGTATCTTTATTACCTTATGGACTTAGGTAGGCCAATAAAGCTAGACGAAAGAAGTCTCATCGAATATTTTGTAGAGGGAATCCCAGATTCCAGACCAAACAAAGCTAACTTGTATCAGGCTAGTTCGATAGAAGAATTAAAAGCTCAGATTCTTGTTTATGAAAAAGTTCGCTCGGGGCGTCAACCCAATGTGAGTACATTTCAAAACAAGCGTGAAGTAATAATTCTGTCACTAAAGATCAAGGACCCAATAGAAAAATTTGTTATAGGTGTGGAGAAGCGGGTCATTTGGCGAATACCTGCAAACAGCAACGACTATCAAAGTGTTTTGGGTGTAATCAGCCAGGGCATCGTATTGCAGAGTGCCCAAAGAAGAGAACGGAGGTAAAAAGCGAAGGCGCAAGGGTAAATACGCTGGAAATGATGCGTATGGCGTCCCTTGGCAGCGTAGTTTACAAAGAATTAACCAGTAACGGGTTTACGTTGTCAGCATTGCTGGACACCGGTTGCGATCTATGCCTCATGCGTTACGATGTGTTGATGAAGTTAGGAAGGATTGATTTGTCGAAAGATCTAAATCACTTTCGTGGAATAGGAAACAGTATACTTACAACTATTGGCAGTTTCATAATCAAAGTTAGCGTAGATGGAGTCAAAGTGGATATCAATTTCCATGTTGTGCGTGAACGCGACCTTATTTACGAGGCAATAATCGGGAATAGTGTATTAAAGCAGGTTGACTTGGTTATAAAGGAAGGCGAGGTAGAATTTAGAGCAAAGGCGAAGGAAACGGATGTTCAAAACCCCATAGTAGAGAAAAGTGAAGGTAAAATAGAAGTTCTTAATGAGTTTGAAGATATGTGTATGGCCGCAGAAGTAATGTCAGGAAAAACTTTACAGGTAGATTTGTCGCATCTCAGGGGAGAACAAGAGAAGGCAATAGAAGCCATTGTTTGTGATTACTCGCCTAGTAAGCAGCACGATTCCCCAGTTTCTATGAAAATTTGTTTGACGGATGATACTCCGGTATTCCAAAGGCCAAGACGAATGTCGTACTCCGATAAGTGCATTGTCGATAAACAGATTGCAGAATGGATGGAGCAAGGCATAATCCAACGTAGTGTCTCCGAGTATGCATCGCCGATCGTATTGGTAGGGAAAAAAGACGGAACCAAACGTCTGTGTTGTGACTTCCGACGTTTTAACGAAAAAATTATGAGGGATAATTTTCCAATGCCACTCATAGATGACGTTATCGAGAGATTACAAGGCGCAAAAGTATTTACAACGCTAGATTTACGGAATGGGTTTTTCCATGTGCCGATAGAAGCAGGTTCGCGGAAATATACGTCATTTGTGACCCATCAAGGTCAATACGAATTCATTTACGTTCCTTTTGGTATTTCCAATTCCCCAGCAGTGTTCACTCGATACATCTTCGCAGTGTTTCGAGATTTAGTGAAGGATGGCATCATGGTAACTTACATGGATGATCTTATAATTCCTTCTATTAGTTATGATGAGGGTATACATAAGTTAAAAGCTGTGTTGAACAGAGCGGCATGTTATAACATAAGGATCAAGTGGGAAAAATGCCAGTTCCTGAAGACGACTGTTGATTTTCTGGGGTATATTATGGAGTGTGGCACAATAAGGCCATCAGAAGCAAAAACGCAGGCAGTAAGGAATTTTCCGACACCTATGGATAAGAAAGCGGTGCAAAGATTCTTAGGGCTTACTTCTTATTTTCGCCCTTTCAGAGAAGGGTATGCAGTAGTCGCTAAACCACTGTCTGACCTGTTGCGTAAGGATGTAGCTTTCGTGTTTGGGATCGAACAGCAAGCCTCGCTGCAGCAATTAAAGGGTGCTCTGTCAGTGTGCAAAGTCTTGGAAGCGACTCAACACGAAGATTTCTACTTGAGGCATAGGCTACTACACAAGGATCCAATAAAAGAGCTTATAGTAGTTCCATCGCTGATGGAGGATGAAATAATTCGGACGGCACATAAACAGGGACACTTCTCAGCAAATAAGACGCAGTTAGCAATTCAAAAGACATTTTTTATTCCTCAGTTAGGCCCAAAAGTAATTAGAATTGTGAAGAGTTGTATCGAATGCGTCGTGACAGATTCAAAGATAGGAAGGAAAGAAGGTTTATTAAATCCAATACCTAAGGAAGACCAGCCATTAAGCACTTTTCACTTAGATCGGTCCCATGGAACCAACAAAGAAGGCGTATAACTATATTCTTGTTGCGGTAGATGCTTTTTCAAACACTGGAGCCGAAGCAATCGTTGATAGACTCGAGAAACAAGTTGCTGTTTTCGGTAATCCACGGCGTATTTTAACGGATAGAGGTGCTGCGTTCACGGGAAATCTCTTTAAAGATTATTGTGTGAGGGAAGGTATAGCGCATTTGGTAACAGCTACAGGTGTTGCACGGGGCAACGGACAAGTTGAACGGATACATAAAATTGTAGTACCGATGATTTCTACGATGTGTCGAGAAGAGCCTGGGAATTGGTATAGGCACGTAAATAGGGCACAACAAATTATTAACAATACAACAACGCATTGTACCAAGTTTTCTCCATTTAAAATTTTAACTGGCATAGAGATGAGGATTTCGGGTACGACAGAAGTAAATGATTTGACAGAAAACGCCGCCTTGAATGAATTAGATTCAGACCGACAAGTGACAAGGAATCAGGCCAAACAAAATATTGCATTGATACAAAAGGAAAACAAACAAAATTTTGACAGGAAAAAGAAGGAATCAACAAAGTACGGACTGGACGAATTAGTCGCTATTAAGCGAACTCAGTATGGGAGCGGGCTTAGGTTAAGGCCTAAATATTTTGGTCCATATAAGATTTCGAAGGTTTTAAGACGCGATAGGTATGAGGTCGAGAAGGTAGGCGAGGGTGAGGGTGCTGGTTTCACGACCACCGTCGCCGAGTTCATGAAGAGATGGACACCTTCGTTCGAGCCGAACGAACAAGTCAGGAAGGCCGAATGTGGGATTGCAACCATGACCTGCGCACGCATGCAACTCTAAACGTACACCCTAAATGACCGGACTCAACGAATAGCAAGGAACGCCGACAGCGACAGTTAAAATTGCAGATACTTGATTTTGAAACTTCACAGAATACGG
>CM050325.1:122370485-122570485 GCA_027475135.1 Bactrocera correcta
TATAAATATATTTAATATATACTGAAAGAAATACTCAATCGACATTGGGTACAAACTATATAACAATAATACATATAACAAAAAGGATTTTTGGTAACATATAAAATTTGTACAAAAGTGTATTGTCACGTATGTAGATACGCTAATTACTTCAAAGTCCACATTGGCATATGTTCCGTGATACCCCTTGGATTTTGGCTAACAAAACCAAGCAGGATTGCGTATAAAACATATTGAAGGTCCACATTGGCTTATTCCCGCAATACCCCTTGATTTTTGAGCAACAAAAACAAGCAGGATTGTATAAAAACCAAAAGCGTAATACATGCGTATGTACAAAGTGCAGTAAACGAGCACTCATTAGCACATAATAAATAAAAGATCCACCTATAGGTACACCCTATAGGACATTTGGACATAATAAATATATAAAAGAAATATACACAGAAAAATAAAATACTTAAAATAATTTCCGGTCATTTAAAAAAAAAAATAATAATTAAATCAAATTTAAGCGATTAATTATTTATTTTATTTAAAGCTGTTATTAACTTAAAAGAGTTCGCGATTACTATCAAATACGTTTTATCTCTATATCAATTTTGTTGAAAACTCTTATTTACTAAAAAGAGTTCTCGTCCAATCATATACATACATATGTATATACGAAAATATTTGGAAATCTCGGTTCATTAAAAAGCCATTACAAAGAGTCTTCTATTCAAAATCTTATCTACAAGTCTAGTTTTCACTTAGACGTTTTGATTCATTCTATACATCTTTAAATGAACTCAGATTCAAAAGAATCTAAAGCAATACAGTCACTAAAAGTTCCAAAAATGATTTCGGAAGAAAAAAGTCCATGTACACCGGCAGAAGCTACACGCTCAAAGCAAGGTGCTACAAAACTAAAGAAGGGTAAAGATATTTCATATACAAAATTCATTGCTGAGAGTGAAAGTTTGATTCGATACTGCACTCGATTTTCAACTTCACCGATTCAAGACAACTCTGAATCGGTATTAGAAATCAAAAATGACAATTTAGACAACTTCTGGACACGTCTCCAAGCGGCATATGACGCAATCGTAGAATCTGATGATTCAGATCTACCAGAAAATTTTAAATTCTCGGCATACACCAAATATGAACACTGCCTAGACCAGTTCGAAGACACAAAGACAATGATTTCTGATCAACTAAAGCTATTAAGAGCAATTGCACCTACTCCACAACCGAGAGTAGAGCTGCCACAAAGCCAAGCCCAAGAGGCAAGTTCAGGCATTCACCTTAAAGTGCCAGTATGCGACACAGATATATTTCATGGTGGTTATGAACAGTGGCCGTCCTTCCGGGACATGTTTACAGCTGTGTACATAAACCATCCTAAATTATCACAAGCGCAGAAATTGTATCACCTCAGATACAAAACCAAAGGTTCGCTCTAAATGACGAAAATTTCAATTTTGCTTGGGAAGCTCTTAAAGCACGTTACGAAAACGAGAGAATATTGGTCGACAAGCAAGTGACGATATTAATGAATTTACCAAAAATTCAGAAAGAAACCAGTGAAGAATTCATAAAGCTTCAATCCACGGTTTCAAATTGTTTCTCGATTTTATCGACACAGAATATTCCCACAGATAATTGGGATCCCATTCTGGTAAATATATGCACAGCTGCATTACCAGAAAAATCGTTACTTTTGTGGGAGCAATCGCTCTCATCGCGAAGAAAGTGCCCAACGTGGCAGCAAATGAAAGAATTTCTTACTACCCAATATGAAATTGCAGAAAGGGTAGATAAAAAACTAGTCAGAACGAAAAACGTTCAAAACGACCTCAATAGAAGCTTCAATAGACCCCAAGCAAGTTGCAACAATAATTTAAATAGAAGCTTTTTTAAAAATCAATCGTTCACATCCGAACAATATAAGCCAACGTCGTGCGAACTTTGTAGAGGAGGTCACAAGTTAAAATTATGCGAAAAATTCAAAAAAATGAATGTTAGCGATCGAAACAATTTCGTAAGAACGAAAAAATTATGTACCAACTGTCTGTCACATGCGCATACGCTTAAAAATTGCGAAAGCAAATTTAATTGTGCTTACTGCCATAAAAGACATCATTCAATGTTACATATAACAAATTTTTCCAGCTCACCCCCAAACAATGCAAACGTAAAACGAGCAACAGGATTAGTTGCCACAACAAATTCTGAAAACTGCCAAGAAGCACCATGCTGCTCAAAGGCGTTGAAAACCCAAACGCTACACAGCGAAAATCACAGTAGGGTACTATTACCCACAGCAGTTGTCTCCATCGAACACCGAGGAGAACTGTTTAAACTCAGAGCCTTAATAGACCAAGGATCACAACGATCATTTATAGCGTCTAGGGCACAAAACAGGCTACAGTTGCCAACAAAACTGGCCAATTTTGAAATCACGGGAATGGGCGGAAGAGTTGTTCAAAACCCAAATAAAATCTGCCCCATTACCCTCTTTTCCCCCAAAGCGGATAAGCGCATACAAGCAGAAGCTATTGTCTTACCGCAATTAACCAATATGTTACCCAGCTATCATATAAATAGCAAGCACTGGCAGAAGGTTTCACAACTAAAGCTAGCAGACCCAAACTACAACACCCCCGCTCAAATAGATCTTCTATTAGGCAGCGATCTCATACCACAGATAATACTCGAAGGTATTGAGAAAATAACAAATACACTTCTGGCGCAAAATACCATTTTCGGATGGGTCCTAAGTGGACTAGTTGCGGAACCAGTTACAACATTAACAACTCAAGTTGAGGATGTCTCAAACGAGTACCTCAATTCACAATTGAAAAAAATTTTGGGAATTAAAAGAACTCCCCCCCCTTTCAGTCACAACCCCGGAAGATCAGTATGTGAGGATTTTTACAAAGCCACAACTACTAGATCAGAAAATGGTCGGTACGTCGTACGACTACCACTTAAGCAACAATTTCCTAACACCCTCGCCTTATGTCATTCTCGCACCTCTGCAATTCAGCAGTTTCTAAGTATGGAAAGAAACCTACTTAAAAAAGGCGAACTCAAATCTGAATATGATGGTGTGTTAGAAGAATACCTCCATTTGGATCATATGGAGGAAGTAAACCCAGCGGAGAAAATCGTCAACGGCAAATACTACTCCTTTTACCTGCCGCATCACGCAGTAGTAAAGCCAGACAAAAGAACAACAAAAGTAAGAGTTGTCTTTAATGCCTCGAAAACCACTAGTTCCTGGAATTCCCTAAATGATATCTTATTTACGGGACCCACACTCCAACCAGATTTAATGCTTCTGATATTCAATTGGCGTATATACAAATACGTATTCAATGGGGACGTTGAAAAAATGTATCGGCAGATAGGCGTACATAAAGACGACCAAGATTTTCAACGTATTATGTTCCGAAGATCCCTCCACCAGTCCTTTACGCGACTTCAAATTAAAAACAGTTACATTTGGCGTTAACTGTGCACCATATTTAGCCATTCGAACTCTCCACGATTTGGCAGACAACACAAAGTCAGAATTTCCTCTAGCAACTGAAGTGTTGAAAACTCAAACGTATGTAGACGATATTCTGTCTGGAAGTCACACCCTTCCACAAGCATACGAGGCCTTATCACAGGTGATAAAAGCCTTCAAATCCGCAGGGTTTCCTTTAAAAAAGATTACGGCAAATCACCCAAATATACTTAAAAATATTCCAAACGAAAATTTGTTGGACACTAATTTCCTTATATTCGAAAAGGAAAGTACAACAAAAACACTGGGCATCCAATGGAATGCGATATCGGACCAGTTCTCATACACGACAGAGTCCATATCCGCATTATCAGCCATCACAAAAAGACAGATTCTATCCTCGGTGGCAAAACTTTTCGACCCCGCAGGATGGCTTTTGCCAATTATGATCCAAGCGAAAATCTTAATACAAGAACTATGGCTAGATGGAACCGACTGGGACGAATAAGTGAAACCGATTTCTCAGATACAAATTCCACGAAGCAAAGGTGGCACCTTTAAAAACTATAAGTCTCCCACGACTTGAGTTATGTGGCGCACTACTACTTTCAAAAGTAGTAGCCATGGTGCAAATGCATTTAAACATAACAAAATGCAAACTCTATATGTGGTCCGATTCCGAAATTGTACTAGCCTGGTTGGAAAAACCACCACATGCATGGAAGACGTGTATTTCTAACCGAACGTCTCAAATACTTGACCTAGTGGGATCAGCCACTTGGCGTCACGTAGCCAGTGCTGAGAATCCTGCCGATCTAGGTACAAGAGGGTGCAAGCCACTGCGCCTTGCCACTACCACCCTCTGGTGGAAGGGCCCCCGATGGTTGATAGAATCTCCTGATTCTTGGCCACAATCCCCCATGCGCAACATTATTGCACCGGAAGGTCGAAAAATCGCCACCTTTCACACATTATTGGATGATGCCGACATCCTTGAATGATTTTCCTCGTTTCCAAAAGCGCTCAGAGTAATCGATTACATGTTCAAATTCATAGAACAACTCAAAAGCAAAGTTAAGGGATCACATAATTTCCCATGCCACACAGTGACGCACCTAGAGTTACAAAAGGCAAAGGTCGCAATAATAACATATACACAAGCGCGCTATTTCAGCCGCGATATATCACTACTAAGAGAATCGAAGCCGATTGATAAAAAGAGCTCATTCTTAGTCCTAAACCCATTTCTGGACACGAAAGGTTTGCTTCGTGCCAATGGTCGGCTTGCTAATTCGAGCCTAACATACAACGAACGCCATCCCATAATAATAACAGAGAGGTCACCATTTGCCACACTGTTCCTCCACTACATCCACATCTAAATGCTACACGCCGAACATCGCCTCATGCAACAGATGGTACGCCAGGAGTATTACATCCCCCGTCTTAAACCGCAAATCAAGAAGTGCATCTTCACGTGCAAGATTTGCACTATGCACAAGCAGAAGATGCGAACGCAGATTATGACAGCACTTCCACCTGAACGCTGCAATTTCGCTCTGCCTTTCATCACAACAGGTGGTGAAGGCGTCTATGTTAAGGTCTCCCACTCTCATGAAAGGCTATGTGGCTGTCTGTGTATGTTTCACGACAAAGGCAGTACATCTTGAGCTATGTAGTTAGCTGATGACGGAGGCTTTTCTCGCGGCATTTGCTCGCTTCGTCGCTCGACATGGCTACCCTTCAAAAATCATGAGCGATGGCAAAACCTTTATTGGAGCTCAACGAGCCACAGAAAAGCAATTTGTGGATTTTTTAAAACAAGTGCCACCCGACATCGTACAAAAGCACTCCCCTCAAGGTATCAATTGGCGGCTTGGTCGCATGGAAAAGCTTTATTTTGGCTCCGACGGTCACATCCGGGTCGTGGATCTCCGTACGCAAAACGGAACACTAACCAGACCGCTCGTGAAGCTGTGCTTTTTACCCGCCACCGACGAACGCGAATCCGAAAATCGAAAAAACCAAACCGATAATGTCGCGATATAATACAGTCACCCAATTTAACACAAAAACGAGAAGTACGCCGATAACAAACCGCCACATATCGTGGCACGATTGCCAATATCTAATTGTATGACAGATTTCTAATTGACAACCTCATTTATACATAGATCACCATGGATGTAGATACACCAGTCGCAACCACGCCAACAGCTCGGGCTACCAATGCGCCACGCACCGTGCCTACTCCTGCGCCCCGAACTGTGGTGGCAACAACGCCGGCAACTGTACCGGCAACAACGCCGGCACCTGTACCGGCAACCGCGTCTGCAGCGGTCCTTCAATCCGCACCTCGTGGTGGCACTCGACCACCACCACCCCCATCACGGACCACGGAGACCCTAAGGTGCCCCATCTGTCGGCGCCCACATCGCCTGCACCATTGTGGCATATTTAGGGGTATGCGACCCGTGCAACGGCAGCAAGTTGCCCAGGCCCACGAGCATTGCTATAACTGCTTGTCACATACCCATGGGACTGCAGCGTGTGAGTCACGAGGACTGTGCCAAATATGCGTTGTGGCAACGCTGCAACAGCTGCAGCGCCTTTTAGGCTAAACATTCGTTTAGGGAGGCATGGATGGTTAAATGAGCTTCTGCGCCCCCCTCTTAGCATAATCTAACACACACATTCATACTCACACACTACACATTCCATACTCAACACATTGGCATCATGCGCATCATTTTTTTATCCCACACTACACACCGCATTCTCAACACCTCGGCATGATGCCCACCTCATCATCAACATACACACCACACACGAGGACACCAGGACACAACTAACAAAAGGGACTGGTGGACAGCGTCGAGCCTCTTTCTATTACGACCCGTCGATCAGTCAACCATCCGATTCGCCTGATTATCCCGCATTTTTAATTCGTTTCAAGGGTCGTCACTAAAAACAACTGGTAAGTGCCGCGAGTTTTTTTTATAAAAAAAACCTCTATTTCTTCTAACAACCATACTTTTATTTTCTATATCCAACTTAGTTTTGTTGTTCTACCTGTTGTTTTATTTTCTTATTAAAGGTCCGTATCCAGCTCTCAAGTAATTGCTCAAGAAAAAAAAAATAAATTATTTCTTCAAGTAATTTTGACAGCTTATTACGCATTGTGAATGATTCACAAGAGAGCATAAATAAAGAAAATAAACTTGGTGTATAATATGTAACAGAGAGCTTCAACGATCACAATTTTTTCAATCACACCCGATCATTGACTCAGATTTTTTGTGACAGAAAACTTTGCTTCAACAAAATTGAATGATCGTAAGCCAGCGTGCTCGAAGCGAACAATCAGTTTCAATCACTGTTGCTTGTTTCGTAGTGATTTTTCTCGATCGAACGCTTTGTGTGAGCAGCAAAGAATGTTCGAGAATGCTGCTTGCATTCAGCTCGATCACAATCATACCGTTTGGTCATACCAGATGGTTCGATGGAATCTTTGCTCATTTTAAATTTATTATTTTAATTGATATATAAAATTTATGCCACAATTATTATATGTATAGTAGTACAAAAATATGAATTCTTATTTTTCCCAGAAATACATTTGTAAAAAAATGACCTTCATCCTTTGTTATTATCTTAATTTTCCCAGAAATACATTTGTAAAAAAAGGATCTTAATCCTTTTTATATATTCAACATAAAAGATTTAAGGAGTTCAAGAGCTCAAAACGTGCGCTACATCATATGTACATACAAACTATGTATATACATATTCGCAGGGCAATTCTCGATCTGATTGGTTCAATCACAATCTATTCAAACGCACAGTTGATCGATGTCTGAGTTTTCGTGCATCGTTGGACTTGATCGTCTTTTTCTGTACAATCACTTCCAATCATCATACCGGAACCAACCAATCAGTTTCAATCAGTAAGCAGAGCAATCCAATCAACTGATCGAACTCCTTCGTTTTGAGCACGAAACTCGATCGAACAATTTTGTTGCGAACCGCTGTGCTAAGTTGTGACCGTTTTGAGCGAGGCTGATCAAACCGAATCGATCATACTCAATGCAGGTCTCTGATATGTATGTATATATTTGTGTAATAACCTAAATATTTTCATTGCGATTTAAGAAATGTTGATGATTGGAAAGTTGTATACAACATTTCAAAAGTAAGTATACTTCATAATAGTGAATTTAAGGATTACTTTGAATTTCCTTCAAGAAACAATTGTTGATTTGATGTTTTTTCGTTTGCCATATTCACATTTTATTGAAAAAAGGTATTAAAATTTGGTACTATATTTCTTTAGAGCTGCATACTAGCACAAGTAAATTTATGCCAGGAAAGTTTCTGGACCTTTTCATAAGCGTTTTTTATGTAAAGTTTTTACAGTTCTTGAGAGCTGAATACTAAACTTAAATTATGGAACTAGTACAACAGAAATGAATCTTTACCGTCATTCAGTTTCACATAGGCAAAAGCGGAATCAGTGACGTTCGTAGAGAAGTCGATGTATAAATATAAAAAGTGTATTTTTAAACATGTGCTTTTTAAGAAAAAATAAAACGCATGCAATTTTGTTATGACCGAGAATTTATTTTTATTATAAACATAGCGAATTTCCGTTATTTTTGAAAAATGATGTCATGCAAGTGACCGTCGCGGGTGGCTCGGATAAATTCCAGCCGAAATGCCCTACTTTCTATCACTTTTTACAGCAGCAGGGGCCGTATGTCATCAATAAGCCTTTCCAATTTAAAAACGAAAAAATCATTTGAGGATTTTACGGCGTCTCAACAATGACTTGTGGATTATCATCAATCCAAATGTAATGATTTTGGAAAATGCTTAATACATATTGTTACAAAAAGTAGTATTAAGTTGTATTTGTATTGCTATATGCATCCCTTATTATGAACAATAGCTGTAGGTATATGGAATAGCATTTGTCTTGTTGTAGACATCTGGCGCCGCGGCTGTCTGCTTGCGTCTGGCGCCGTAAAGCGCAAGCAGTAAAATCGTAACAATTGGTGTCAGAAGTGGGATTGTCAAATAATCCAAATTCAAGATGGTTAAATTCGGAGAATTGAGAATTCAGCAATTAAAAAAGGAACTGGAGGAGCGTAATTTGCCGATAAGCGAGCAAAAGGCGGATCTGCAGGCACGATTACGTGAAGCAATGGAAGCGGATGGAATTAATGTGGACGAGTTCGAATTTGTTGGGCCAGAAACTTCTACAAAGGTAGAAGAGAAAGTAGAAGAACAACGAACATCATCAAGTGTAGACATGAACACGTTGGTAGTGGCTATTAAGCAAATGGCAGAAAATGCAGTGCAAACAGAAAATCGTCTGGCACAGCAAATAGCTGAAAATACATCGCAGTTAAAGTCTTGCCTTACACAACAAATGACTGAAAATAATACGCAGTTAGAAAAGCGTTTGGTACAACAGATTAAGGCTTGTCCCCGAAATTGCAGACAGCCTGGGAAGGACCCTATATGGTGATGAAACGACTTAATGACGTGGTATACCGCATACAAAGAAATGGGAAAGCACGATGTAAAATGAAAGTAGTGCATTTGGGGAGGCTCGCCCATTTGGTTCAAGAGGATTTATGCCTAATCGGGACGATTAGGCTTTAGTGGAGGGCAGTGTTACAAAAAGTAGTATTGAGTTGTATTTGTATTGCTATATGCATCCCTTATTATGAACAATAGCTGTAGGTATATGGAATAGCATTTGTCTTGTTGTAGACATCTGGCGCCGCGGCTGTCTGCTTGCGTCTGGCGCCGTATAGCATTATGTTCTGGTAATTTCCAGACGCGATATTCTAGAAGGACACGTCGGCATCAGCGAGAAGTGCGTGGCTATATAAGCCGTGGCAGCGCGAACGTAATCAATCAGTGCTAAGAGTAAACTGCTATTGTGTAGACGAGTTGTGAAATAAAGAGTAGTTGAATTAAATTAAACAGTTGTAGTTTTATTTGTCAATCCAAAGATACGAACCCAACAAAGTGAACTAGCAAGCAGTAAAATCGTAACAATATTTAACATATGAGCTTCTTGGTTGATCAAAATTGTCTTGATAAAAATTGGGAACGGTGGCTATTTCATTAAGAGCCCATTTACCACATGCTTCAATTCTTTCACAAATTCTATAAAGAGGATGGGCACAGTTATAAATATTGCACGCGATGACGGATAGACTCGACGCCTCTGAAGATGCAAATTATACACTGAGGTAAACGTGGTGCCAAACCGATCCAGGACTGCTCGAATTATGTTGCCAACGTTGTTCCGGAGTAAATCAGTTTATTTTGAAATACCAAGCCAAACTTAGTGTTAATCAAGTAACAGCTGTCAAAGAGATAAAAAGTATTGCCTCATTGAAAATAATTTATCTTGGTTTGCATTGTGGTAAGTAAATTCAAATTTTGATTATACCATTGTTATTTAAACTGTTACTTTTAAAACATACTTATAATAGGAAAAATAGCTATACCTTCAGACAAAAAACACACAAGGAAATTGTACTTGAATTCCTTAGGTAGATAATATTTCATAAAAAATGTATTTGGCTAAGATGGTAAGACTGCCCTTAATAACTTTGCCAAACATGAGCGCTATCTGTCAACCTGTTTGTTTACAGCAGCTACTTTAGTCGGTACACCTGAGTAGTGTGTTGTGATTTTTGTAATGGATAAAAATTCAACCAAAGGATTTGTGTCAAATTTTGTATTTATAACAAAGTTTCTCGGAAGCATTGGGAATCTTGGAATAAGCTTACGCTGATGAATATATTAAAAAAGTGAAGGATATGGTGCTTAAAAATCGTCATGCAAATGTTAAAGAGATGGCAAGGGAGCTCGACATCTCTCGCAAGTCCATTCAAATGATTTAGTGGATATTTTGGGTATGAAATGCGTTCTTGCTCGGATCGGCAAAAATCATTAAGGGGAATTCTCTTACCCTTGCACAATTGCGCAATGACACAACATGCAAAAGTTCTATACCGAAATATGCAATGGCACGAGAGCATCCGTTGCAGAATCTGGTGATATATGAACAGCTGATTCAGTCAATTTATTTAGAATTATTATATAAAAATCTTACATTTATCTTATTGGACCATCCCGGAAATGTTCTGAAGTGTTTGAAATGGAGATCAAATGTTCCTGAACATTTAGACGAAGAACGTTTCCAACAAATGCTCCGAGCATCAAGAGATCATTATTGATCAAAAACAGTGCACAGTTTAACAACGATCAATCTATTAGGCAATTTCCGGTAGATCTACACCTAGCTATAACCTTGTATGTTTTGGGTTCATCGAGTGCGGCGATTTGAAAAGTAGCTACACTGTTTGGAGGAGGAGATGGTGAAACACTTTACAATATCACAAATCGAGTTATTCGTATTTTTGGTTAGAAACAATTCCAAACTAAAAATTTGCGAGTCTCTCAACTGAAAACGAACAGGTCTGACCATCTGTCACATTTCCTTATTTAGAGATGTATGTAAAACCTGAATCAAAAAATACAGTCGATAACAAATATTAAATTATCTTTAACGCTGTAAAAACGCTTAATTACCAATAAAACTAAAAATAAAATGTTGTTTTTGAAATGTGACAGAGCTAAAATTTATGTGAAATCGATTTTTTTTTTTACTTTTACCTAATTGAGTTTTGTATAAAATATAAAAGCCAACAATCGATTATTATCTGTGATGATCTCTATAAGAGAATCGTCAATACATTCAAAATGGAAAACAAAGGTTAGTAAATGTTAAATTAAATATTTGCTGTTATATTCACTCTGAGATGAAGCTCCACAAAACTGATCCCACGCCACCAAAAAGGTTGGAAGAGCTGTGGATCGAGCTTGCTCAGCAGCTGAAAGGTCCATCATTTCGCCTACGAAATGGAAGAATGTGAATCTTTACATATGCAAATATATATATTTATATACATTAAGGTGCTTCAAAAAAAATTTTTTTTTTCAACTTTTACCCCCTCATATGTTAGTGGTTGACAAAAAAAATTTTCCCTCAACCCAGGCGCTGTAGCTTAACTCTAAGGAGTCGCTTTTTTTGTTTCCTATTCATTTAACTTTTGTGCACTCACCTTTTTGGGCTTTTATACCAAAAATGAAACTAAACTGAAAATGAGTTTATCCGTGAGTGTGAGGATCGAGCACAACTGAAACTGAATTTTATTATTGATTTTATTTTATGTAAATGTCACAAAAAACCGAATTTTATTATTGATTTTATTTTATGTAAATGTCACAAAAAACCTTTTAATGCGGATCTGGATGTACCGGCGAAACGCGCAGAGATTGTATCGTACCGATCGCTGATGATGTCGCAAACGAACTGGACTAGTCGATCCGTTTATCGGTCCTTCCTGGATCCCGTTGGTGCTGAATCGGATGATGTGATGGGTGTTGGTGTACATGTGTGCTGATGTGTGTAGATGTCGGTGTGTAAAAACTCTCACGAGTACTGTAGGATGTGGGTTGTAAGCGTACTGTGGTGAAAGATGAGTGTTAGTGATGTAAGTTTGAGTCGATGTGGTGTGATGTGGTGAAGGTTGCGTGTTAGTGATGTAGGTTTTGAAACGATGTGGTGTGGTAATGTGGTGTGTGTGTTGAGGTCGGGGGAGGATGCTCATTTGTACATCCTGGCCCCCCTAGGCGAGTGTCTAGCCTAGTAGCCTCTGAAGCCGTTGTAACGTGGCTACCACGTTGCTGAGGCCTGTGGAACGGCGCGATTGCGGCCTTGGCTGGCGCCTCCGGTTCGGTGGAGGATTGCGGTGACGCCAGGAACGTGAGTGCTCCGTAGGGAATGCCGGCCTGCGTGGTTGCGATCGCTTGGGTCTTCTGATGGCATCATGTCTGCGAGGAGCATCATGACGCCCGCCATCGAGTACGCCGGCGCGGTGTAGCAGCGTATGGTGGTGACGCATGCATACTTGGCACTGGTAGCCCGTTGTGCACTCTTGCGTACGATGGGTGGGCGCCAGACAATTCAGACAATGCCCATGTGCTTGAGCGATCTGCTGGCGTTGCTGAGGGGTCATCCCCTTGAAGATGCCACAGCGTGGCAACCGATGACGACGGCGACATAGAGCGCATTCTAGTTGTGGTGGTTCCGGAGCCGTTGATCGCGTGTCGTTAAGTGGAGCCGTTGAAACTGCTCGAGGAGCTGCGGTGGCTATGGTGGTTCGCGGCGCTGCGACTGGTGTAGTCTTCGAGCGCGGAACAGTAACTGCCGAACGTATGGTGTGCGTGGGCGCAGTTGGCATCTCGGCTTCCATTGTTATCTGTCAAAAGATTTTATTTTAATTAGCATATACATATATATATTCATATGGACATTGGTGCCACGTAATGAGGCACGAGTGAGTCGTCATGTGGATCAACTCATTTTTCTTGGTTTTTGCGGTTACTTATAGATATTGGAGCATTTTATCATTATTTATTTTTCGTTTCTTTGTTTATTAACTACGGTTACGTTATTTTCGGTTTAATCGGCGGTTGGCAAAAAGCACAGCTTGACGAGCGACCTGGTTAGTGTTCCCGTTTGAGTGCGGAGATCGACTACGCGAATATGACCGTCGGAGCCGTAATAGAGCTTCTCTATGCGGCCATGCCGCCATTCGGTGGGGGGGAGGCAATCGTCATTGATCAAGACACAATCTCCAAGCTTAGGCGCATTTTCTGTTTTTTTCCATCGGTACCTTCTGTGGAGGTCCTTTAAATAATCATCTTTCCATCGACGACTGAAGTCATGATGGAGAATTTTTATTCTTTCCCAACGATTTAATAAGGAAAGCGACTCCACGCCTGGCTCAGGTGTGGCCAGAATGGGCGCTCCTTTAAGAAAATGCCCTGGCGTGAGGGCAGTAAAGTCTGAGGGATCTTGCGAGAGTGCAGCGAGAGGCCGTGAATTAAGAACGGCTTCAATTCTAATTAAGAGGGTCGTGAATTCTTCGAAATTAAATTTGTGGTTGCCAGCTATCTTTTTAAAATGAGATTTGAAGCTTTTTACGGCAGATTCCCATAAGCCACCCATATGTGGAGCGCTTGGGGGGATAAACTGCCAATTGATACCTTAGGGTGCGTACTTTTGTACGATGTCAGGTGATACTTGTTTAAAGAAATCGACAAACTGTTTCTCTGTGGCTCGTTGAGCTCCAATAAATGTTTTGCCATTATCGCTCATGATTTTTGATGGAAAGCCTCGTCGTCCGACGAAACGAGCAAAAGCCGCGAGGAAAGCCTCCGTCGTCAGATTCGTACATAGCTCAAGGTGTACTGCTTTTGTCGTGAAACAGACAAAAACAGCCACGTAGCCTTTCATGAGGGTAGGAGACCTTAACATGGATGCCTTTATCGTAAAAGGCCCAGCAAAATCTACACCTGTAGTGGTGAACGGCAGAGCAAAATTGCAGCGTTCAGGTGGAAGTGCTGCCATAATCTGCGATCGCATTTTCTGCTTATGCATAGTGCAGATTTTGCACATGAAAATGCACTTTTTTATTTGGGGCTTCAGTCGGGGTATGTACAGCTCTTGGCGGACCCTATGTTGCATGAGGCGATGTTCGGCATGGAGCATTAGTGTGTGGATATATCTAATAAATAACGTGGCAAACGGACACCTCTCTGGTATGATTATAGTGTGGCGTTCATTGTACGTTAGGCTTGAATTAGCAAGCCGACCATTGGCACGAAGTAAACCCTTCGAATCTAGAAATGGGTTTAGGACTAAGAGTGAGCTCTTTTTATCGATAGGCTTCGATTCTCTTAGTAATTCTACATCGCGGCTGAAGTAGCGCGTTTGGGTTGATACGATAAGAGCGACCTTTGCTTTTTGTAAGTCTTGGTGCGTCAATTTATCGCAATGGAGATAAGTTGCTCCTTTAACTTTAAGTTTGAGCCGCTCTAAAAACTTGAGAATATAGGCAACTACCCGGAGGGCTCGGGGAAACGATGAAAATCGTTCAAGGATGTCAGTGTCATCCAATGTTGCAAGATAAGTGTCGATTTTACGACTTTCTGGGGCAAGTATGTTGCGCATGGGCGATTGTGGCCAAGAATCGGGAGATTCTGTTAACCATCGGGGGCCATTCCACCAGAGGGTGGAGGTGGCAAGATGCAGAGGCTTGCATCCTCTTGTACCTAGATCAGCAGGATTGTCAGCACTGGCTGCGTGACGCCAAGTGGCTGATCCTACTAGGTCAGGTATTTCAGATGTTCGGTTAGAAATATAAGTTTTCCACGCATGTGGTGGTTTTTCTAACCAGGCTAGAACTATCTCGAAATCGGACCATAAATATAATCTGTATTTCGCCATATTTAAGTGGGTCTGCACCATTGAAGCTAGCTTTGCTAGTAGCAGAGCGCCACAGAGTTCAAGTCGTGGTAGACTTATCGTTTTTAGAGGCGCAACTTTTGCTTTTGCCGCTAATAAGTGGCTTGTGGTTGCAATATCGCTTTGTGTGCGCACATAAATAGTGGCACAATATGCCTTTTCAGAGGCGTCGCAGAAACCGTGTAGTTCCACTTTGTATTCGGGGGAATAGTTTACCCACCGTGGAATTTGTATCTTCGAGATGTCGTTCAAATTATTAGCGAACTGGGACCATTTTTCTAAGCGAAGAGGTTTCACTTGTTCGTCCCAGTCGGTTTCGTCTAGCCATAATTCTTGGATCAGGATTTTCGCTTGTATCATAATTGGCGAAAGCCATCCTGCGGGGTCAAAAAGTTTTGCCACAGAGGAGAGAATTTGGCGTTTTGTAATAGCAGATAATGCGGATATGGACACAGTAGTGTATGAAAACTGGTCCGATATCGCATTCCATTGGATGCCTAGTGTTTTTGTCGTACTTTCCTTTTAAAATATAAGGAAATTAGTATCCAACAAATGGTCTTTAGGAATATTTTTTAAAATATTTGGGTGATTGGCTGTAATCTTTTTTAAAGGAAACCCTGCGGTATTGAGGGCACTTATTACCTGTGATAAGGTCTCGTATGCTTGTGGAAGACTGTGGCTTCCAGACAGGATATCGTCTACATACGTTTGCGTTTTTAAGACTTGTGTTGCCAGTGGAAATTCTGGCTTTGTGTCTTCTGCCAGTTCGTGTAGAGTACGAATGGCTAGATATGGGGCACAGTTTACGCCAAAGGTAACTGTTTTCAATTTAAAGTCGCGTAGTGGACTATTGGCAGATTTTCGGAAAATAATCCGCTGAAAATCTTGATCATCTTTATGAACCAGTATTTGTCGATACATCTTTTCGACATCCCCATTGAATACGTATTTGTATATACGCCAGTTCAATATGAGGGGCATTAAATCTGGTTGGAGTGTGGGTCCCGTAAATAGAATATCATTTAGGGAATTACCCGAACTCGTGGATCGTGATGCATTGAAGACAACTCGAACTTTTGTTGTTTTCTTCTCAGGCTTTACTACTGCATGATGTGGCAAGTAGAAAGAGTAATATTTGCCTCTTAAGATTTTTTCACATGGGCTTACTTCCTCCATGTGATCTAAATGAAGGTATTCTTCCACGACACCATCATAAACTTGTTTAAGCTCACCTTTTCTAAGTAGGTTTTTCTCCATACTTAGAAACTGCTGTATTGCAGAGGTGCGAGAGTGACCTAAGGCGAGTGTGTCTGGAAATTGTTGTTTTATTGGTAGTCGTACGACATACCGACCATTATCTGATCGAGTAGTTGTGGCTTTGTAAAAGTCTTCACAATACTGATCTTCAGGTGTTGTAATTGGAATGGGGGGGAGTTCTTCTACCTCCCAAAATCTTCTCAATTGTGAATTGAGGTACTCGTTTGAGATTTCCTCAACTTGAGTTGTCATGGCTGTGGCTGGTTCCGCAACTAGTCCACTTAGGACCCATCCGAAAATGGTATTTTGCGCCAGTAGTGTTTTCGAAATTTTTTCAACACCTCCTAATATGATTTGCGGTATAAGGTCGCTGCCTATCAGGATGTCTATCTGAGCTGGCGTGTCGCAGTTGGGATCTGCCAGAGTTAGGTGTGCTATTTTATCCCAATGCTTGCTATTTATTTGGTAGCTTGGTAGCATGTTAGTTAGTTGCGGTAAGACAATAGCATTTGCTTCAATGCGCTTATCCGCTTTGGGGGAAATTAGGGTAATGGGGCAGATTTTACTTGAGTTTTGTACTACTCGTCCGCCCATTCCCGTAATTTCATAGTTGGCATGTTTTGTTGGCAGTTTTAGCCTATTTTGTGCCCTAGACGCTATGAATGATCGTTGCGATCCTTGGTCTATTAGGGCTCTTAGTTTGAACAGCTCTCCTCGATGTTCGATGGAGACAACTGCTGTGGGTAGTAGTACTCTACTATGATTTTCGCTGTGTAGCGTTTGAGTTTTTAGTGCCTTTGAACAACATGGTGTCTCTTGGCAATTTTCTTGAGGTTTTGTTTCGGGAGCTGCTGTTGCAACTAAACCCGTGGCTTTTTTTGAAAAAGCGCTGCTATGAGATGTGTTGGGAAAGTTATTAAGATGTAGCATAGAATGATGCCTTTTGTGGCAATATACGCAATTAAATTTGCTTTCGCAAGTATTAAGATTGTGTGAGTGGGACAAGCAGTTTGTACAGAGTCTTTTTGACCTGACAAAGTTGTTCCTTTCATTGACATTCATTTTTTTTAATTTCTCGCAAGCTTTTAACTTATGCCCTCCAGAACATAGTTCGCATGACGTGAATTTATTTTGTTCAGATATGAACGATTGTGCTTTGAAAAAACTTCTGTTTAAATGATTGTTGCTTCCGGCTTGGGGTTTATTGAAGCTTCGATTTAGGTCTTGTTGAACGTTTTTAGTTCTGACTACTTTTTTGTCTACCTTTTCCGCAATTTCGTATTGGGTAGTTAAGAAATCTTTCATCTGTTGCCACGTTGGGCATTTTCTTCTTGATGAGAGCGATTTCTCCCACAAAAGTAATGATTTCTCTGGTAATGCGGCGGTACATATGTTTACCAGAATAGGATCCCAATTGTGAGTGGGAATATTTTGTGTCGATAGAACCGACAAACAGTTTGAAACAGTGGATTCTAGTTTCAAGAATTCTTCACTGGTTTCTCTTTGAATTTTAGGCAAGTTCATAAGTATCGTTACTTGCTTGTCAACTAATATTCTCTCATTTTCGTATCTTTGTCTTAAAGCTTCCCAAGCTAAATTAAAATTATCGTCATTCAATGCGAACTGCTTGACTATTACGCCTGCTTGACCTTTAGTTTTGTATCGGAGGTGATACAGTTTTTGCGCCTGTGATAATTTTGGATGGTTTATGTACACGGCTGTAAACATGTCCCGGAAGGACGGCCATTGTTCATAACCTCCATGAAATATTTCCGTATCACACGCTGGCACTTTGAGATGAATGCCTGAACTTGCCTCTTGGGCTTGCAATTGAGGTAACTCTACTCTACTGTGGGGAGTAGGTGCAATTGCCTTCATAAGTTTTAATTGATCTGAGATCATTGCTTTTGTGTCTTCATAGCGGTCTAAGCAATTTTCGTATTTGGCGTAAGCCGAAGATTTAAAATTTTCAGGTAGATCTGAATCATCAGTTTCTACTATTGCGTCGTATGCAGCTTGGAGACGTGTCCAAAAATTGTCAATAGATTTATTTTTTATTTCTAGTACCGATTCAGAGTTGTCCTGAATCGGTGAAGATGCAAATCGAGTGCAGTATTTAATCAAGCTGTCACTCTCAGAAATGAATTTAATATACGAGATGTCCCTCCCCCTTTTTTGCTTTGTAGCACCTTGCTTTGAGCGTGTAGCTTCAGCAGGTGTACATGGGCTTTTATCATCAGTAATCATTTTGGGAATTCTTAAGAATTCTGCTTTAGATTCTTTTGAATCTGTGCTCATTCAGAAAAATTTGAGTTAATAAAATATAAGGATATTTTATTATAATAGAAAGATTTGTTCCCGAAAACTCTTTTTATTAAATAAGAGTTGTTTATTTCCGAAAAATTGGATTATTAAAATATGTATAACCGAAAGCTCTTTTCAATAAAGAGGAGCTGTTATTTCCGAAAAAGAATGTAAGCATGCGTTATCGCTTTTATTGCTCGCGTATTTACTTGCGTGTTTTTTTTTTTTTTGATATCGGAAAAAATATTTTTTATGGCTTTATCCGTATGCCCTTGTATCAGCGCGCACTGAACACAAGGTTAATACCCTTTGTACATACGTGTGGATGTTATGTGCATATAATATGCGTTAAATGAAATATGTGCACTTATGCTTGTTCTTGTTGGACAAGGAACAAGAAAATGCTCGGAAATCGCCAAATTGGACCTTTAATATTTGAATGTATGTACAAAGGTAATTAGTTTGCAATTTTCAGTTTTTTCAACCAATGTTGATTTTTCGCACATTTTATTTAATTTCTTGTATCCTATGTTTATAGGTATACAACATTCGAAAGTTTTCGGCAATATAATATTTCGCGTTTATATATATTCGCGGTAAGAAATATGCGCTAAAAGCGCTACTGTATATATTTATATATATATATGTATATGTATGTATTTATTAAAAAATTGTTTTATATATGTATATTTCGTTTGCTGATATGTATGTATATATGTATGTATGTATGTTTGTATTTGTTCTTTTTATGTTTTATTCTTATATCTCCCTTTGCTTACTTTGAAAGCAATCCCTCTCCCAGCTGAATAATCTGAAGCGGTATTGCATTTGCAAGTATCCCTCTCACAGTTACTAAGCCGGAGCGGTATTGCCAGAACAATTAGCAAGTAAATACTTGAATACTGATATTTTTTATTGTTTGCGGATTGTGTGTATTGTATACACGAAGGTAAGTCTTAAGGGCATATAATAATTTATTTGGTTATATATATATATATATGTATATTGAGGATACATATATATATATATATTATTTTCCTTTTTGTACTGTGAATTTACCGCCAAGCTTTCACTAACCGTTTTATTAAACGGATTTAGTCTGTTTTATGCAGTTGACCGTTGGAGCAACGATACATACATATATACATATATTATATATAACGATAAAAATCAAATGTGAAATGGATACACTCACTTTATGTTCCCTCAGGGGATTTTGGGGAGTTTTTTTTTAAAAGAAAATTGGGTGCGTGTGCGCTTCTACTATTCCTCCTGCTGTTGAGCTGCCTCCTCTCCGCTGTTCCAGTGTTGGTTGTTAGTATTTTTTTTTTTTTTTTTTTTAATTTAATGATTTTTGATTTTCTATGTTTCGCGCCCGATTTTTTAAATTTCGCGCCCGTTTTGTTAGTAAAGTTTTAATTGTTGTGTTGTTTTTGGTTCTATTGATTTATGTATTGAATTTCACTGCTTTTCCTTCTTTCTTTTCGTTTGTTTAGCACTTCACTGCGTTTTGGGTTCACCGCACTTTTTACTAACTTCTTTTTTTTTTTTTTTCTTTTATATGTATGTTTTATATTTATGTTCACTTTTGGTACATGTATGTATATATTCTTTGTCACTCACTTTTTTTTTTTTTGTGTTTTAAATTTTTGTGTCACTGCACTTCACTGCTTGTACCATGTGCCTTTCTATAGGCTCGAAGGACCAATGTAACTTTTGTGCACTCACCTTTTTGGGCTTTTATACCAAAAATGAAACTAAACTGAAAATGAGTTTATCCGTGAGTGTGAGGATCGAGCACAACCGAAACTGAATTTTATTATTGATTTTATTTTATATAAATGTCACAAAAAACCGAATTTTATTATTGATTTTATTTTATGTAAATGTCACAAAAAACCTTTTAATGCGGATCTGGATGTACCGGCGGGACGCGCAGAGATTGTATCGTACCGATCGCTGATGATGTCGCAAACGAACTGGACTAGTCGATCCGTTTATCGGTCCTTCCTGGATCCCGTTGGTGCTGAATCGGATGATGTGATGGGTGTTGGTGTACATGTGTGCTGATGTGTGTAGATGTCGGTGTGCAAAAACTCTCACGAGTACTGTAGGATGTGGGTTGTAAGCGTACTGTGGTGAAAGATGAGTGTTAGTGATGTAAGTTTGAGTCGATGTGGTGTGATGTGGTGAAGGTTGCGTGTTAGTGATGTAGGTTTTGAAACGATGTGGTGTGGTAATGTGGTGTGTGTGTTGAGGTCGGGGGAGGATGCTCATTTGTACATACCGCAACAAAATTATTATTCTCAGAAACGTTTTTTTATTTTTATTGAAAAAATTCCAAATTTCAAATCACTATATTTATTTGTCTGATTGAGGTAATCAAACTTTGTCGAGGGAATTTTTAAAGTCAACTATCTGAATATGTAATGGCTATATTTGAGAAATAAAAATTAAGTGGTGAAATTTTAGTTTGAATGAAAAAACGAAAATTCCTATGTTAAGTAAATAGGAAACTAAAAAAAAACAAAGAACCCCTTAGAGATAAGCTACAGCGCCTGGCTTGAGGGAGGATTCTTTTTGTCAATCACTAACATTTGAGAGGGTAAGAGTTAAAAAAAATTCAATTTTTTTTTTAAGCACCCTAATGTACATACATATATTTCAATTGTAATAAATATCTTGTTTATTTTATAGTAGGGGTATTCTCTTGCTCTTGCAAAACCCTTGTACGGTGCACGAATTGCACGAATTTTCCACCTAATGCAACGACACAACAACAAACATACGCAGAAAAATATTTGCAAGGGCTGTAAAGTATGCCTCACCAAAACCCATGTTTATTTGCGTGCAATGCCACGCAAAAATATAATTGCAACCCTGTTTTAGCTGTTATTTTACGTAAATACATATTTTGACGTTAAATTGTTGAGGAAGGTAAGTATTAAATAGATTTTATAATTCCTATTTAAATAATAAAGAGTTTTTTGTTAAGAATGAATGCAGAAGTTGCGCCATCTCATCAAAGCCATGCACAATAGTCATTTACAATAAATTGTCCGAATCAGCCGTTCATATACATATCACTAGACTCTGCAATGAGTGCTCTCGTGCCCTTGTATATTTCGGTATAGGATTTTTGCAATCTGCAATCTTGCAAGAGCAAGATAATCCTCTTAGTGTTAAAACCATTGGAAACCCCAGATTCGTTCAAGGGCAAGAAAGGCGAAAGTAGAATTGAATCCTCCGAGTTAGAAGAGCTGGCAATGGAAATATTAGGGAGGACCGTGGTTGATGGACTGCCAGATGTCCCAATGGGAGTAGAGGTATGATTAAATAAAATCTTTGAGTATAATATGTTTATACACAATTTTTTTAAGTAAATAAAATAATCGAGATGCCATCAAATTTACGTACTCGAAGGCAGATATCACAAGAAATGTTTGCTGACATGATGGCTGCGATGGAGAGGAGGAGCGACGAAGAGGCAAAAATCAGAGAGACATCACAACAATGCTTCTGTGGTCATTTTAAAGCTTTCGGAAGCTGTTTAAAAAAAATTAAATAACTATGTATGTGATTAAGTGGTTCCTATTTATGTTTATTATGTACATACATATAAAAAAAATCTGAATAAATGAATTTATTGATTTTGCAATGCGCAGTGCAATATTGATTTGTTTGAGCTGTAGAGTTACGTAGAAGCCAGTTAAATCAGCCAGAAACATGTTCCCTTTAATAATTTAATTCTGGCCGAAGATGTTCTCCAAATTCAAGAGTCATGGCATGAGACAGGAAACCGAGCACTTAAATGGCGAAAAATAAGTTTGTCGTCACAAATCTAAAATTTTGATACAAGGTGCGTTCCAAAGTAAACAGGACTTTTCGAATCTAGCGCACCCTGGTGACGCCATCTATATGTCGACTAGAGCGTTAGAATCGGCTATCTTTACCGATTGTTCAGTGAATTTCATGACATTTTATGGATTGGAAGTGAAGTTATTGTATTTTAAGTGTCAGTATGTTTGTGCTATCGGTGCGAAAATGAGCTTCGAACAAAGAGCCAACATTAAAATTTGTTCTAAAATTGGTAAAACTTTTACCGAAACGTTTCAATTGGTGAAACAAGTTTTTGGCGATGATTGCCTATACCGTATCAGAGTGCACGAGTGGTTTCAACATTTTCAAAGTGGTCGTGAGGACATAAATGACCATCAACATGTGTGCCAATTAAAATTCGTGATCACCGGAAATTCCAAACTGTGCGTGAATTCATCAAAAATCAGCCGAAATCATCATGGAAATGGAATTGAACATCTCCAAAACATCGATTTATTGCATTTTGACCGAACATTTGGGCTTGCGAAAGGTGTGTGCACGGTTTGTTATACACAAATTAACTGACGACTAAAAATCGCTCAGAATCCAACATTCGAAACGCCAGAGTGCTCAATGGAAGACACCGGACGAGCCAAAACCCAAAAAATTGCGCATGGAGAAGTCAAAAGTGAAGACAATGCTGATTTGTTTTTATGATTCCACAAAGAATTTGGTCCACCCGGCCAAAACGTTAATGCGGTATTCTACCTTGGAGTTTTGAGTCGTTTTGTGCGCCGTATTCGAGATGTTCGCCCCGAATATCGCGAAGATGAAAGTTGGCATTTGTTGCACGATAATGCGCCGTCTCATCGATCGACGCTTGTGACCGATTATTTGACCAAAAATCACATTTTGCCCATCATCCACTCTCCGTATTCACCTGATATGGCACCTCCCAACTTCTTCCTTATCGGAAAACTACATATGCCCATGAAAGGAAAGGGCTATGCAGACGTAGAGGCCATTCAAAAGGCTTGTACCAGCATACTGGCGGTTATACCGGCCAACGAGCTAAAACACTCGTTGAAATGCTTTTGAACCGTGCCAAAAACTGTATTGAAGCAAAAAAGACTATTTTGAATAAAATAAATTGATTTTGCCGAAAAAACCATTTGTTCCGTTTTTTTTTTTTAAATCCTGTTTACTTTGGAACGCACCTTGTGCAAGTATACATATTATATATTACTTATATCAAATTATTATTGTAACCTACCGCTTCTACATTAATATTGTAGGAATCCTTTCGGTTCATGTATTCAGGTGAAATAACAATAGACGGCGATGACGGTGCAGTTATTGCAACATAATGGGTGTAGTCAATAGCGCCAACCACATATTTTATTCCAAAATTATTATGGAAACTTGAAATATTTTTTATGTTTTTATATACATATTTTAATTTACCTCACATATACTTTACCCCATTTAAATTTTGTTGTTGTGCTCATTTGGGAAGCATATTTCCACATTTTTGTGTTCCAACACAAGTTTGCATATATGTATGCCTTATACTTCGGCAGATAAACTAATGGTAGATAAATGGTTATTTCCAATTGGTCTGAGCCATTTGGAAAAAATATAGGACTAAAACGAACTAGAAATAGTACACCAATGTTTATAAAAATATCTTCATTTAAAAGCATGAACACTCACCCAAATCTCAAAAGGAATAGCAGACTTTCGGAAACGATTATCGTGAGGTTTCAATTCCTGCATAAGGTCCCAACACAACGAATTCGGAAAACGAAAATATTTTCTAAATGTTGCTTTCTCAAATAAAATGCAAATTGAGACTTTACCTAAAGCAATCTCAAATAGTGATTAGAGACTGCTAACAGAATCGCACTATAAAACACCATACAATGAGAAGCCGCATTGTATAAGGTATATTGATGGTACTGAATTGACACTTGAAGAAGCATCAGTTGTTAACCACTCAGCTTATTTTACAAAAAGCCGAATCTATTCCATAAAGGCACAAGCTGTATGCGATTACCAGTTAAGAATTCGTTATGTAGTAGCGGGACACTTTGGTAGTGTACACAATGCTCGCATGTTTCGTACTACTGCTCCCTCAACTCAGCAAGATTCACTTTTTACTTTTATCACGCCATTTCGATCAAATTCACAAAAAATGGTCTATTCAAAGCGTAAAGCTTTCAACTTGCGTCATAGCAGATATCGCGTGAGGATTGAACATTGCTTTGGGATTCTAAAAGAACGCTTTGAAGGCCTCAAAGTATTAAGAATACGTATTCTTATACTTTTCATCTGTTTCTATTTTTTTAAATTCTTTATCTAATTTTTAAACTCACTATTTAATTTTCTTTCTTGAATATTCTTCCCTTCTTTGAACTTATACTTATCAAATTCCAGCTTCTTAGCTATCCAACGGAAGATTTCAGTGGCCGACTTGACCATGAAGCGAAGACAGGTTATTTGTAACCAGTAACGGTTGGATGGCCGTTAACCACTTTCCAAATTTTTCCTTCAGATGGTCGTAAGAGCCCCTCACTCTCCTTCCAGTTCTTCTTTGGCCTTTTCCTCTTCGCTTGGGGCACACCTTCAGTATTCATTCTAATCAAAAACTGTAAAAATTGTTTAGAATTTATATAGAAATTATTAAATCTATTTCAAACTTACCTTCTTCAACAATTTAACGGGGAAATATGTCTTTGTGTAAAGTGACAGCTGGCTCAGGATTGCAATTATTTTTCATCATTGCACGAAAATAAACATGGGTTTTCTTGTTGTGTCGTTGAACCAATTGCAAAATTTCCAAATTCGTGCAATACGTGCACCGTGCAAGGATTTTGCAAGAGAAAGAGAGTCCCGTATTATATTGATTAGATTATCATTTAAGACGCCTAACCTTAGCGTTTGGGGATTATCATTAGATGAAAATAAATCGATGCTATTCAAGTAAGTAAGAACTAAGTTCGGATGCAACGGAATATGCAAGAATCAAAGCCAGGGAAATACCTCAAGGTGCGAAACGTCAATCAGAGGATAGGAATCCAAGCAATTTATACATAGCTCATACACTTACTGACAAATTCGGCATAAGGTTTATTGGAAAACTTAAAATCATTATATGCAGTATATGGGAGTTGCGTGTAGTAATGATTCGATTTTATTTTATTTTTACCAATACCACATAATATTAACATGCCCCATACTAAGAACTGTTTCCTGGGTTTCATAAAATACCTCACATACAATCACCAATCATATGGAGTAAAGTCAGCCGGATGTTTTAAAACTCTGATAATAGGGTCAAACTATGTCAAGTGGTCCAGAGAAATTTTGCAAAATCACCGATTTTGAAAACTAGCAGTTCATTAGGAGGGGGATCACATGCATACTTCGTGATATAAATATATCGTAACAATTTATTTTTGTTAAAGTTACTGACGGTTGAAATTCAAAGAACGATAAAATTGTAAAATTATTTTCTCATAACCTACTGAAGATAAGTAAATGAAATTTTGTGAGGTCAAAGAAAAATTGTCTTGCTTTATTGTAAATACTATATTTTTACACTGTCCATTTGTTAAAATAATCTTCAGTGACGTGAGAGCTAAGTCGCGAGTGCGACGACTATTTGTTTGATTACAGGAGATATTTCGTCTTTCCGTCGTTCACTGCTGTCTGGAGAAAGCAGAACTAACGGCGCGGGTGTTTAGGCCAATGATATCAATATCATCGGCATACGCCAGCAGCCGTACACTCTTATAAATGATTGTACCTGCTCGATTAAGTTCTGCAGCTCGAATTATTTTCTCCAGCAGCAGATTGAAGAAGTCGCATGATAGGCGACACGCCTTGTCTGAAACCTCGTTTGGTATCGAACGGCTCGGAGAGGTCCTTCCCGATCCTGGCGGAGCTTTTGGTGCTGCTCAACGTCAGTTTGTACAGCCGTAATATTTTTGCGGGAATACAAAATTCAGACATCGCGGCATAAAGGCAGCTCCTTTTCGTGCTGTCGAAAGCAACTTTGAAATCGACGAAGAGGTGGTGTGTGTCGATTCTCCTTTCACGGGTCTTTTCCAAGATTTGGCGTATGGTGAATATCTGGTCGGTTGTTGATTTGCCAGTTCTAAAGCCACACTGATTAGGTCCAATCAATTTGTTGATGGTGGGCTTTAATCTTTCACACAATATGCTCGATAGAACCTTATATGCGATGTTGAAGAGGCTAATCCCTCGGTAGTTGGCGCAGATTGTGGAGTCTCCTTTTTATGGATTGGGCATAGCACACTTAAATTCCAATCATTGGTCATGCTTTCGTGCGACCATATTTTACAAAGAAGCTGATGCATGCTCCTCACCAGCTCTTCTCTGCGCATCGGTGACTAGATCACCATTGGGGGTTCTGCAAGAGTATGCTCCGGTCTTGAAACCTCCGGTAAACCGCCGCATTTTTTCATAGAATTTTCGAGCATTACCTCTGTCTGCCAGCGTGTAAAGCTCTTCATACTTACGAATTTCGGTCTCAAAAATAAGTACCGAAAATATCCTTAAAGATACAGAGAGCTTTAGAGCATAAGGAGTACGTCTTATACGTCTTATCCGTCTTTCTGCGCAAACATTTACTTCTCAGTGAATTATAGCGTCGCCTCTCCTGTGATCACTCCACAAGCTTCTGGGAAAATTTGAAGAAAGACGAACCAATCTGAGAGGCAATACAGACAACAATGCTATACTAGTGACGGGCAGGACAAGACATTTCGCAAAGTGACAGATAACGCTCTAAACGTGGTAGAGTTAACTTTTAAGGATCACCACGAAGTACCTGCGAGTAATTTTGGACAGCAAACTAAAGGGGTAACTGAATACAGAAGAGAGTGTGAAAATGACCAGAGGAATCTCCTTGCATGTAAGAAGGTGGTTGGGTTTGGCGACCCTTTAAACTACCGGAAGATTGCAGTATGTTCCAGACTGAAATCTTTGCGGTCATGAAAGTTGCTGAAATAGTTAACAACGCAGGAAATGACATAAAGAATATAAACATATACATACGTTGGTAGCCAAGCGAGAATTAAAGTAATAATCTCACAGCGCATTGCGTCAAAAAATGTACTTAGAAACAGGAAGGCAACAGGCATATACTCGGTTTCAGGCCTCAAAAGACCGGCAAAACGAAAATAGTTTTTCATAAAAATTACACAGTACAACAGCTAATCTGGGGGGTGAGAAATTCTAAGTCAGGGTGAAGGTCCTAGGTCAGTATAGTAAAACCCTGAAAGGGTTTGGCGTTCGTATGTGTCAGATTTTTTTATGACCTTTTAAATTTTGGAACATTTTTGGGATTACTGTCTGGGGGTGAGAAATTCCAAGTCAGGGTGATAGTACTAGGTCAGTAGAGTAAAACCCTGAAAGGGTTTGGCGTTCGTATGTGTCAGTTTTTTTTATGACCTTTTAAATTTTTTCCTTAGTTGTTGTTGTTTTTTTTCGCTTAGTTGTAACATTTTGGCAAAAACGTAGTTTAACATAACAAGTTCGCGAGTTATTTTAAACTACGTTTTTGCCAGACAATAATCCCAAAAATGTTCCACAGTGTTATTATGTTGGTATAATTCATTTTCGATACACTTGTTATAAGGATCCGCTGGGAATAGGAATTAGCTCTGTTAGGGAGTTTTAGTATTTCCGGTTTCACCTCATTGTTTGGAGTAACATTCGCAAGATTGTTGAACAGTTTCGACGTCACGTTCATAAAACCACGTCACGTGTAAAAACGAAAGAAGAGTCCACAGCTACCTTGTCAAGCCTCTCTTCTGCGACGTCGTCTTTGCAAAAGTTTCAAGTTTTTTGGTACGAGTGCAGCATATACACGCTTCCTACGTAAACCATTAACCAAAATATGTAAAGTCGATCCATAAGATATGCCGAAAGCCTGTACTATCTCCTTTACGTCAACACTTTAAATGAGTAAACGATTTTACCAGTGCCCAATAATACAAAAAAGAAGCGTTTTATGATTCCAGGATTGAGGTACGAAAAGACATAGATCACTTAAAACTATCACATTATTTGTCCCGATTATTGAATCGACAGATGGCTACATACATGAATAAAAAAACGAAGAAGTTATATTCTGATAAATAGCACCCTTTAGGTGTTAACGCAAATGTATCCTTCAGAGAAATTTATAGTATATTTCTATCCACTTATTCGTTTTTATACGACTATGAACATATGTACGCGGGTATTGAGACATCCATTTGTTGGCAGTAAAAAGTTTTCAATGCTTTTCATGACCCAATTTTAATTACGACCACATCAACATCCATAAAATAAGAGCATTCAAATGTACGTACATAAATTCTGCGTCATTTGAGAGTCATGACTCTTCCACATATTGCCCCTTTACAATAACAAAAACACACAAATAATATTATATATACTGCCATATAACCTCATTGTAATACTCGTACAAATTTAAGCAGTTAAAGAGAAAAGTAAATACTTAAAGCAACAGGCAGCACAGGAACACAGCTGAACGCATAAATAATGGCGGAATATGTATAGTACATACATAAATGAAAAAATTATACAAAGCCCTCCATAATTATTTAATAACTGCGTAAATTTTCATTATTTCTATTTAACTTCTAATAAAAATTATTTTGCGCTCCTCATTTCAATGTGTTATAATAGCATGTTTTTGAGTTTTTTAAATATGTATTTAAACATTGAAAATAATTATTATTAGGTCGAATGCCACCGAAAGTGTAACCTCAACACCGCGCGAAGCAGAGAGGCACGACGCAAGCGTGTTGAAAGAGCTCATCAGTCGGCAGAACAAATCGCAGCAAGAAATGCAGCTCAAAGACTCAGAGTAGCAGAGAGCCGTGGGGTACGAAAACGAAACATAACTACAGCACGAGTACAAGAACGACAGAGGTGCGAACCAGCCGCTCATTAACACTTGCATGATTTGTTCGTCTTGTTTTCGAATATGCACCAGATATTAAATACTCTGCGCATTCAAAGATTGCTATCGGTGTATTGGATAAAGTATGTCAATATTGTCAGGCGCCGAAATTTCGGAATCAACCACCCGGCGAGTGCTGTGGATCAGGAAAAGTTGTGCTGTCACCTCTACTACTCCGCCAGAACTTTTTTCTCCCTTCTTGCTAAACTAAAATTTGCAATTTCACATCAGATGGACGCGAAAATACATTCCAAATACAAAGCCAAGCATACCATAAAATTGGGTTATTGATGCCAATGACTGATAAATGATCCGAAATTTCTTCAAATTTATTTTATGGGCAATTGTGAAGAGCGCGTGTCAACTCGGTGCCAGTGTAATTTCATTAAACAAGCAGAGATGAGCAATTGTGATATTGCTGGAAAATTATTTCGAAGATCAGAATCAACTAATTCGAATGATTAAAAGAGTTTCGCCGCGATTGCAAAATTATAACTCCCAAATCGTCATAAAAGCGGACAAAATACCATTAGGTGAACATGATGGCAGATGCAACGCTCCAACTGTTGATAAGATTGCTGTAATAATGGTTGGTGATCCAGTTTACAAAAGGGATATAAAAATTACTCGGCGAGACAACAGTGTCATTGCGATATCGGATCTACACCGTTTATACGACGTACTGCAATATCCATCAATATTTTGGCAAGGACAAGATGAATATCACGTTAACATCAAAAAGTGTGATCCAAAAACCGGTAAAATTAGCAACTAACCATTTTACATTTTAATTTCTTATTTCATTAGATTTTTTATTTTTGTTTAGGTGCTGAAAGAGAAGTTCAATGTGTTAGTTCAATGAACTACTACGCAAACCGTTGAAAACGGTAAAATGCAGTCAGGTACGCAATGCATTAAACAGCCAGATAATTTATGCACTGTTTTTCAGGTAAAAAATCAATTGATACAGAGTGTTTTTTCGAATATACAGAGTAATTACTTGAATCATAACTGGCTTAGTGGGCGGGCTATTTTGGCATCCAAAAGTGTTGATGTTGACGAAATTAACTTCCAAATACAACAGTTGTTATTAGGAGATCTGATGTCTTTTAAATCAATCGATCCTGTTCTTAATGAAAGCGAAAGTGTATTTTTTTCAATTGAATTTTAGAATTCATTAGATGTACCCGGAATGCCACCACATAATCTTCGATTGAAGAATGGTTTACCTATCATTCTCTTGCGTAATTTGAATCCACCTCAATTATGCAATGGTACGCGTTTGGCTATCAAAAAGGTCAACGGAAATATTCTTGAAGCAACCATAAAGGGTGATTTTTTAAGAGCTTGATAACTTTTTTTAAAAAAAAAACGCATAAAATTTGCAAAATCTCATCGGTTCTTTATTTGAAACGTTAGATTGGTTCATGACATTTACTTTTTGAAGATAATTTCATTTAAATGTTGACCGCGGCTGCGTCTTAGGTGGTCCATTCGGAAAGTCCAATTTTGGGCAACTTTTTCGAGCATTTCGGCCGGAATAGCCCGAATTTCTTCGGAAATGTTGTCTTCCAAAGCTGGAATAGTTGCTGGCTTATTTCTGTAGACTTTAGACTTGACGTAGCCCCACAAAAAATAGTCTAAAGGCGTTAAATCGCATGATCTTGGTGGCCAACTTACGGGTCCATTTCTTGAGATGAATTGTTGTCCGAAGTTTTCCCTCAAAATGGCAATAGAATCGCGAGCTGTGTGGCATGTAGCGCCATCTTGTTGAAACCACATGTCAACCAAGTTCAGTTCTTCCATTTTTGGCAACAAAAAGTTTGTTAGCATCGAACGATAGCGATCGCCATTCACCGTAACGTTGCGTCCAACAGCATCTTTGAAAAAATACGGTCCAATGATTCCACCAGCGTACAAACCACACCAAACAGTGCATTTTTCGGGATGCATGGGCAGTTCTTGAACGGCTTCTGGTTGCTCTTCACCCCAAATGCGGCAATTTTGCTTATTTACGTAGCCATTCAACCAGAAATGAGCCTCATCGCTGAACAAAATTTGTCGATAAAACACATTTCGAACCGAACACTGATTTTGGTAATAAAATTCAATGATTTGCAAGCGTTGCTCGTTAGTAAGTCTATTCATGATGAAATGTCAAAGCATACTGAGCATCTTTCTCTTTGACACCATGTCTGAAATCCCACGTAATCTGTCAAATACTAATGCATGAAAATCCTAACCTCAAAAAAATCACCCGTTATTAACTGGAAAGTTTAAAGGTGGTATAAAGGCGTATTCCAATGATACCATCAGATTCTACAATACCTTTCAGGAGCCTACAATTTCCAGTTCGTTTAGCTTTTGCAATAACGATAAAAAATCTCAAAGCCAAACAATATGTATTCATAGTTTAAATTTGGAAAATCCATGTTTATGTCATGGCCAATAATATGTTTCATGTTCACATGTAAAAACCGTCAAATCTATTTATATTAGCTAAATACGAATTAACCAAAAATATTGTGCACCAATTAGTGCTAACATAAATTGAGATTAAAAGTATTGATAATTCAAAATATTGAATATTATTCTTAAAGATTTAAAACTATTTGTTAGAAATTTATATAAAAAAAATTAATTATTTTGTATTAACTCTTGCCAATTATCAATAGTATGAAAATTTTGTTCAATCGTATTAAAAGTCTTTACCTTTCAAATTCCAATCCAGTGGATTCTTATACCAGCTTTAACGTTTCCGTCTTCATTCGTACATAATAATTTCATTGTATTAAGGAATAGAGTTAAAGAGTTTACTACAATGTAATAAAACAAAAGCTTTAGCCACAGCAACTCATGTCCGGGTCTGCTAGTCTAATAGTTTAAACTGTAGTAAACATTCTCTCAAATTTTGAAATCGAAATTCAAATTATTACGGTCCCTACAGCGTTTCTTATAGAAAGAGTGGGGAACGCTACAACTCCAATCCTTAGAGCTTTGAAAATATATTACATATATATTTAGAGAGAGCATTTTTAATGTTATTCGCTATCGCGACATGGAAAATTTTGGCCAAAATTGTAGATGTTGATGAAATTACTTACCAGTGAGTTGATATCAGATTTATTTTACTATAAATTATTTGAAATTGTTGTTGATGAAAATCAAAATGTAAATTGCTTACGCGATTATAACCGAGTTAACCAAAAAGAACCAGTGGTTTCTTCTTTCCGTTAATGGCGCCAATTTGAGAAACCAAGTCCAGCCAGGTCTTTCTCCATCTGATCTCTCCAACGGAGTGAAGAGTTTCTCTTCCTCTGCTTCTAACGGCGAGTACTGATTCGAAAATCTTCATAGCTAGAGTGTTTCTTTTCCATATGGACAACATATGTAGCTTAGCCAGCGCAGCCGCTGTATTGATTCGCTATCACTATATCAATGTCGCCGTATACTTTATACAGCTCATTGTTCCATCGACTGCGGTAGTCATCATTGCCTAAGCACAAAAAAACATAAATCTTCCGCAAAACCTTTCTCTCGAACAATTTTAAGGCCAACTCATCGGATGATGTCATTGTCCATGCCTCCGCACCATATAGATGAGGGACTTGGGGAGTTTGATTTTTCTGCGTCGAGAGAGGACTTTTCTTTTCAATTGCCTACTCAGTCCAAAGTAGCACCTGTTGGCTATAACTATTTTTCTATAATATCATGGTTGTTGCTGGTGCTGATGTTGGTTCCGAGATAGACGAAATTATCTACGAGTTATAAGTGTCAGAAATGGCATGAGCCAAGTAGAGAATTGGGTGACTGTTTGTTTGAGCACAGGAGATATTTCGTCTTATTTTCTTTTCTAATTAGCTCTAGAGCTCGTATTTTTTTCTCCAGCAAGCTTTTGCTCAACGTCAGCTTACGCAGCCGTATTAGCTTTTCATGGATACCAAGTTCAGACATAGCGGCATAGAAGCAGTTACTTTTTCGTGTTGTTGACGGTGGGCTTCAGTCTTTCACACACTACTCTCGATTAATGCGGATTGTAGGGTCACCCATGCCAATCGACGGGCACGCTTTCATCCGACCATATATTGCAAAGAGACTGATACGTACAGAAGCGAGAAGTAGAACAAATATTTCATCGTCGTCGATTGGAGATCCGGGTTCGCCATCTCCAGATGTTACACTTTCCCTGTCGTTTCAGAATGGAAAAGTGTTCCCTCCATAACTTCAGTATGGTCTGAACATCAGCCATTAGATCACCACTGTGGATCTTACTATAGCGTGCTCCGATCTGAAATCCTTCTGTTAGTTGCGGCACCTTTTCGTAGAATTTTCCAACATTTTCCCTTCCGGAGAGCTTCTCACGTTCTTCATACCGCCGCAATTTGACCTCTTTTTTTTGGCTAATAAGGAGTGCTCTCAGAGAACAAGAGTGCAAGTCGAGTAGAAAATCGTTTAGCTGTCGGTTGCAATTGTAGCTTCTTGACGTCGTACCTTCACTGTGTTTGTTGAAAGGCGTGCTTTGCTGTACACAGGCGGGCGTATCTCTTCGCAGAATTTATTTAGGGTCGAATAGTTACATCCCTGATCATATCACTCGTCACGTGACATATGTGAACGAGTATACTATATAAACGGATGTTCGAAATGTCAATCGTAATAGACAAAGTTATGAAAACGTGAGCAATTTTTGTTTTAATTTTATATTTTTTTTTTTATATTTTATAGTAACAAGGAACAAAAACAAGAAACAATTGCAACATCATTAAAAAAAGTTATTTATAGGAACAAAATTTTTACATTTCAGTCTACAATAAAAAAATAATAAGGAATACTTTATTTTGTCTCTTTCTTTTCCCGATTGCGCTTAGACGGTTCTCAATCCCGGTGTCTGTTTCTTGCATGTGATCAGGATTGCAATGTTGAGGGTCAAAACTTATTTTAAATTGTATGCAGATAGATGTTATGTAACGCCGCACAAACGTTAGAGAACCTTGCCACTTTTGTGGGATGATACCTTCCTTTCCTGCCATACTCTAAAACGCTTCGCTCAACGATATATCTACAAATAAAATTTTTGTAATGAGGTTTCACATTTTTTTTATACCTACGCTATTGTTCCTTATCTCCGCACTATTTTTTCATCCTCTTTACTTCTACTAGAGCTCAAATAAAAAAATCCATGTCGGATCCATTTAGATATCTAATTAGCTTTTGATGGTTTATTGAAAACTTGCAACAGTTTTTACAGTTCCACATCTATTGAGACCTAAAAATACGATCCAAAGCAACTATTGTGAATTGAAATACGATACGATTGACGTATCACGTGTAATTTGTTTCCGTATGTTTACCTATCCGTGTACGGATGTAACGATACGACCCCTGCTTTCAAACTTTTCGATCCGAAGAGCCAAGTAGCCTGATGTATTTTCCTGGGCAAAGTCAATCAGACTAAACCCGTATGGAGAGGTTTTGCCGTGGAAGATGCAGTTTTCGACTATTGTATACCTTCTTTGCCCACACTGGCGTTAAAATCGCTAAGCACAATTTTTACATCGTGGAAAGGGCAGTTGTCATAAGCGCGCTCCAGCCGCTAATAAAAGTCATTTTTGGTCATATAGTTCTTATCCAACGGATTGAAAAGCAGTACTCGACTACTGAGTCTTTCTCCCACCACGAATCCTACACCTAATTTGCGCTCTTTTATAAGACTGGTATAGTAAATTGCGCAAAGACCCACTCGTTTCCGTCCTTGCTCTTGCGTCCTTCACCTTGAAAAAATCGACGTACTGTCTGATTTGTATAAATAATACTCCTACACCACATCATAAGAATGCTTAGTACCTAGGTATCATCTTACATGCGAAGCTTTGCTGGAAAGAGAACGTCAAAAAAAAAGAGTGACCTTCATATGAAATTTGCTTAACTTTACCATCTAAATAGTGGACAGGAGATCCACTCTATCAATCCAAAACAAACTGTTAATTTAGCACCAAGTTTTAAAACCAGTTTGAACCTGCGGAGCTTAACTAAGGAGTTGCTCAAGTCAAAGCTGTATTGCTGATGCCCACTTTCAAAGTAAGGTACTAAGGTTTTTAGGTAATACTCCATGGTACGTGATCTAGGCATTAGTGGTAAATGAAATACCCAAAATTGCAAAGCGTCATGAACTGAGGGTTCGACAGAATTTTTATGATAAGGCCTCCAGACTTATCGAAACTGCTGACTGAGAAATCAGAAATTCGATTGTAACTCAAAAAACGACCTGGCAAGAGGTAAGGAGCAGCAAATTTATTTCTTTAACATATAGCTTTTAAGTATTTTTCCTAATTAATTAAAATGGAACCATTTCTTAGCATTAAGTACAATTGTAAAATAAAAAAATACACTTTAAAGCAAAAGTGTAATTGAAACAAATAATACGACCGTCGTTAAATTACTAAATTTCCAGACGTTGAAAATATTCTTCCGTTAAGTACAAGTAAACTAAACAATCTACAAGTTGTATTCTACTCGCGCAATTAGATACGTACATGCGTAATTTCCTCACGTTATCTCTTGTAAAAGGCGTTGAATATATATATGTACATAAATAATGCATATTGCTAAAATATATTACCAAATAAATAATCTGAGACTAGTTCGTTACAAGAATTTTCAATTTTTTTTTTAATTATTCATTAGTCTACATTAAGGGGGTATTTTAATCTAGAATTTTGAAAAATTCGATTTTTTTTCATATATTTAAATTTAGACTTTCAAAAATATGACCTTGGAAGGATTTTTCAATATTCGACTTATTTTCAGAGATACAGCCGATTTTGTGGGGTGAGGTGGCGTCCGTGTTCACAAGAACACTAAACCTTAAACGCGTTTTTCACGAAATTACTTTTTTCCACACGGTACCGGCATTATCTCAAGTTCTATACAACCGATTTACTTGAAATTTTGTTTTTGAACCTTCTTTATATAATCCTTTATCGTTCCTACCAGCATCGTGTCAAAATTTTTGTTTTTAATATTAAAAAAAAAAATTCAGGAATTTCAAAAAAAATTCGTAAAAAATGATTTTTATTTTCAGACAGTCGCCATTTTTCAAAAAAAATTTTGTCGTGTTCCCGGACTACAACAGCATCCTTACTGATAAAGAATTTCTTTTAATTTTTTTTCAGACCACGAGGAGAGTCAGGATCAATGTCACCAGGATGCGCCATTTTCTTTACACCTTTCCTTAACCCAACCCCCCCTTTTATTATTTTAATTTTTAATACTTTTTTGGAAAAGTTTTTTATTGTATTCTTAAGATATCAATAAAAACGCCATAAGAAAATGGATATTAAAAAATTTCTAATTTTTTTTAAATAAAATTCAAACAACTGCCCAAAATTTGATTTCTAGAGTAGAATACCACCTAAATGCTCCTTCATAACAGTCCGCATTCAATTAGGCTATTCACGGTAAGGTGGTTATCGGGTTATGTGCTTATTAGATTAAAAATAACCTCTATGCTCCGTGAGCACCCTATGTTGTATGGTTATTTGCTTATTTTTACACAAACAGCTGTTCATTGTTTACAATTTAAATTCAGTGAAATTCCAACTTTCTGTAGACACTAAAATTAGAGTATAAATAAATGACAAACAATGAATATTTATTTTGTACTTTATCTTTTTACTTACTTTGATGATTTTTGTTGATTTTTGCTGATTTTTGATTCTTTTTTATCTTTGTGATGCTTTTGGATGCTTTTTATTTCGGTTTTAATTTGCCGATTGTAAACAAAAAACAGCTGTTAATAGCAGATTTTCCAATAAGAAAATCTAAGTAGGAATGCCATTCGCTTAGTTTTATTTATTTTTTGTGCTGCCATTTAGTAAAATTCCAACGACTTTCTAACACTGGAAATAAGCAAATAACCACATAATCTGTAAACAAGGGCCTAGGTTGGTCAACTTTGGTTATTTTGTCATACCGCATTTTGTTGTTGTTCACTTAATCACATAACCACATAACCCGATAACCACCTTATCGTGAACAGCCTAAATATTATGCCCTAATGCCAGTGATTCTTCCAATCGTCGAAACTCTTTTTAAACTCGATTTTGGGGATGACCTTTTGCTATTTCAACGAATTTCTTTTATCTTGTAAAACGACGGCCCTAAAGTTCTTACTGTTGGGAATAGGAAAAAGAGAAAGAAGAAAGCCAATATTGTTTTTGGAACGAAAATCGCCAAGGCCATAAAAATTCGCCTAACCTTAGCGGCTTCTACAGATAAATGAAGTAAAAAATAATTACAGCTGAAAATTTGTTCGTACTTTAGGGGCGTATATATGTATTAACATAATAACATACATTTTGATAATGGGACTTTATAAACTATTGTTTTTACTTGTACTTGTGGATAAATCTGCGGACTGTTTTAATAAACTAAACAAAATTCCATTTTAAAAGACTGTTTAAATTTTATTTTTTTAAGTTTCGTTTTTAGTTTCCATTTTCATTCATTTAATTTTATTACAATTTACTTTAATATCTGTAGTATTTGGGCAATTAGTTTTTTCAACTAATTTTCATCATTTGCTAGATTAAAGTCGATAATTTAAAATAACCTATAGTTATTTATTTAAGTGTTTCACTGCATTGACTTAATTTTTCTAAGCAACATTAAAAAGTACATCGATTGGTTTATTTGGTTTAAATTTTTGATATATTATGTATGTAAAAGATACAATGTTATGAAAATTATGTATATAAAAGTATTATAAGTAAATATATGAATATATAAAGAATCTTGTTATGCAGTGGTGGACAATGAAATGCTGAGCTCAATATCGGTTAATTATTTAATTGAACGACAAAAGAATATAAATAAAAACTAAATCATATCATATTTTGCATTTAGTGATTGCTTACTTTCTGTGAGTTAAAATTTTCAAAAACTATTAATTAGAAATTTTCAGAAAAAAAAATTAGAATTTATTTGTCGAAATCAGAAATATTAAAGCTTTAATCAGAAGAAATTGATTATGACCACTATAATTGGACGTTTAACAGTATGATCAACGGAAATTTATGACAAACATGAAAGCTTCTGGCTCAGCACGTCCAAAAATGAGGCTATTACTAACACACTGTGGCCCCCATTACAGTTTTATATATAGCTGTTTAAAGTTTTGAAACTGTATTATTGATTTAAACTCAACCTGACATAAAAAAAATTCGTTTGAAGTGTGATCCAAACTTCAACTTTTTTGTGTTATTATGGTTCTCAAATCCGTACCATTGGGATTGCCCAGAGTATTTTGCATTTTTAAACTATTTTAATCAGTTGTTTCGTACAAATAAATAGAAAGGTTTGATGAGCTAGGGGAGTAAAGTTACGAAACTGGATGAGACAAGTTATATTTTTGAAACAATAAAATATAAAACTATTGGACCGTGGGAAGTGTTTCGAGTTAAATAGATTCAACTTCAATACAACTGAGAGGAGTTGAAAATTCTAATTGGGGTATAAATTATTAAAATATATAATACGATGCATTTTTGTCGAAAAAGCAACTAAATATTGATTATGACGTAATATGTAACTTAGATTATGTTCTAGATACTATGGAACTGATTAGATACTATCACACATAATCGAAAATAAACTTTAAGTTCGCACAGAATCAAATATCATATGCTCTGGGAAATTTTAAAATAACTTCAAACAGTCACTGTTTATTGTTCAAAATATCCACTACAACCATAAAATGCTTGTCTAAAATCTGCAAATTCGTTACAAATATGAGCGTTGCTATATATAATCCAACAAAAGCTTTAATTTGTAATATGTGATCTTAAAAAAACAAACGTATATATGTGATTGTATGAAAAGTTATTTCTGTGGCCTTATGTTTTATCTCTAGCAAAAACGTATGAATGCTTTTTATTTTGATTTAGATTTAATTTTAAATGATTTAAAACTTTCGATTTTTACTCTTCGCACAGTCTCGAATAAACTGGCAAGAATAACTTAAATTATTCATAATAAATAAAAACGTTACTACTTTAAATATTGCAACAGATTTCTTCACGCGAATATGTGGTAAGCTTTTTATGTTTATTTGTTTGACTGATGTTTTACAATGCAGACGTTTCGCATTTAATTATGAATAAAAGAAATATGCTTAGGGTTTTGATATTATTGCAACATTTTGTTGCAGAGTATAATAGTTTAGTTCACTTAACTGTTGCTTGTATTACCTAACATTACTCGAGATAGACATGGAGTTATATTCGGATGTCCGTCTGTCCTCCCATCTTTCTGTGCCGGCTGTGACATATGTAAGTAAAAAATTTAGATGTTTTAATCCAACTTGGTACACTTTTTCCTAAATCAGACTGCAACCACGCCCATTACCCATATAACATAATTTTAAATTACATATAATTGTTTTATTTTTCAGTATTCAAATGAAGACTGTATACAGATAAAACTTTGCTCGAATAGTGTCCTTGAAATAGGTCACTTTTGATCAAAAATTTTCCAAGACGCACCAAAACTATTCAAGACTTTGAACTTTTTACCACAAATGTTGATCAACCTGTCAGTTATTACTGAAATTCGAAAAGAGTTTTCACCGGCCTTTGCTTCCATATTGTGAGTGTATAAAGTGTTCGGTTCGATTTCATGAAATTTTTATATATTAAGATTTTTATAATTTATATCTTAGTTTTATGTAAATGAACAACAAAAAATATATACAAATGTAGATTTCTATACATTTTTAGAAATTTGATTAAAGATACACTTTCTTTGCACTCTAAGTTAACTTGAAGATGTTTTTCGAAATTTGAGCTCAGAATTTACATACAACCATTCGTCATAAATTAAACACCTTTATATCACCAAAATTTCAATTTTATCGTCCCACACTTCATGGCAAACTTAGTATCCCCTGTTCAGGGTATAATAAAATTTTCTGGCATAGATAGGATACATATCGATCATGTTGTTTTCATATGAGGTGTTGCGACTAACCGAATAAACCATCTCTAACTCATATAATGCTGAGGAAACAGAAAAAAGTATTTAGAAAATTATAACCAGGGATAATGGACGCTCAACTTATTCCAGTGTGAGAGCGCCTCAAAATAAGCGTTTTTTATAACATTTTCCATGATGGTCAGATCGAACAAAATAAGAATTTTTGGGCATTTAAACACCCAATATTTATTACGATTGCAAATTATTATATATTGGAATTTTTATATATGACGAAACTACTTGAATCCTTTTTTTTTTTGATTTTATGGTATATTAAAACAACTAACTTTTGATCTTTCAAAACTAAATAAGGTGAATTAAGCCGGTTAGTTCTCAATTAATTAATGTTTTTAATCATTTGTAAATGAAATATAATTCTACTATGCAAAAAGTTTCATGAAATATATTTAAATTTCGCATTTTCTTTGATTTTCGTTGTTTTAAATTTTTATTAGCGATCTTGAACGGCGGCAACAAATTCCTCCGTCCACATACATTTTTGGTACAATTTCAATCTGGCCGTTCCAGTCATTCCAATTGCAAAACGTCAAAACCTACCCAAAGCAGTCATACGCTGAACACAATGGTTGTGACAGACGACAACCGACAGCTGTCAAATATTAAAATACACACGTTCTTATGGACACTGTTATTTAGACAGCTGCACGACTAGACGACGGTAGGCCGACAGTTGTCGTTCTCGCTAACTTCGATATTTTCCTATATTTGCCTGCGACAGTAGGACGATAGTAGAGTTGACAGTAGAATGGAAGATAGAGAGATGAGAAAGAGTGGTGATGCCACTAATATGTAAAATGTAAAATTATTCACATCTCTTATAAACTTGACGTTATTTTACAAATAAAAGCATAAAATAGCTCTATTATAGCTCTGTTATATCATTTGTAGTAACAACTGATAGGTTAAAACAAAAATATATACCTATTTACTTATTTTTCTTTGAACAAAATATTAAAATTTCATTGAAGTGCAAGGTATTAGTATGGCCACAACGAAATTGTATACATGCAAAATGGAGAGCTGTGTTGTCCTGTGTACATGCGTTCAGGTAGTAGGATGCACAACGCCGTTTTCAGTTCACTGTCGTGATGCAATGTTGTGTCGCAACCATTGTGTTCAGCGTATCAAAGTTCGGTAGGTGAGCGGTTCTCACACTTCCAGTGACAGGAGAGTTTGCGGTTTTCAACACAACTGCATTTCAGTAGAAGTTTAAAAATTCGGTATTGCCGACTTCAACTCAATCCGTCAAAGAAATTGCGGTTGAAGTATGATCGAACTTCAACTTTTTTTGTTATTGCGGTTTTCAACCCTGTACAAGTGGGGTTGACTAGTATATAAATAAACTTCGACTGCTTAATAGCAGTTGAAGTTCAACATTCATGCAGTGAAATACAAAAAAAAAATGTTAAAGAAAAATGAAGAACGGGTAAAATAACTATTTTCACTAATATTAAATTAATTTTAATTAATATTTTTTATAAATTTTAGAAAAAATAAAGTTACAACAAAAAGCAATTCGAAAAATTGGTGGAGTTAATCGTACAGATAAAAGACATCGAAATCTACTCTTGAGTACACCAATTATCCGCTCCACAATATTCCGTGTAGCGTGCTTGGGGTGAAGAAGCTTCCGCCAAGCGATAAGGCGTCATTAAAAATTTATGCAGATGATAGCCAGCGTCGCCTAATCCACATACCGAATAGACATTTTATCATAACAAAGCTAAAAATTGTAAGACATTATACCATTTTGTTTCTAATATAATTCAGATTTTATACATACAATCATCACGTTTAAACTGTAGTAGCCCTTTCAGTTAAGATAAAGATGTTGCACTTCTTTTCTTGGTGAAATTATGGGAACATGAGTCCCGTCGATGCAACCAACTACTCCCGGCAAAGTACTTTTTGAAGAAAATGAAACTTTTGAAGCGTTTTGCTCCTCTCAGTCATTTGAATTTAAATCCATTGGGCACAAATACGTTGTTCAATTATATTTAGAACCTATTTTATTGCTAAAGATATCGTAGGTTGCGCCAACTAAATGTTAAAATCATTTTCACTGCATTTTTGATAACCACCGTCAGCAAGAAAACGCAGAGTTGCGCATAATTTTAATATAGGAGGTATGGCCGTTCCTCGCACACGTTTGTGGAAATGTTCCTTCATCTCATTCAGTAAAAAACAAAATGCTTCTTTATTTAATCGAAAATAACTTACAAATCTGCCACAAATATTATTAAAAAGCCACTCAATTGTGAAAAAACTGTGGCTTACTTTGCATTTTGAAGCTGCAATGGATTTGAGTGATCACGAAGGCTTTTTCGTATACGTAGTACATCAATTTTGCCCCCAATATTTTCGCCATTGTAATATAAATCAAAACTTATATCCATTTTTTTATTTATTTTAAGTTTTATTCACTTTTTCGCGAGCGACAACTGAATTCAATTGTTTAGATATGTCGTTTAAAAATTTTTAGCATTTTCACTATCTGTCAAATTTCCCTTTCTTAGGTTGGCAACGCCAATCATAGTTCGACTGAACTTAGTTGAAGTTCGCAATACCAAAAAATAGTTTTTTGATCTGAAGTTGAATTGCCTTAACTTCAATTCGACTAAGTCGGGTTGAAAACCGCAATAGGGGCATTTATCTCCGATTATAACCCTTCAGATTAATCAGTATAAAAATGTTCCTTTTACAAAAAAAATCTTAATGTGTACTATTTTTATATTCTTGCAATATATTTCTACAGATTATAATAGTTATGTTCACAAAGCGGTTATTTTTTATCAATTGAAACTAATCGAGATATATATGGAGTTATATTATTAGAATGATCACGATGACAAGAGGAGTTAAAATCCAGATCTCTGTGTCTATCTGGGTAAGGTGTAACTTAATATGTACCTCCACAAAACACCATTAAGCGAAAATCTATAATATGCCATAACTAAACTCTAACTTAAGATTAAAAAAATGGAAATGTGGCACAGGGGTGGCACGTAGTAGCAAGTCGTACCTGTGGGCTAAAAACAAAATTTAAAAATTATCGTGGCTCTGCCCTTTAAGAGGTTTAATGTACACATCTCCTAAATTTTAAAATTTGATACTGAAATTCTCTGTGCCAAAATACAGCTATCCTCATCAGATTCAGGTGATAAAAACAACTAACCACTCTGTAGCAGCGTGTTGGAAGATTATAACTAGTTGAGTCCATAACTATAATATAATTTAATAAAATACCAAATTTTATCGGAATTCATTCTCTATTCTGTCGTATAATGAATTCTTTCGCATAACTTTTTAATATGAATTTTTACCAACACCTCAAAGTATTTCCCCTCCTTCAATCCTGGAAAGTTGCAAGGGTATGAAATGTTAGGTTACATCCAAATTTAGTCCTTTCTTACGTGTTTATATTTGGAAGTGACTTGGTGCTTTGAATTATTAGACTTTTTTATTTGACAAATACTTCTGTAGAACTCTTTAAACTAGAAGCTAGTTTACGCAAACTATTTTTTGCATTCATAATTACATTACGATCTACTCTGTAAAATTAATTTAACACATTGACGGACAGTAGGAACAAGTAAAGTTCGAAAATTGACACTATCGCCGCCGTGTCTGTAAACGACCGTTTCGTTTTAGACGGCTATCGCCGTCATGCCACATAGTGAACTTCGCTTTGACGGCTATAGACGCAAGTGTCCGTCAACGTGTTAAGAAAGAAAACTAAAAATTCTGTTTTTATTGTTGCGACTTTACACTTGGTGTAATTACTTATGGGTTCTTACTCATCACCGAAGCAGAGCTCCTCTAGACCTGTTTTTTTAGAAACCGGATTTACATGTAACAAAACATGTAAACGCCCCCGCATGCGGTGTGTAATACCGCTAAAAATAATATAAAGGGGTCAGAATTAAAACCAATCGAGTTTTTGCATTTTCTTATGGTATAATATCTTAAACATATTTTCTGAAACTATATAAACTCAATAAGTAAATCCGACATTATTATATTTGTTTTCAAATAGTGACCAGTATAGCTCAAAAAGTGTTCGGTAGATTGCAATGAAATTTGTACAACTTTGCAAATTATGAAGAATTAGTAGTAAATTTTTTTGTTAATTTCTATTTTTTATAAACAATGGACTGTTGCTATTTTCCTGAAAAGGAGGAAAAAAATTCCTGAGCTCGCCGTTTTGTGTATTAAAAAAATATATATATAATTACATCATGAATGAAAGGATTATCTATTAATAAACTAACTTTTTGTCCGATTGATTTTAATAAATCTTTACGGACTGGTAATAATAACCTCAAGGAGCTTCGGTTGGAACTGAATCAACACAAACAACCTTCACTTTTAAATTTTAGTTCAAATCTCTGTTATGTTGAAACCTTATTTAATGATGCTTTGTTGATATAGAATAAAACAATTTCTGGTAAAAAAAATACTTGCAATTTCAATGCACCTAACCCCTTATGCATTGTTTGAAAATACAGTACATCCAAGGAACAAAATATGTTTAAAGTTTATTACGATTGATCAACTATATGTACTTCGGCAGAAATGTAAGCAAAAGAAACTAGTTTTATTTGCTTTTTACAGTTGAAAATCTAAACAGGAATTTCTGAAAAAGGGTACCCTTGCCAAGCATGTTCTTACTTATCATCTCTTTCTGCACAACTTACACTTTGATTTTGCAAATGCTATGTGCAAGTAGTTACTGCCATTCTTTCGCCTTTCCAATTTTTTAATTCATTTTCTTCTTAAAAACAGCAGCCAAAAAATTTCATTACTTTTATAGGTTTGTTTGACTGGAGTTTTTACTTCATACGTACATATATACCACCCCTAAATATATTCGTAACCGTATTTTTTTACTTTCATTTCAATGCAACCTTTGTTCCATATTCAGTTTGTTGTTGCTGACTTTCTGTATGATTTATAAATACTGAACTAAATAATTCTTGAAATTTACAAGTTACATAGAAATGTCATTAGTTAACGCAGTACAATTTTTAATATGTTGTTGGTTCGTTCATTTTAACTTTTTATTTCATTATTATTATTATTTTTCATCTTCATATATATTATTTTGCTATGCTTTAGATATATAATAAATTCTTAAATAAGTGTCAGTAGTTTCTTTTGTGTTTAAATTAATCAGATTTCTTAGGAAAACAAAAAGTTGGTAATCACACAGTTAATTTTATTTTCATGCTTTCTTTGTTGAATTTTTTTAAATTATTGTTTTCCACATAATAGCTTTTAAAGCCATTTATGTATCAAGTATTTATATACATAAAAATATATTTACTTGTTTAATGTCTTAAAATTAGTTTAAACGTGTTTTATTTTTTATTTTCTTATCTTTCGTTTTGTTGTTTCAAATTGATTATGTACTTAGTAAAATTTTCACTCGTTACTAAGTTTACTTGAAAATTTTCTACAAATCTAAATCACCACACAATTTTCATCAGTAGTTAAATTGAATACATACATATGTATATAAAAGTATATCGATACATTTTATAACAAACAAATATTTGTTTAAGCCTTCTGTTCATATATATATTAAATATGTGATTGTATCTAAGGGCTTGCGAATTTTTTGGAGATATGATTATAAGAGAACGGATCTAATTACATATAGCTGAACGAGCACCACTAGACAAACTCGCAGCTAGTGAACAAATTTTAGATACACATAAATTGAATTTTGTTTATAGACATAGTGGACCATGTATCCTAAATAATTGCTTTAATAGGTTTAATATCGGATAATTAGTTAAATTGGTTTAAAAGATCCTATCACAAAAAAAATTTTATATTGGACATTTCAGACTTACTCATTACGAGATCGACCACCATGGTCGTTGCATTTTCAATTTTCTGTTCATATCCATTAGATTTATGTAGTACTAAAAACTTAGTCGAATAATTGTCAATTACATTAGCTGTCTTCGATACGGCAGGCGTTACTTTTTAGCTAATCGAACAAACTATACCAGATGCTCAAACAAATGGTAGCAATTGAAGTGCACCCTGCGCTAACCTGCCTTGTGACGCATGCGTAAGTGTTATGATTATTTCTTAGTGGACAAATATTTATTCGCGTTAAAAAAAAAAACAAAAAAACGTTGTCGTAACCTTTTTTTTTTTTTGGTTTTCTATAAACTGCTACATGCAACTAGTTTTTTAGTTTTAAAAATTTGTATTTTCATTTGTCATTTGAACCATTCACAATAGTAAACTTGATCTAATATATGCAAATTAAACCTCTGTTGCACTGAAGGTAGATGCCATCCACTTTAGTACTCTCTTGTACGAATTCCACTCGATATCTTTGTTGTTGTTCTTACATGAAATACTTCGACAGCAGAAAAGAAGCGAACAGCGAATCGGAGACAGATATTATTTAGTTTATTGCATCATGTTATGCGTTCGGGTTATGGTGGGACAAATCGGCTGAGACGACAGCAATCCAAAACTTTTTTTATTAACTCAAAAGCCATTTCCGAAGATTATATTTATGTATCCTAAGAGGGAGCTCACTTGAACAGCTTAGAACGCTTGATTATGATTCTTAAAAATCGACAAAGCGCTTTGAGCCAACAACAAATTTGTTGAGACGGCTAAAGTCAGGGGTCGAATCGTTACATCCCTGCACGGATCGGCAATCATACGAAAGAAAATTACGTGATACGTCAATCGTATGCGGTGATTAGCATTATGACATACGATAGCAAACGGATCGTAATGTATTTTGAATTCACTATAATTTTTAAATTCCAAATTGCTTTGGATCGTATTTTGACATCACAATACATGTGGAACTGTCAAAACTGTTGCGAAATATTCAATAAACTAACAAAAGCTAATTAAATATCAAATCAATCCAACTTTGATTTTTTATTTGAGCTCTAGTGAAAGTGATGGGCATAAAAAAATAGTGCGGAGATAGCTAGGAGATCGTAGCAATAGCGTAGGTATAAAATATGAATCTTCATTAATAAAATTTTCTTTGTAGATGTATCGTTGAACAAAGCATTGGAATCTTAAAAAGACGGTGGAGTATTTTAGGATATGGCAAGAGAGGAAAAAAGTGGAAGATTTGCGAACGTTTGTGAGACATTACATAACATCTGCATAAAATTTACAACAAGTTACGACCCTCAAAATTGCGATCGCACACAAGAAATGGACAACGGGGTAGCGAACACTTCACCGCAATGACCAAACGTTAAGAGACCAAATAAATAAATTTAATTCAAAATGTATATGTCCTTAACCTTGTAAATAATTTTATTTTTATTGTCAAGTAAAATACAAAAATTTTGTTCATATAAATTTTTTTTTTTTTTATTTTTAATGAGATATTCCATTTATTGGTTTCTTGTGTATGTTCTTTATTACTAAAAATTATAAAAAACTTAAAATTTAAAAAAAATTTTGCTCACATTTCCATAAGTTTGTTTATTACGATTGGTAGTTTGCGTTCGAACGGATACGTTTATATACTCTTTCACGTATGTCATCATGCCAGATTACGACAGAAGCGTTACAATTACGTATGTCATAATACGAGACACAGGCTTTTACGTGCCGAGCGATACGTTCACGGATGTAACGATTCGACCCCAGTTTTGGCAATCATAACCTTGGCTATGTCTACTTGTTCACCAAAGTTATGACTGCCGAGATGTCTCAACCACAGTCTTGCAAAAGCTGAGAAGAAAGTTAGTTGATGTTTTGTTTATTTCGCTATGAAAAATAAATTAATATTTACTTATGTATAAAAGAGTCACATTCAATTATGTGCATAAATTCCCCGATGTTTACAGTGACATTTGATGTGATGAAAGTGCAGGTTTTCTATTGTGTAAATGAGGTAATGTAGATAGATAGATACATAATACATTACTTCATTTGAATATATGATACGAATTTTGGTCTATGATAAAGATCATATTTATCCTGGCTTCCCTAAGTCTCCTAAAGCACTCAAAACTAACTATTTGCCTTATTATTCGTACAAGAAGACAGGCAGACAGTGTCACAAAAGATCGACCAGTTGGAAACGACTTTCGAATCTTAGTCTTTGGTTGTCTTAAATTGCTTAAATAACATTTAAGTATATATGTATACAGATGTGATGTATACGTATGTATATTTGCTTATAAAATGGATATTCCCCAAGTGTTACAATTATGCTTTAAGCTGATAGTTAAACTATGCTTTTCATTTCCTTTCGCCATGGCTCAACTTTTCTCAATCATATGCATACACGTAATTTGTATTTTTTGTTCATAATCAGAACCCGCCATAACCACTTATATCGGAGGGTTTCAGTCGATCAAACATCGATAACGGATGTGTTGCATGAGGATGATGACCGGGGTGATGAGTATGATAAACGGCAGCAGCAGCGGCTGCAGCAGCAGCTGCCGCAGCGGCGGTTACCGCGCCGGGCGGTGGTGGTGCGCTCGCTTCCGGGGACTGTGTATGATGAGAATGTATTGCTGTTGGATAATTACTCTGGGCTGCAGCTACTGCAGCAACAGCTACTTGACTTCCGTAACCGTAGGGATAATTAGGACTGGGTAAATGGATGGGAGCATTTTGTGGTGCACCGGTAACGTTGGTCGTACAATAAGGATTGCCGTAATCGTTATTAGTACTGTGTTGCGCTGTTGCACCGTATGGTGAGTGATGATGATGATGGTGTGCTGGGTGATGTGTCAAGTGGTGATGATGATGTGTCGGTGCTGGAGCATACATTGAATTAACCCCTGGCATATGCGGGGGCAAATGTGCATGTGAATACATTTGTTGATGCGCAACATGGTGGTGCGCTGCGTGATGAGCCGCCACGGCAGCAGCAGTGCTGGGTGATGTCTGTAAATGATTGGTGGGTGAATTCGCAGCGGCAGCAGCTAAGGCAGCAGCGGCAATAAAGTTTGTATGGTGATATACATTGCTTGCAGTAGCTGCCGATGTTGTTGTCGACAATGAAGCATAATTGTTGTGGCTGCTACAACTATTACTGGGCGTAACAGATGAGGCGGCTAAATTGCTTACTGAAAAGTTATTAGAACTCATATTGTGTATATTCGTGGTTGTTACGTTGTTATACAGGCTGGTTGGTGCTGTTGAAGTATTGATAGTCCCACTGCTTGTTGGTGTACATGCGTTTGCAGAGTCTTCAACCAAACTATTGTCGGCTGGACTAGCTGAGCTTGTCATTGGCGTTGAAGATAATAAAACATCTGATATGAGGGGCGTGCTTACTGAATTTCCGTAAGATTGATGTAACGAAACTTGCTGTTGTTGTGTATGCTGATGGTGGGGTGACATCATTATTGGTGATGAAGCAGCTGAGGAGTTAAGTCGATGAATACTATAATTGCGCGGAGAATTCGCGCTATATAAACCATTAACTGGGAGCGGGGTGTTGCTGCCGCTGCTATTGTTACCCGCTATTGTATCAATCGTATCGGATACATCAGGAATCGCATTTATTGTGCTGTTTGGTGTGCAATAAGGATCGGTATGTATGTCAACCGCTGTATCAATTGCAATCATGTGCGGTTGTCGCTGATGAATATGCTGTTGTTGTTGCTGTTGCTGTAAACTTTGTAAACGACTCTCAACTGATGCATTTACCCCGCTATTTTCTATCGCTGGTGGTATGGGTATTGAGTTATTATCTGACAGTGAAGGAATTTGATCGACTAGTGACTCCAGGCCAGAGAGGCTTTTGGTGGTCACATCTGTAGGTAAACGTGAGTGATGATGCGATATATGACTGTGCTGATGCTCAGTACTATTTTGCTGTGGTTGCTGATTAGGGTGCTGCATATGATGTTGTCTTTGTTGCTGCTGGTGATGTAAATGTGGTGATGTGATGCTATAATTACCACCAACGATATCATCGTAGCGGTGCTGCCGCAACCATTGTGCATGCATAGGCGTTGTTGATTGTTCCCGGTGGGGGTGTATTGAATGCTGTAGTTGCTGCATATGATGCAACTGGTGTTGCTGTTGCTCAAAATTCAAAATCTGTTCTTGTTGCTGTATTCGTTCTGGTTGGTGATGAGTATATTGTGCTGACAATGAAATGGCTGAGTGCGGTGACATCCATTGCTGATAGTGATCGTTCGCTTGATGTTCAGACGATGACTCGTTTACCGGACTAGCATATGGAGTGCCCTGTTGCAAGTGCTGCTCCGTTTCAGTTGGCCGCCGATGACGTATTTCTGTGCCGTGTTCATTTGCAAGAGCCCCACCTGCTGCTGGCGGTTCAAAGTCCACTGTACATATATTTGGTGAGCTTGGAGGTGGAGACTCACCCAATTGCGTTTCGTGAGAGGCAGTTATAGATACTTGTATAGTTGCGTTGGCTGGCATTTCATTTACAAGTTCATTTGAAGTTATTGCGTGTGGAGTGGATACATTTGATCCATCATGGAGTTCCGAGCCATTCGAGTTTATGGCAGCAATATGTTTACTGCTGTAATAGGTATTGCTGTTGTTGACGCTAGTATCCCTTTGAGTTGCTGCTAAGTTCGTGGGACTTTCCATGATGGTACTGACATTCTCATGCAATTTATCGCAATGCTGTTGATGTGTGGGAGATGTAGATCGCGTTGAAGTCGGCGGTGTTATACCAGCATATGAGCAATTCAGTGCTGGTGATCTCATTGGCGAACTTGATGTGTACATTTGTTGCGTCGACTGTTGTTGTTGCTGCTTTGGCATTTCCTTATTGTTATAAATTGCATTTACGTGCTGATGCATGCGTTTAGACAAATTATTATCCATGCCACTAAGTGACGGAATTGGCATTACATGCGACTCTCCCTGTATTAATGTATTTTGATTTTGCTGTGCTTCATTTGTTGGTTTCACTTTCTTTGGTCTGCCGCGCTTCTTCTTTGGCGTCGCACAGTTACCGTTGACTATACCGACACCGGCACTTCCCAAAAGCGCATCGTTGCTACATTGACCAGGTACGCCACCACCCATCATTGACAAATTCAATATGTTGCCAAAATCGTTAGTGTTGGACATTTGTCCCAAAATTTGCATGCGATTACGAGCGACTGTATCAATTGAATCTACGTCTTTAATCTTTTTTGGACGCCCCCGCTTTTTTTTTTCCGGTGGCGGTTGTACGTAACTTCCAGTTGTCATGTAGTTTTCATTTCGTTGCTGCATACTGGAACCTATAACTGAAGTGCCTGGCGGTAGTGATGGCGGTGGCCCAGGGCCAGGCGTATGAGCAGCAATATTGTGGCCACGTTCATTCTCATTTGTCGTATACATGTAGGTAGATTCCGTACAACTCCCTTTAAATGTAGGAAATTTCTCCTGCTCCTGGCGGATAGAACAACTCTCATTCGGCATAGTGTTACTATCTCTGCTGATGCCTGCACCATTATTCATCACGGTGCCACTGCCATCGCTAGTGTTAGGGCAACCACCACAATTGGCAGCGTCGACACGAAGTCCACTGATATCATTGCCATCGTTGCCTATCTCACGGGCACCGGCTTCATGATGTTGCGACGACGCACCTGTTTCAACGTCATTCATTGGTTGCATTGGCATACTTTTGTATGCAATAGCCATACCGTCTGTTGCATTAAGTATACCCGCACCACTATGAGCTCCACATAAAACCTCTACTGCTGAAGTAATAGGAACAGAATTCTTCTCATTCTCTTGCTCACAAACCTGCCTAATTTTTTGTTCTGTGAATATACATTCCGACTCGTCCATATGTGGAATTAATCCATTCAAGTAGTCCCGAAACTTTTTAAGCGCAGCATAGAAGGGCACCTTATCTGCTGCTCGCGGCAACTGTGCGCATCTTGCTGATGATGATGGCATAACCCATACATACTGTAATGCAAATAAACATTGAGACGTATAAATAATATAATAAGTCTTTTAACCTACGGTATCGGTACCCTCTACGCACTCTGGCTGGCGACCAAAATTAAAGTCTTTCTTTCCAGAAAAAACTTCAAATATTAATTTCCCATTAAATACGGCAATTTTAGGCCGAAATCGCTGAAGCTTTTCAACTAAAATTCGGCTACCCTCTTTGATTTCCTTTCGGGTGAGGTCAGCAGAGCCCTTAGTGGCACGTTGTACCATATTTGTGAATCCAATACCGTATTTTAATAGTTTGTAATCCTGTTCAGCGCTCATTTGTTCTCTTGTAAGACCGGATAGGTACAAGCATTTCCAAAAATGGTTGCCAGGTCCTGCATAATGATGCCCTTTATATGCAGCAAATAAGCCTGGATTAATTCCAATCTGTAAGTAGATGAATTGTTAAGAGTCTAAATAGTACAACTACACTATAGTTAATGCAGATTTAGATCTAATGGCTATGATTATAACACTTTCAAAATTTGACTATACCTACAGATACAAAAATCTAGATATTGACTGCCTTTACATAAAGTTAATAACTTAAAGTTATTTAGAGCCATGATCAATTGGAAATTTACACTCACTATGACTATATCAAGATTTTCACATAAATGGTCGGGTAGTGTACGCTTAACGACTTCCTCTTCGGACATTCCATTGAATCGGTCGTGTTTCTTGCGCTCCTTTGACTTAAGCAGACCGGTAGCATGATTTTCACTTGAATTCTTTAGCGTGTTGTCACCGATGCAGCTTTAAGACCATACGAATATGTTATTTAAAGTAGCAATATTTTTTTATGTTACTTACATGGATGGCAATTCTCCGTTGGGACCAGGCGCTATACCGCATTCGTTGCTGCCAGTTAGAAATTGTAAAGATAACGGCAATGTATTGTCGGTGTTTGGCTGAATTTTCTTTTTGCGACCACGCTTCTTTTGTGGTGGCCTGAGGATCACATTGTTTTCCGAGAAAATTAATTGGTTTGGCGTGTGGGACTGTTGTGGAAGTTGCAGCTGATGCAAGTTTTGATGTATCACAGTCTGTTCCAACATTTCAGCATCGCTTAATCCATTTCCAGATGTTGGTTTCATTTTTAAATTATAATCCATTGATTGAAGTAATTCGTTGTTGGCTGCATGCAGCTGTTGCTGTGGTTGCGATTGGTTTTGGTGTTGTTGTTGATTTTGAATACTATACATATCATTCACATTATGACTCATTATATTACTGGGTGCACACATATAAGATTCTACAGTTGCATCCCTATTTTTAACAGTCTTAATATTAAGTTGTGCGTCCTGCGGCATATTAATAATCCTTTTATTTGCTGTGTTATTAGTATTGGAAACTCCTGTAATTGTTCCCGCTATGTTTTCCATATAGGAATATGAGTCCGCAGATAAAATTTCCTTCCCGTTCAAACCTGATATCTCGTCGCTTTGATTAACTATATTGTCTACTCCTTGCAGAGTTCCTTGTTTATTACTCCGCGGCGATTGTTGTTGTTGGTTATTTACATCACTAGCAGTAGTACTTTGGAGAGGCTGCTGTATTTTTATTTGTTGCTCTTCATACTTCCGTTGAGGTATAATATTGATACCATGCTGCATCTGATGTTGTGGCGTCACCGAATGTGTTGATGAACTGTGGGAATTTGGGGTAAGCACATCGCCAGCGCTCGTCTCATACCCATCATCTTGATTTTCATGCTTAACAAGATTTGGTGAAAGACCACTGTAATAAAACATAAAGTTGACTAAAATTCGGGGCATCGTTTTAACAAATTTACATGTACATATGTACATCAATTGTGCACTAATATTGTGTAGTCGAAAAAGTCTTTTCGTATTTTGTCAATAGATGTCGTTGCAGTCGTATACCTCGATGCTACCAACAACATTGTGTGATACCATATAGTGTGGGAAAAGTGAGATTTGCATTCAAGTTCGTGAAAGTTGGAAGCTGTTCATTGATGAGTGAAAGTTTCTTCATTACTTTCACTCATGAATGAACAGCTTCCAACTTTCTCGAACTATATAGATGCTATATTTTGCAATTTTTGGGTAACAAAGGGAAGAATGACATGCAAGCCATATATGAAATTTGTGAAGCTTGCGAAGACGATGTTATATCAGTTCGTGTAGCACAATGGTTCGCTTGCTTCCGTTCTGGAAATTTCGAATTACGCTGATGAAAGTTTTACACTGATGGAATAATGTCTCTAGAGGAAAAATGGCCAAAAAGTGGTCGACCAAAATGGTAATATTTTTGTTTATTTATTTATGATTATAAATATAAAAAGATAAGTAAAAATTTGACTAGAAATATGAACAGACTTTTTCGACTTACAACATTTAACTGATCTGAACCCTTTCATCTATGACATTTTTAAGTCATACAAAGGATTTTTATACATATACATAAATACAAATTAAATAAGAAAGCAATGCCTTATTTATTATGTATTTTTTTTTTAATAGGCGGTTCTATGGCAGTCATATGTATGATAAAGTTTTCCGATTTTCTTTATTTTCACTGCCATTGTAAAGTATACATTTGTGGCTATTCTGCAAAATTTCGAACTTTTAGCCTTTAATTCATTACTGCTGGTTGTGTATGCATGATAAAGTTCCCCGATTTTCTTCATTTTCACTGTCACTGTTAAGTACACTCTTAACTGTTGCTCTTGGTTTTTTCATTAAAAATTAGTATTATTTCGATAAATTATCAATAGAATATCGAAATGCAACTACGTACTAAATTTCATTCAAATATCTCATAAACTGACGAACAAAATTTAATGATCCCTAAACAACTTCACCCTAAAGATCGCTAACCAGTGTTAGACCCATAGTCCCTTGGGAAAAATTGTTCAGAATGATCCATAGAACTTTTAGCACACACGCGATTTTATAAAAAAATCGACCGCAATAATGTACATATAGTATATCACCTAAAAGCTTGGCATACCTATTTGTTAAGATCATAAGCGTAATATGATTCCATATCTGCATTTCGTTTTCCTGAGAAATAGTGTAAAATTTACTTATACTGTTGTTTGTTTTTATAAGAATATTATAAATACTACTACTATGTGTATGTGATAAAGTGGTTATCTGAACAATTTGTTTAACAATTTAAGCGATGTCTTTTGTAAAATTTCGATGCCGAATTTCGTGAAGGTACCTTGTGAAATTAAAAAGTTTCCTATACAAGGACTTCATTTTGATCGTTCAATTTGTATTGCACTTATATGCTAATTTTTCGATATCGACGGTTAAATCATACTATCAGCCTCTTTTAGATCAATATACAATTTTACAACTTTCGTGACAAACCTAATATACTCTTTCAGTGCACAAATATTTTAAAAGAAAATCAGCTAATTACACACACACGCTAAGATGAATCATTGAGAGGCTGAGCCGAAAATAATTCATCTCCTTGGCTGGATAAAAGCAACTTTATCCCCTGCTCTTTAACTTATATACCACCACATTGCTAGCTAGCATAGAATTTGATAAAAAAAATTATGACAACATGCTGACTAATAGCATTGGTTGATACATACATATGTCTAGTCTAAAGTTTTAACAATGTGGATATATTATAACTTATTCAAAACTTTTCCACAATTAAATTACATGTATTTATAATTAAATTTAGTAAATAGGCAATGGCTTCTCATACACTACTCACAGTTTATAGGTTGCATGGGGATCTTCTGAGAATTCGTCTATTATGAGGTCATCAATACTAGTACGTGGCGGACGATTTATACGTTTCAAATCCATTGATATATGGGATTGTGGATGCTGCTGTTTTTTTGTTATTAACAGGAAATTTGTCTGCATTTGTTGTTGTTGTTGCTGCTGATGTTGATTATGAAGGTGTTGTTGTTCTTGAGGAAATTGTTGGTGGTGTTGTTGATATTCATGGTGTTGTAATTGTTCTTGCAGTTGGGTCTGTTCGGTAGTGTGATGTAAATACGCAATTAAATGCTGCTGCTGTTCTTCATCATGCCTTTGCTCAAGCTGATGCTGTTGCTCAAAATGTTGAATCTGCTGATGGCTATGACGCAATACATCATGCAACGGATGTAATTGTTGTGGGTGGTTATGTAAGTTATAATCGTGCAAGGAAATTTGTTGTACTACTTGAGATGGATCATGAGGATATTGCTGTTGGTGGTGATGGTGATGATGACGATTTAAATCTTCTTGTTGTTGATGATCCTGTAGTTGTTGACTCTGCTGGTGCTGCATTTGTTGGCATAGCTCCTCCTGCATAAAGTGTTGAATGTCCTGACTCCCTTGTCTTTGCTGTTGTAACTGTAATTCAGTATTGTAGATATTCGTGGGGATCAGTGAGACCGAAGCATCGATGGACTGCCGCGTTATGTATTCACTTCCGTGTTGTTTTTTTGAATTATGCATCTGATGCTCTTTATCATTAAAATCGGTGACATTTTGTTTGCTGAGAGCATGCTGTTGGTGTTGGTCCTTTAACGGTTTCTCGTTGGTATCGTCTGACATCTTGTAACACAACTCAGCTGTCGCCGACTGGCAGGCCTCTGAACCACCATCAACAGTGGATTGGCAAAAATTATTGCTATTGTTGTATCGTTGATGGGGTTCCCAGGGCTCATTGCGGTTATCTAAATTGTCGCTCGTGTTGTTGTGTGGAGGTGCGTAAGTCGTAACTGATGCAGATAAAGTTTCCTCTAACTCCTGAGAATTGTTCAAATTATAAGTACTTTCGCCTAACACATTGGCATTGACTATGTTTGTAGATGGCACTTGTGTCAAATGTTTGCCGTTTTCGCAATTGTCAACGGTACTAGCTGCATCTACAGTTGCAACTGGTGTTGTTATTACTTCAGAAGAATCTGATTTTATAACACAAGAATTAGGAATTTTATTAATAGTAACATTTGTTGTTACACAACTTTTTGTAGTCGTGGTAGTAATAATAGTAGTAGTAGTAGTAGCAGTAGTGGTAGTAGAAGTGGTACTAATGGTACAAGTAGTTGTATCACTTATATCATTTACATTTGTAGCAGTTGCTGATACTGTTGCTAATGCTGAGCTTTTGGTCTTACTGGTTTCGCTTAATGATAAGGCATATCGATTAACTCCTGCTTTTTCCTCATCATGTTGTTCAACATAGTTCGAATCCTTGCTAGTCTTTGCGTTAGTGCTGACACTATCAACTTCATCGTAGACATCATCCATATTTTTGTTGTGGCTTCGTGACGGCTGCGTTGAATGTATAGTTTCGTTCAAATTAAGAGATGCATTGCAATTACTCATGCCTTTAATATTTGTGGACGTTGGCACTACTCCTGCCAACTGCTGTGAGTTACTATCACCTGAACGCTCCTGTTTATACATAGACTGCTGGCTGTTGTGATCCTTTATACAAAGCAATTGGCTGGATACATATTTTTGTTCTTTATTATAGTAATTTATTTTTCCCCTAACAGGGCTTTCACTTGCGCAGCTCTTGTCGTTATTATCAATATTATTAGCACTGTTTTCAGCATTAGTTACATTTCCATTCGTATTACTGTGTTGCCAACAGCTGACAGCTGTAACATTTTCATATTTCTTTAAGTCTACATCACTGTCAACGTTCGGGCTTGTTTTCGTTGCTGATCGCTCCTTTCCGTCACGGGTTGTTTGTATGGAATCATATCTATAGCTATGAATACGTTGTGCTGGACCGTTTGCTTGTGTGCTTTCTATGGATGTCGAATAGGGTGCCACAGGTCTACGGTCGGCCTCATTGAATTCGTTTAAGTTACAATTCTGTTGCTTATCGGTAGATTCAAGATTTAGTATTGTGCTTTGTCGTACATACGGTTGATGTAGATCTTGGTGTTTTGACAATTGCATATCTGGATTGAACGGCACATTTTCTTCCCAAGGCCGAGTATTGCATGGTGGTGTTTTCGTAATAGCATCATTAGTACGCGTTTCATTATGATCGCCATACTGATTACTCTGAAATCTATTACTATCTGTGCACTCCTTTCCATTATAAAACATTTCGGCCGTATATTGTGTAAGTGAATTAGTTGATGTTTCCCGCATTTTCAAACTATTGTTATCATTTAGAATTCCGAAATTATTATAGTTTAGCACGCTTGATGTGTCAGTGTCAAGTCGTTGTTTACCTAATTGGTCCCCTAATATATCTTCACCTTCAAGCTTTTCTCTAGAACTGCTGTTATCAGAATTAAAAAGCCCATTTTCACAACCATCGGCACGTTCATTATGAGCATCATCTTCACAACAATTAGAACTTGCAATATCCGGTTTTTTTACCACTTTTTGGGCCATACGTTTGCGATATTTATTTATCAGCGCGCGTTTGCTTTGATCCCGGTAACTAGCGTCTTCATCTTGTTTTAACCGCTTGCGTTCTAAAGCATAACTTCTCTTGCTAACTTTTGTGACAGTTTCTTGCTTGAGACCAGTTATAGATGAACGCAGTAGCTTTCTTGCATGTGCTTCGCCATCGTTCATATAAGGACTACTACCTTCGATATTGCTACTGCCGTAATTAGATGAAACAAACTCTGAGAGATCCAAGTTCTTAGAAAACACTGTTGTTTTATCACCCTCGTCTGTCATGCATACTAGACGGCTTTGTGCCTCCATTTGAAGCTTTTCCTTGAGCTCTTGTTCATGTTGTAGTTGGTGCTGCTGTTGTAATCTGTTGCGTGTTATACGGCTGTGATCTTCTTCAGTTAAATAACGTTTACGTTTGCGGTCCCGTTCACGTTCAGTTATATCCATTTTGTTGATGCTGTTTTTACTAATATTGTCGTTTACTATACGCTTGCTACCCGCATCAAAGGAAACAGCGTCCACCTTCAGCACCCCACTGTAATTAGAGTCGGACAAATTATTCGAAAAATTCTCAGTTCCCGGCTATTGTGAGGTAATGATTTGGGGGTTCATTTCGTGTTCCAGTGTAGTTTCTAATATGATAGTATCATCTACAATATTGTATTTGGTTGGAGTTTTAAGCTTGTTTAGAGTCGATTTATCAGGTGTAATATCTTTTATTTTTTCTGCTTTTTTTCTATTACTTTGTTACTAGTTTCATTGCTTATATCTAAATTATAACTCTTTCTTCTCTTGAGCCTGATGAATATGTGCTGATCAATGAAGTTAATATTGTCAGCCTTTTTGGCTACAAGTGCTTCTTGTAAATTGTGTTTTCCACTATTCTGCTTGTATTTGTAGATAAAGTAAATTTCACTGACTGTACTGAGTGGGGTTAATGTTGTCGTCTCCCTATACAATGCTATCGTTTGCATATTTTACCCCTTGCATAGAATTGTGTAATCCAGTCATGGAACGATCCCTCCAGTTTCTCTAACGGCTGTCTAACTAAAATTTTCCGCTTAGCTGTAGCACCAAATGTTTGGACTCGTGCCACCTAACAAGAAGGATATATATGTACACTAAAGTTTAGGCAATCATAAATTTCTTTCCTGTTGGTTTAGGTTTGTTGTGTTTTAATAATAAACGATTGATCGCTCTGTAATTTATTATTTCCTTACTTCTTTGCAACATTCTCGTATGTACATTTCTTGCGGTTCCCACCGGGATTTGACCTAATATTCTTATACTTTAACACCAGGTTGCAACAGTTTTGTTCACCTAGCGATCACTTGCAACATGTACAAGTAATCGTGATAGACACAAATTTATTGGCATATATCAAGATTAGCGCTAACTTAAGTTAAACTTTAGATACATTGACAAAAGCTTGGTGGTACAAATGTTCCTTGTTCTGACGAGGTTGGATGAGCAAAATCAGACCAAAAAATCCGTTAATCAAAAAAAAAAAATATATATATATATATATATATATATATATAAGTGCTTTATTTTAGTTCAAAATTAAGGTACTAAACTTAAGATTGGTTTGAATGATCGCGGTGTGGAAAATTATTTGTACTTTAAAAAGAAGCGACGTTAACTTCGGCTGAACCGAGGCTATAATATCCTTCACAGATTCATTTCTTAAAGCAACTGCATATATGGTATGTAAGAGTATAAATAATCTAAAAAGCTAACCGACCAACACTTTGGTCGGAACGGACAACATTTTGTTGGCTTATCCATGATGTTTGGTGGGGTGGTGGGGTTGGGAGCTTAACTAAACTCCCAATTAAGAACCGTTATTTGTAACAAAAGACGCATCTGTGGATTAAAAATTTATTTTAAAAAAGTGAGCGTGGCCTGCCCTCTTAAAGGTTTAATAAGCATAACTCAGAAACCTTAAACCTACACTCGTGGTCACGCAAACCTTACCACTATAATTTGCTACAGTGGACATATAAAAAAAACGCAAATTCGGTGTGGGATTCGTGGTGCGAGGGAGACTTCGTCTTGTCTTGGAATTCACCCCGGTGGATGAACGTATGGTCAACATCCGCATCAAAGCCAAGTTCTTCAGCATATCGCTGATTTGCGCCCACGCCACGACGGAAGAGAAGGACGATGTGACCAAAGATGCCTTCTATGAGCGCTTGGAGCGTACTTATGAGAGCTGCCCCTGGTCATCTATAGTACTAGAATCCAGCATAAGAATATGCATCAAGCTACCTGGATTGATCGGGTCGAAGTGCCACTAACCCGATCAATTGTGTTGTGATAGACGGTAGTCACGTCACCAATGTTTATACGGACCACTATATTGTTACAGCTAAGATACGCAACCTCCTTTGCGCGGCAAAAAACGCACGTCAACAAACACAAGGAATATTCAATATCGAGAAGCTGCAATCAAAACAGGCAGCCTAACGATTTTCGACTCGTCTTGTATTTCTGCTCTCTGAGAGCACTCGTCACAAACTCGTTATAAGGGAACTGTGGAACGGCGTTTCAAGTTCCTCAAACAGATGCGGCGACTTACAGAAGATTTCAAGATCGATTCCTCAATCGATGACGATGGAGCAGAGTTCCATTGCTCGACCATGAAGGAGTTCGAATTACGATTACCTGTCTGAAGAACAACAAAGCGGCGGGGACCGAAGAATTACCGGCCGAGCTATTCAAGCACGGTTGCGAAGAACTGCTAGGGAGAATGCATTAGCTTCTTTGTAGATTGTGGTCGGACGAAAGCATTCCCGACTATTGCAACTTAAGTGTGTTCTGCCCAATCTACAAAAAGGGAGACCCCGCAATCTGCGCCAACTACCGTGGAATAAGCCTCCTCAACATCACGTATAAGATTCTATCGAACGTATTGTGTGAAAGATTAAAGCCCACCGTCAACAAACTGATTGGACCTTATCAGTATGGCTTTAGGCCTGGAAAATCAACAACTCACCAGGTATACACCATAAGCCAAATAACCTCTTCGTCGATTTCGAAGCTTTTCTGACAGCACGAAAAAGAGCTGCCTTTATACCGCGATGTCTGAATTTGGTACCCCTCCCTCTCCCTAAACCAATGCTGTGTAAACTGATATAGAGTCATACCAAAAACTACGTCAGGATATAAAAGGACCTCTCCAAACCGTTCGATACCTAACGAGGTATGCGACTTCGTCAATCTACTCTTGAACAAAATAATTCGAGCTGCACAACTAAATAAAGAATCACCCTCTATAAGAGTATACAGCTGCTGACGTACGCCTCAACAACCGCGCCGTTAGTTCTGTTTTCTCCAGAATGTATAAGGCAGTGAAGCAAATGAGTCTGATGGTGAACGAGGGCAAGACGAGATATCTTCTGCCATCAAACAAACAGTTGTCACACTTGCGACTTGGCTCTCACGTCTCTGTTGACAGTCATAACTTTGAAGTTGTAGATAATTTCGTCTATCTTGGAACCAGCGTAAACACCACCAACAATGTCAGCCTAGAAATCCAACGCAAGATAACTCTTGCCAAAAGGTGCTACTTCGGACTGGGTTGGCAATTGAGAAGCAAAGTCCTCTCTCGACAAACAAAAACCAAACTTTATGAGTCGCTCATAATTCCCGTCCTGCTATATAGTGCAGAGGCTTGTACGATGATAACAAATGATGAGTCGACGTTGCGAGTTTTCGAGGGAAAGGTTCTGCGAATGATTTATGGCCCTTTGCGTGTTGGTCACGGCGAATATCGCATTCGATTTGACGATGAGCTATATGAGATATACGATGACATTGAAATAGTTCAGCGAATTAAAAGACAGCGGCTACGCTGGCTAGGTCATGTCGTCCGAATGGACAAAAACACTCCAGCTCTGAAAGTATTCGACGCAGTACACGTCGGGGAAAGCAGTGGAAGAGGAAGACCTCTACGCCGTTGAAAATACCAGGTGCAGGAGGACCTGGCTTCGCTTGAAATCGCCAATTGGCGCCACATTGCGAAAAGAAACGCTCTTTTCTACGTCAGTAAAGAAGAATACTAACAATGTTTTATACATTTAAAATCTTGCAGTTCCGTTCTTAGATTTTAAATTTTAACCAACTTTTTTGTTTTTTTTTTTTATATCGGCTAAAAGTGTAGTACTATTAAAAGTTTAAATAAATGTTTCACTAAGTGTGTATACCGAGCTTGTCCGGAAAGTAAAAAGACTGTGTCGATTTAAAAAAATTTATTGATCCAATCGTTATAATTCTTTAAAAACTTTTAAAATAGGCTCCTTCCGCGTCGATGCAGCGCTGCCAGCGCGATTTCCAAGCATTGAAGGCATCACGGAAGGCATATCCTTGGAAGCCGAGGTGTATGCTGCTTGGGTCCGCTTTCATCGGCCTTGTCAGGCAAGGAAACAAAACAAAGTCCGGAGTGACTCTTAACTGTAGGGCGGCTACGGAAGCGTTGGGATGTCGGCCTTGGTTGGGTATCTATTCACAAGAAAGGCAGCGTGATCAGGGGCGTTGTAGTGATGCAACTTCCAATCAGCTGCGATGTCTTGTCGGACCCGATTGACCCTTCGTTTGATTTTCATGAAGACTTCCACGTAAAACTTGACGTTGACGGTTTGTCCATGAGGAACAAATTCGTCCACCATGAATGATTTTCATGTAAAAAAAAGACAATGAGCATCGTTTTCACTTTGGATTTGCTCATTCTTCCCTTTTTTGGGCGAGCAGACGCCCGGCACCCCGAAAGGGACTGGTGCCACCGAAACGCACCACTTCTAAAGCAACATCTGGTTAAGCCCGCTTGAACGTAAAGTCCCTGTCGCAGATTTACCGAGTTTCAAACAGAATTTAATTGCGTACCTTTGCTCTAACGAAAGCTTGCACCACTCACAGAAAAACGTTGCGCGAAAATGTTTGTCCTGACACTCTAGGTGATCGGACACAACTGACCAGCCGCTCGTACGTTAGCTAGGAACGCTCTCTACCGAATCCAGTCGGTTCGTGAGTTAGGGAACGTATTCCTTATGATATAAACAGAATGTATGAAAATAACATTAAAGAAAATGCATCAAAATAATCTTGAGTTGGTATTCAACCGCACCATTAAGCTTATCTTAGAACAAACAATATATAGCAAACAAACCTAAACAAATATAGTAATATACATCTGTATCTTAATAAACTGTCAACTAGTAACAAGGAAACATACTAGCTAGTATAAATAGAAGTAAGAACCTTTTAGTAAGTTAGTCTTAAGAGTATTATTAAAAAGTACACATTTCGGTGCAGCTCAAAAATAGTTCTGTTGACCCATTTTTACTTCATGTAAAAATCCGAAGTGCAGTCGCGGCGGAAGAAAATCTTTCTTATTACTTTCCGAACAAACCCTGTAATAAGGTTTCTGAAGCTGAACTTACATCCTCAATTTGTTATGGTAAATGACATTATGCCATCCAGGGTAAAATTTGCATCATTCTAGACTTTTAGATCTGATTCCTTGTCTGTATCAATTGCTTAATAAGCCTCTATTGTTTCCTTATTATTCCTTTAGTGCCAAAACGACTTTGACAAGATACATTTCTGAAACTTATTCGTTGTGCGTTAGTGGTTACCTTGTTACAGAGCAAATCAAACCTGAAATGGAAGAATTTCATTAAATTGGATTACTTGGATTTTTCTTAATTTAGATTTTCTATTTACTTATTAATTTTATACACGTAGACTTCAGTGTATAGAACCAGCCCTAAACGATATAGTAAAAAACACCTCAAGAAATTTGCAGTGGCTACATTTTTTTATATAGAAAGAGCTTTTAACAACATAAAAGTAAGCACGATCATCAAGTCTCTGACACAGATTAGTATAGACGACATGTTGTGTAGATGGATTCAACCGCTGCATATAGTATAAACAGAATTATTATAGCATTACACAGTTTAGTCACACAAATCCCGTGAAGTTCTATTGTACAACTGCGGGAGGATACAGACGACAACAATTTACACAGACGGCTGGCCAGACGGCACTACTAGCCTCGTTGTCGTCGAAGATCAACGCCATCGTAGTAAACGAACCTTTGGAAAACATCATCAAAAACTAAGCACGAAGGTTCAGCACTCTTACTTACCCAGAATTAGCCCAGAATCGTTCACATTACAAGAACTGACAGCAAAATACTTAGCGGATTAACAGATCTATCACTGATGCAACATGGGATTCTGGAGTATCAGACAAAACAATAATTCGGATGAAAGACCTGCCGACGTTCTCAAAGTTACAAAAAATGATTACATCGATGCTATTACAAATAATTCAATTTTAAGAGAAGCCCATCATGGTAGACAGCGTCCATTCCTATAATTTAGATAATATAAGCTCCAAACTATTTTCAATGGTTATAACAAGTAGAGAACAGTTTCAATATGCCAGTAATAAATATACATTTATTATTATTATTTTGAGAACTAAAAAAACTAATAATGGATTTTTGGCATGTAACTTTGATTTTTTATTTTGGTTTTAAATTCTTGTTCGAAATATGATATATCTTTTCTTCTTCTGATCAGCGTGACGAGCTGAATCGATTTAGGTATGTCCGTCTGTATATACAACATCAATAGTTTCCGGAACAAGTACTAATTTTGGACGACCTTCGCCAAATTCGTCTTGGAGTGTTCTATTACATTAATTAAATTCCCCATACCATCAATAAGCACTAGTCCTTCAAGGTGCGTCATCTCCAAACCCTGAATTAAGTTCATCGATGCACTGTAGCTGAGATAACCCACGTCGAAAGTTATACAAATAATCACGCCATAATGTTAACGATTATTTTGAATATATACATAAATGTATACGCATTATGGTATGTATATTCTAGATTGCAAGATTCGGGTTAGCAAATCTCGAAATATAAAAGAGTAGAACTTGGTTTGATGTATATACCTATGCATTCATATACTATTTGGGGTTTCACATAGTCTCAAAAAGTCATAAGTTATAAAGATCCGAAAACATAGCGGTCAGAGTTGAATTCACGTAAACTTTTTTTAGTATGCAATCCAACAACAAATTTTTTAAACTAGTATAAAAATTTATGATTTTACGATGCTTTATGACACGTTGTGAGTAGCCCATATATGTACATATGTATAAAATGTATGTTGTTTAGAAAGTATTTATAGAACAAGTAAAGAAGGGCTAATGGAAGGGCCGATTACGTCATCTTTTGACATTACTCAGGTATACTTGAGAACATACTTTCAATCAATTTTAGAAATATAGAAATATAAACATATACATATATAGAGTAAAATTAGCCGTACGTTTCAAAATTGTAAAGATCCGGAGTTCGAAAATCTTTATTGGAGGACCCAGCGAACTCTGTTTTCCTTAGAGGGAACAAATAAGCAGGTTTTAGATTTTATTATTGCCTATTTTTTGGAAATACAAATAGAATACTTAAGTATTTTAACGATTCTTTATTGTTCTCCAGCGCAGAGGTTGGACTCTTCAGTTAAGTACCTTATGATATACGATATTTTCTATTTTATTATCAGGTGCGAGAAAAAAACGCAGATGACCTTCCGTTCCTTGAACGTGCCACGTACATATAATTGCCCATGCGCAAAACATAGATATTCCAGATTCAAACCATAAATCTTTTAGATTGACCTTTTGATTTTCAATGGTCATTACGAATGACAGAATCGGAAATTGAAGTATTTTAACCTCAAACGGCATATCGGTTGGCATCATCGGTATACTCCGAATCAAAACTTCTTCACCTTCGAATTATTCTATGAGTATTGTAACGCAAATTACATTGTCCATCAATTTATGTACTCACCCCCGAACGCGTACCGTTACATAGTTTTGTTTGGTTTATGTTTCGAAGCATTATTACTACGGAGCCAACCATTAGGCGTTGGCAAGCCAGGCTCATCCAAGGATTCAATTGATTAGTTAGTGGCTTCATTTTAATTCATTACTTAGCCAATAGATTTGAATTCATGCATTGATCCGATGTCCTCAATTTGAACTCGTAAGTTAGGTCTTCTAGATCTTTATTCTTGGCCGCTAAAATTGCTTGCTCACTCAACAATTCATTACTTTTGTGGTTAGTAATGATGTTTGTTGATAAGTTCATTTTTCGATTAGACAAAGTTGCAGAAATTATTGGGAAAAGAAATCAATTCGCTCGAATCATCAGCAGGTCCTCAACTATTACCGATAGTCAACTGCTGCTCAAGGCTATCTTGAGCAGATTAAATGATAAATATCAATAGCAATGCAGTCATTCATTTTACATAACTATTGCACATGACGTAACACATGTCTTCGATCAAGAGTAAAGCCCTATTATGTATCTCTTTATTCATCTCAATGTCGCAATTTCTGGAGGGGATACAAATTTGATGCAATACCTTCTGAAGTTGACCCATGCTAACGCGGCGCTTTTAACGAGCAATTTCTTGTTGTTTTACAATCATTTCAATTACAATATTTCATATCTTTCTTGTATTACGGCATTGCCGGGAAAGATTGTAATGATGACTATATCAAGTCACACGGAAGCATAAAATTTAATGACTGTACATTTATTTGCATCTATGGCTTGGTATTTTATTTCTAAAATATTCAAATGATTTTTAAAAACATGAAAAAGTGCTTATGATTTCAAATATATTTTTTGTATTTATGAATTGTACTGACTTATAGCATAAAAGGATAAAAAATGCCCTAAGTGCGTCCCCTCTAAGCTATGTACCTCCCCACCAATTTTCAGCCAAATCGGTTCAGCCGTTCTTGAGTTATAAATGGTGTAACTAACACGACTTTCTTTTATATATATACAAGTAGATACTGTGAGCGCCGAAAATAAGTAAACAGCGATTCTATCAATATTAAAGTGTTTATTACAATGCAGTTTTTAACACAATAATAAAAAGTTTTATTATGTAATTTAAGGTTTATATTATAAGAGTTTAACTTAGTATTAATAATAAACAAAAATAATGCACTTAAACTAAAAATACTCTCGTTTTTTCGCGTCAAAAAAAAAAAATAAATAAACAGAGTTCTGGAAAGTTAAAATCTATGTGCATTAACTAAACTAATATTCATTATAGTATTTTGTCTATTTCCCTTTGGTCTTCACTTACTCTTCTAGGCATGTTTTCTGCAACATTTTTTGTAAATTCTGAGGAGATTTTGCTCCATTCTTCAATCAAATCCTTATTTAGGTCGTTTTGGCTTGAAATGTCCTTCTGCTTGATTTTTAGGCCAAGGTGCTCCCACAGATGCTCGATAAGATTATTGTCTGGGGTCTGTTGGGGGTTATCCAGCTCCAGACCATAACCGATCTTCCCCGTGCTTAACGGTGTTGGTATACACACTTAACATAAAAGGCTTAATTTTGGGGTCGCCAAATTTTGAGAGGTTTTTGATTCAAATATTTCGAATTTTCTTTCGTCCGTATAAAAAATGTTTTCCCAGAAGTCTTCAGCCTGATTTGCATACTTCTTTGCAAATTCCAAGTTCACCTGTTGATTCGCCTTTGATGTATAGGGCATTTGGCGTAGTACTCGTCCATGCAAACCGCTTTTGTGCAATGTTCTCCTGATTATACTGGCACTTACTGGTTTACCCGATGTATAGCTTTTGATATTTGAACAGCGTTTGAAGCTGGATTTGTTTTTACTTCCCGTACTATTTATTTATTGGTTGTCAATAATTTTTTTTTTTATTGTGCAATAGTGTCTTCCAAGTATTTCTCTGATTTCGCGCAAAGATTTACCTTTTTTATGCAAATCTAATATGTTTTTTTAACCGTTTCAGTGAGTGTTCGCTTACGCATTAAAAATTTTGATATTTTAGCGACTCAACCTCACAAAAAAAAAAATAATAATAATGATGTAAAAAGTTTGTTTTACTTCACTCACTCTCTTGAATAGTAACGGATTCCAAAGGTTAAGTGGCGCTTCCCCGAAATAAGTATTAAAAACAAAAAACGGTTGTTGCCACTGTTTACTTTTTTTGACGCGAAAAAACGAGAGTGTTTTTAGTTCAAGCGAATTATTTTTGGCTGTGTTTAGTTTTTTTATTATTAATACTATGTAAGTTGAACTCTTATAGTATAAGCCTTGAAATCTATAATAAAACTTTTTATTATTGTATTAGGAACATTTCAATATTGATATAATTGCTGTTTACTTATTTTTGACGCTCACAGTATACGGTTTTTATTGTCTTTATTACGTTTACTTTTTTTTTTAAAGAAATTAAATATTCAAACGATTCTTACAAACATTAATTTTTAACAATTGCTTATGATTTGAAATTTAAATTTTGTATTTGCGAATCGCATTGAATTTTAACATAAAGACGTAAAAAGTATCCTATGTCCTTACCCTAGTTCTAAGCTACTTACCACCAATTTTCAGCCAAATCGGTTCAGCCGTTCTTGAGTTATAAATGGTGTAACTGACACGACTTTCTTTTATATACAGTAGAAATTCGATAATCCGACTACTCTATAATCCGGAAATCTAGTAATCCGAAGGGTTATATTCTTACTCTATAATCCGAATTGTATGATGTGCTCATATAATCAATGGAATGAAATGATTAACGGGAATTTAACGCTTTTTAACAGCATAGCTTTCATAATTGAAAGAGGGAAAGCATATTTTGTCATTGTGTATCAGGTTTGCAAGTGATCAGTCGCAAAATGAATAATAAAAAACGTGCTCATAAAATTTTGTGTTTATTAGATAAAATAAAAATAATCGATGAAATAAAAAAGGCAAATCTAATAAAGAATTAGCCAACAAATACGGAGTAGGACGTTCGACTATTTCTGATATAAAAAGAAAAGGTTATAAGCTTAAGAGGTTTGTATGCATAACTGTTACAATTAGTTTGCAAGTTTTAATTTTTTATACACTTGTTTTAAAGAGTATCGGAAAATGCAAGCGCTAAAAATCTAAAACTGCGTCAAACTTTAAAAGAAGGTGAATTTCCAGAGTTTGAAGAACGCCTATACTCTTGGTTTTTAATGCAGCGGGAACTTCAAAAGATACTTTCACGTGAAATTTTATGCAAAAAGGCCAAACAAATGTTTAAAGATAGGTATGGCAGTGGCAAAATATTTAATGCGTCATATGGATGGTATCTAAAATTTAAGAAGATATATAATATCTATTGTTTAAAGATTTTTGGCGAAAAACTATCCGCACAAGATGATTTAGTACTTGCATTTATACGGTAGTTGAAAGAACTTCAATCATCAGAAGACTTATGCGACACACAAATTTATAACGCAGATGAGTCGGCCCTTTGTTGGAAATTACTTCCTAGTTAAACTTTGGTACATGCTAAGGAAAGATCTGCGCCAGGAAGAAAAATGTCTAAAGAACGGGTTACTTTTCTTTGCTGTGCAAATAAGACTGGAGATCACAAATTGCGGATTATGGTTGTAGGAAAATCAAAAAAAACCGCGTTCTTTCAAAAATCTTCCTCCAGTAGAGTACTACGCATCTAAGAATGGTTGGATGACTTCATATACTTTTTTGCAATGGTTTCAGAATTCTTTTGTTCCACAAGATAAACAATACCAAACTGAAAACAATCTGGACCAAAGAGCGTTAATAATAATAGATAACGCTCCATGTCATCCTATCGAACTTGCTTATGAAAATTACAAATGTTTATTTTTACCCCCTAATTGCACCAGTTTAATTCAACCTATGGACCAGAACGCCATTAGAATAACCAAACTGTACTATAAGAAATCACTTTTATGTCATATAATGGGAGAAGGTGGAGATTACGATAAGTCTTTGAAGTCTTTTAGGTTAAAGGATGCATGTATTTTTCTCAAACATGCATGGAACAAAGTTCGAGAAGAAGTTTTAAAAAAGTGCTGGTCAAAAATTTCTCATGAAAACACCATCTCTAAAGATGATATTCCTTTGGCTACTCTTCGACAAAATATAATGTCTTCTATAATACAAGGTGAAACTGAAACAACGAATTTTATGAGAGATCTTGTTGAAAATTGTATGAGTATAAATGTAAGTAATGATAATTTGAATGAATGGATCGAAGAAAGCTACGAAAGTGATATTGCAGACGATATCTAACGTTGTCAGATCCTGATGAACCGGAAGTAAATGTTGAAAAAGACGAGCAAATCTCAAATGCTGAAGCAGTTGAAAATTTAAAAAAGATTATTCTATGGACACAGCAAAAAGATATTGAGCAAGAGAAAATATTATTTTTAACGGATTTGCGAGATGAAGCCCTGGAGCTTTGCACAAAAAATGTTAAGCAAACAAATATAAAAGATTTCTTTAAATCGTAAAAAAAAACTTAATTTTTTTTAACTTCTCAAAGTAAATATAAGCATCTAATTCAGAATTAAATGTTTGTTTTATTATTAATAAATGAATTCATGTTTAGTTTTTTATTGAAATGTAGCATTTTTCTTATATACCTTCACATATAAAACATAACCCAATAAACCGAATAATTCAGTATTCGAATCGGGTCTGCAATCAATTATTCGGATTATCGAATTTCTACTGTACATATATATGTAGATATAGTGGGCTAAGAAAAAGTACTGATCCGATTCAACTCACTTTTAATACACAGAGATACAATTATGGTATTACGGGAAAAGATACTCTCTGAATTTCAATTGTATATCCCATACATTGACCGATATTTTTGGCCAAAAGTCAACTATAAGTCTTAGGGTCACGATATTCAGTACCTAGGAGCTTAGACAGTTTTGGTTGGATTTAAATAATTTTTAGTCATAATGTGGCACACACTGAAGGCATTATTCGTGTAAAGTTGTTTCATTATCAAAGAAACATTCTTCCCGAAATTCAATAACATATCTCACAGATACACCGATATTTTCGGCAAAACAACATTAAAGAAATTACATCAAAACAACCATATCTTAGAACAATAGGAAAGCACTATCACTACAACAAACAATAACAACCTAAATAGGTATCTACTAGTAAACAATCGGCATTTCAATAGTATAACTAGCACTAAAATTTATTTAAACAAACCTAGACAAACAATATGTTATATCTAAACAAAATATCAACTAGTAATAAGTAAACATATGATATTAGATAGTATAATATAAATAGAAGTAAGAATCATGTAATTAGTTTGTCTTCAGAATATTAATAGAGTACACATTTCGGTCCACCCTAAAAATATATCTCTTTTGACTCATATTTACTTTATGCAAAAATTAACTCGCACTGTGGTCCACATATTAAGGATGTGCGGCCAATTTGTACACCTCGATTTAAGAAGTTCAGGTTAATATCATATACCGAATATGGTTAAAATCGGTCGAGTAAGTCCCGAGCTATGGATTTCACCAAAATGTGGGCGATGCCACGGCCATCGACCAATTAGACCCCGCTCCATTAGAGACTTTTTTATTACCCAGGGTGTAACACGTATTGCCTCTGGTACTTTCTGATATTTACTTATCGCTCTTTTAATAGTTTTTAATAAGACTTTCGAGTTATAATCCGACTTCATCTATTTTTTAACACCGTCGGTAGGGGTTCTCATAGTATTTAAATTTGGTCATAGTTTTAATCGTTTAGAAGATTTTTTCAAAATCAGACTACAAATGCTCCTAGCTGCTGTCATTCCCTATTATAGGTTTATACATTTAATGCCTTTTCGGCAAGGAAAACGTGAAATTAGTTTCATTAAGGAATCGATAATGCAACAGAAAAATCGATTTCTCAAATCATTCAAATTCAAATGAAAAGATTGACTAATACTTTCAGTACAAAGTGAAAGTTGAGCCCTTATTCAGCATATAGGTAAAAAAATATGGAACATTTTTATTCCGATATCTTCATTAATATTTAAATAATCCAGTAGCTAAACGCATTGTACATTTCTTACATCATTTCAAATGTAGCCCTCCCAAACCAACTACACTGTTTTATTTAGCTAGATAAATTTTGAAAGCTTTTCAATATAACATTTGAGTGGGGATATGGGTGTGGTTAATAACCATTTTATTGCTTTTCACAATGTATAATGAAATGGCCAAGAGAAATTTTGACGAAAAGTTAATTATCAAGTAACACTTTCATTATAATTATTTTTCGTTCAGATTTCTCAAATATTACACAACTTATCATTTCGTCCAACGAACGGACTCACAAACAGACATCCACTCGGAATTCGACTACCTCGTCATCCTGAACTTTTTATTATTTGTATATAACTATATCTATCTCGATTTTTATTGGTATTGCAACGCAAATAAAACTGCAAAAGAATATAAGACAAAGTATTCGACCAGGTTAACGTTACATAAAACGTTAAAATTTAGTTTCTTTAATTGTAGATATATTGTCTAGAGATAATGATGATGACTCCAATAGAAATAACAATAATCTCGAACCTCAATTGACTTGACTAGCAATTGTATGAATTTATAATGTTTAGCACCCTTGCGAGCAGACGCTTTTATGCAACACACGTACTTATTTACGAAGGGAAAAGGTTTGGTAAATTTTTATTATGAATGAAATCATTTTATATATGAGTATTATTTTTGTTAGCTTTTTGTAAAGGTTAGTCAAAATGAAAAATCTGAGGAATACACTTCTAATATGGATCAAACTATATTTAGAGTACGATAAAACTGTAAAATTATTTTATCCTAAACTACAGGAGATAAATCGATGAAACTTTGTGAAGTCAAAGAAAAGTGTTCGTGCTATATTATAGATAGTTTTTCACCACCCATTTGTTTAAATAATAATATTTTACAGAATTTTTGTTAAACAATTGAAATTTTTCATGTACGCTTCACGCTAAAAAAAACTGAAAAGTATGTGATATAACGCGAAAAATATACATGTTTAATAATCTGCAAAAAATTTTTTTGTTCATTCATGCCATTCCAAAGATATTGAATTTTTTGTCATTCCTTTCGCTCTTAAAACGTGCGGCACATCCATCGGTGCGCAGTGCGCTACGTAAGCTTTCGACATCTGTGCCGCAAGAAAAACATAAAATAATAAGGAAAATAATCAATAGCTCCGATGGAGTACGAGTACTTGTTAAACAAATTATTGTCAATTATTTTGTGAAAATACAGAATTAGAATAATATATAATTTACACTGCTTTGTATTTTTATTTTGCCCCAGATTAAGAGATTCAGTTTTTTAGTTTAGCATCATAACAATTTTGTGACAATGCGTTGACATTTTTATAATATTAAATATTTAATAAAATGTGACATAAAATAACCTAAAATAGTCATTAATCACTACAACTTTTTGAGTAATATTTTAAGTAATTGTTGTGTTAATGGATTTGCCGTCTGTTTTTTTATTGCTTTTACCTTATTCAGGCACTTTTGGAATTTTTTTTATGAGCATCGTTATCCACTTGAGAGCAGAAACCGAAATTTATTGTCACAAAAGCATTTTCGGTCCATTCGAATATGCTTTGAGCACTCACTATCTGGTTCTCCGTTCTTTACTTTTCTAGATCCGAATTATTTTATTTTCACATAAAAAAGTAAATTATACATTATTCTAATAACGTATGCTCAAATATTCGTCTATATCTACACAATGTGTTGCTAAGCGCATAACTCATTGGCGGAAAACTCCTAAAAACAGCCCTTTTCTTTTTCTTATACAAACGTACATACATACATATATAAAAATAAGTTGGGTTTTTGTCTGTTCGTTTTAGCTGACTAAACCGTTGTATGAAATGAAAAATAACCTGAACCACTTTGAAAGATGAACCGACTGACGAGCGTAAATATCCAAAACGTGACTTTCCAATACAAGAATTATTTTTTTTGTTTTGTTTTCCAATTGATTTATTTGTAAATTATTTCAATCGTTTAATTTCGGTCGTTTGCTTTCTTTATTACGGCTATTCAAAAGGCAAATTATTGAAAATTATTCAGTGAAAACTTTATGTGTCTTTCATACAAAGTGATCAAATACAGATTGAAATTTGTTACGATGCCACGAAGAGGTCGCGCTATTATCGGGGGACGTTCTTTTTGCCATCAACAATCATTGGCAACCCAAAGCACATGCACGAGTACTCGCAGGATACAGTGATAGAAGTATAGAATTATGGACGGGCGGTTTGCAAAACCGGGCAAAATGATCATACCATAGATTACGGAATAATTGAATTGCGATCAATCAGCAAGATCGTCACGATGTCACAGCACTTTTCAAACAACAGCTACAAACATCTTCAAACAACGTATGTATGGTGCTATTAGGGGCAAAAAAAGAGCCACACGCACACATTCTTCTTTGGATAGTGGATAGTGGTTACATCAGATCAAATTGATGAAATAACTTCTGCCTAAATTCCTGATCCAGAGATAGATAAAGAATTATACGAAATGGTAGAAACTAATATGGTTCATGGACCTTGAGGACACTACATTCCCATTTCGGTTTGTATGTGTGAGAATAAATGCACGAAACACTATACATGCATTTCTTTCGGAAACGCAAACTGGAAATGAGGGATATCCACTCTATCGGCATCGCTCACCAGACGACAATGGCAGAACATTCAGCATTCAATTTAAACGAGTGAATATCGAAGTTGACGACAGTCGCTATCTTTTTCCCACAGCCAGATATACATGGCGTGTTCGCAAATTGGAAAACCATCGGCTCTGTACATTTACGCACCGGAATAGAAACCAAAAAATGTTGTTTATCAAGCTGCGTTACATTTAAAAAATGTAGAAGAATCGCAAATAAATGATTTCTAACACAATAAAAATTCAACTTTCTTTTCTGTACTTTAGCGTTCAAGGTGTACGGATGTGTTTTGTAATTCGCTCCGTGTATTCAGTAAAAGTAAGCAATTAAAAATAATAAGATAAAAACAAACAATCGAGTAAAAACAGAGGATGCAGACAGCCAAAGTGCAGTCAAGAACAACAATCGGGCAACAAAAAATGCGCTGACGGCAACCAGTCAGCAAATACCAGCAAGTACGCAGGCAGCGAAGAATAACATAAAGCAATTAAGGGTATAGACTTTGCCGTAGACTCTAGTGAAGTCAAAGAAGCATTGGAAGAATGCGGTTTTGGTATTAAAAGAGTTTTAAATATATTTAATAAAAACAAAGTACCACAGCCAATGTTTAAAATTTAATTGTCGTCGAACTCAGATCAACTTAAAAAAAATGAAACGCATCCACTATATAATTTCAAATATTTGCTGCAGCGTAGAGTAATAGTTGAAGAACCACATAAAAGAAACGGTCCGGTACAATGTACTAACTGCCAAGAATATAGGCATAATAAATCATATTGCACTCTACGCAGTGTTTATGCACCCTTGGAAAAGACGAAGTAAATAAAAAATGCAGCAATTGTGGAGGAAATCACACTGCTAACTACCGGTGTTGACCTTTATATAAAGATTTGAAATCGTAGTTGTCACAGGGCATTCAAGCAAGTCGTAACCAAATATTAGATATTCCTCCAAATGAAAATATTGAAATCCCCGTTCATATTTCAAAACTAGTAAATCTTAAAGACAATGTTACATAAGGGAGTTATGCAAACGTGGTGAAAGGTAATACTGCACAAATGCAATTGTCCCAAAACCAACCAAATGGAAGCGTTAAAACTATGATTTTTAACCTTCTCAATGTATGACATAATTTATGGCTTCTATGCAAAATATGATTCAAGAGATAATCAATCAGAAAACCAAATTGCAAATTTTTAAGTAAAAAATTAGTGTATTGAACATTTGTCTATGGAATGCTAACGGTGTTAACCAACATAAATTGGAACTTATTAGGTTTCTTTAATGAAAATAATATTGATGTAATGCTATTGGCAGAAACTCATCGTACTAACAAAAACAATTTTATACCGTGATTTAGACTCTATGTTACAAACCACCCAGATGGAAAGGCACATGGAGGAACAGCAGTGTTGGTTAGAAAACGATGGAATCACCACGCATTAAAATCTTATGCCACAGCGCAATTACAAGCTACGACAATACATAACGATAAATCGCTGCGGGGACTTTAACTTGACGCCCATATACTGCCCACCTTGGTTTAAAATTACAGACATCCAATTTAAAGACTTTTTTGGAACACTAGGCCATAGACTACTAGTAGGTGGAGATTACAATGCAAAACTCCCGTCTTACCGAAAGGATGACAGCTGTATCAAACTGTTATAAATAAGCACAATAACTTTGAAATAATATCTCCTGGTAAGCCGACATATTAGCCTAGTGATATCAAAAAAATACCAAATTTAATTTTGCTGTAATCAAAAATAAAGAAAAATCGACCATAACAGCTGATACATGTATTGGTCTATCTTCTGATCACTCTCCGGTACTATTAAAGTTATGTGAACAACCCATATTCGTTAATCCAAAAGTGGGTCTAACTTCTTATAAAACGAATTGGCTAAAATATAAAAAATACGTGAGCAGCCGCATTAATATTGAGAACAAAATAAATACAGGAAGAGATATTGACGAAAGCGTAAGAGAAGTCAGTGATATAATAACTAGCGCAGCTGTCTTAGCAACACCAAACAAAAGCTATAAGCCGCTTGGTCCCAGGTAAATCACTAATAGAGAAATAGAAAAACTTGTAAATGAAAAAAGCGTTCAAGACGTAAATGGCAGATAATTCGTTTCCCTTCCACCCAGCTTCAATTAAAAGTTGCTGTAGGTAAATTAAAAAAAGCGCTTAAACGTGAGGAAGAATTGAACACCGAAATGTATATAAAGAAGCTGTGTCCAAATTCAACCAAGCAGAATTTCCTTTGGAAAGCCCAAAAGTCCATGAAGCCAACAACTGACTCCAACATGCCTATACGAAACTTGGGTTGAAATTGAGCTCGAAGTGACGAGGAAAAGGCTAATTATTTTGCAAATCACCTAGAAGAGGTATTTCAACCTAATTTGCCAAAGAACAACTTTAAGCTGTCAATCTTACCCAACACAGCTAAAGAGTCGCTAGAGATTTTAAGACTTTACCTTCTGAAATTATTGGACTCATCAAAGCACTTAATCCAAAAAAGTCGTCGGGACATGATAATACTTCCTCAAAAATACTAATTGAGTTACCAATTATTGCTGTAGAGGTGCTCTCTTTGCTCTTTAATGCAATTCTTAGTTTCGGATCCTATCCAATTTCATGGAAAAAGTCGAAGATTATCTTGATAGATAAACCTGGGAAAGACTAAACACAGCCGTCTTCATATAGACCAATCAGTCTTTACCCTGTCTTTCTAAAGTATTTCTATCAAAGATGTCTCCTTTTCTCCACGAAAATAATACAATACCAACCCACCAATTCCGTGCAAAACATGGCAAAATAGAGAAAGTAAATAGAATTACTAACGAAATAAGGAAAACATTTGAGCATAAGGAGTACTGTTCAGCAATATTTCTAGATGTAGTTCAGGCGTTTGATAAGGTGTGGCACGAAGATCTTTTATATAAGATAAAAAAAATTCTACCTTTAGAATTGTATAAAGCATTGGAGTCTTATTTAAATAATAGACAATTTATAGTGAAAATAGGAGATTTCATACATGTGCAACTAATATTGATATAATACAAAGGTTCCAATCGAAAATGCTTCGAACAATTACGTGTTCACCATGGTACATGCGTAACGAAAATATCCATAAAGACCTTGGTATTCCTATGGTTAAGAAAGAAGTAGAAGATAGCAGAATTAAATACATATCTAAATCCCCAGATCACCCAAACCCTTTGACTTATGCTTTGATACATTCCTGCGATCACCAAAACAACTCAATCACTTGCTTGAGCCTGTCTAGTTTTTAAATATATTTTATAACTTATTGTTAAGCTTAAAAAACCAAGCAAATCCAATAAATAAAATCATATTGAAAAAAACTTTGTTTTCATTTCAAAGCACATAATTTCATGCAGGACAACGCCTGCGGGGTCAGCAAGTCTATAATATAAAAATAAATCGCAAAATGTGTTGGTAAGCGAATAACTCAACAACGCCTGGACCAATTTATTTTTTTAATGTTCGCTGAAATTCAAAGATGGTTTTTACGGCGAGAAAAATCGAACAATTGCCGCAGAAAACCCCTAAAAACAGCCCTTTTCTTTTTCCCATACAAAAGTTTGTATATAAAAATTAATGATTGTTTGATAGTAACGCTAAGGCTTGAGAACGGCTGGACCAATCTTGATGAAATTTTTAGAGATTATTCGTTGTGGATCTGGAAAGGTTCAGAAATAAAAAACATTATACTTTTCATGAGGAAAAGTTGGAAAATTCCAAAAAGTTACTTTTTTTCATTCAAATTTTTTTGTTTTCCAATTGGTTTGTTTGTTTTCCAATTGATTTATTTGTAAACTATTTGTCCTTTTCGGTCGTATGCTTTATTCATATCAGATCAATTACAGGTTTAAATTTGTTACGATGCCACGAGGAGATCACGCTAATACCCAGCGGGATATGGTAGACATTGGTAAACGAGCAAGGTAAACGATGCAGAATGTGTATAGCTTACTCCGATCATGAAAATTAACACGGCGATATCCTAGGAAAAGTAAGAGATCACCCCTTTCGCTTACCATAGCGACGAAGAATTCTTCTATGCCAAAGTTAACGAAGATGCCAAGATCAATAGTAGAATAGAAAAAATTGCGTATTAATTTTGCTTTATTTATAAAAGTGCTTGTATGAATTTATGAAAATTAGTATTTATGTATAAAAAGGAATGAGTTTCTTTTAAATTTGTGGCCGAGTCTGTTTTCGTTTTTTTTTTTCCAAGCAAAGAGACGTGACGAAACGGCCTTTGGCGAGTCTGATTTGAATTTGCTGAGCATACTTCGATTCGGTGAAGCCTTCTATTGACTGACTAAACCGTTGTATGAAATGAAAAATAACCTGAACCACTTTGAAAGATGAACCGACTGACGAGCGTAAATATCCAAAACGTGACTTTCCAATACAAGAATTATTTTTTTGTTTTGTTTTCCAATTGATTTATTTGTAAATTATTTCAATCGTTTAATTTCGGTCGTTTGCTTTCTTTATTACGGCTATTCAAAAGGCAAATTATTGAAAATTATTCAGTGAAAACTTTATGTGTCTTTCATACAAAGTGATCAAATACAGATTGAAATTTGTTACGATGCCACGAAGAGGTCGCGCTATTATCGGGGGACGTTCTTTTTGCCATCAACAATCATTGGCAACCCAAAGCACATGCACGAGTACTCGCAGGATACAGTGATAGAAGTGTAGAATTATGGACGGGCGGTTTGCAAAACCGGGCAAAATGGTCATACCATAGATTACGGAATAATTGAATTGCGATCAATCAGCAAGATCGTCACGATGTCACAGCACTTTTCAAACAACAGCTACAAACATCTTCAAACAACGTATGTATGGTGCTATTAGGGGCAAAAAAAGAGCCACACGCACACATTCTTCTTTGGATAGTGGATAGTGGTTACATCAGATCAAATTGATGAAATAACTTCTGCCTAAATTCCTGATCCAGAGATAGATAAAGAATTATATGAAATGGTAGAAACTAATATGGTTCATGGACCTTGAGGACACTACATTCCCATTTCGGTTTGTATGTGTGAGAATAAATGCACGAAACACTATACATGCATTTCTTTCGGAAACGCAAACTGGAAATGAGGGATATCCACTCTATCGGCATCGCTCACCAGACGACAATGGCAGAACATTCAGCATTCAATTTAAACGAGTGAATATCGAAGTTGACGACAGTCGCTATCTTTTTCCCACAGCCAGATATACATGCCGTGTTCGCAAATTGGAAAACCATCGGCTCTGTACATTTACGCACCGGAATAGAAACCAAAAAATGTTGTTTATCAAGCTGCGTTACATTTAAAAAATGTAGAAGAATCGCAAATAAATGATTTCTAACACAATAAAAATTCAACTTTCTTTTCTGTACTTTAGCGTTCAAGGTGTACGGATGTGTTTTGTAATTCGCTCCGTGTATTCAGTAAAAGTAAGCAATTAAAAATAATAAGATAAAAACAAACAATCGAGTAAAAACAGAGGATGCAGACAGCCAAAGTGCAGTCAAGAACAACAATCGGGCAACAAAAAATGCGCTGACGGCAACCAGTCAGCAAATACCAGCAAGTACGCAGGCAGCGAAGAATAACATAAAGCAATTAAGGGTATAGACTTTGCCGTAGACTCTAGTGAAGTCAAAGAAGCATTGGAAGAATGCGGTTTTGGTATTAAAAGAGTTTTAAATATATTTAATAAAAACAAAGTACCACAGCCAATGTTTAAAATTTAATTGTCGTCGAACTCAGATCAACTTAAAAAAAATGAAACGCATCCACTATATAATTTCAAATATTTGCTGCAGCGTAGAGTAATAGTTGAAGAACCACATAAAAGAAACGGTCCGGTACAATGTACTAACTGCCAAGAATATAGGCATAATAAATCATATTGCACTCTACGCAGTGTTTATGCACCCTTGGAAAAGACGAAGTAAATAAAAAATGCAGCAATTGTGGAGGAAATCACACTGCTAACTACCGGTGTTGACCTTTATATAAAGATTTGAAATCGTAGTTGTCACAGGGCATTCAAGCAAGTCGTAACCAAATATTAGATATTCCTCCAAATGAAAATATTGAAATCCCCGTTCATATTTCAAAACTAGTAAATCTTAAAGACAATGTTACATAAGGGAGTTATGCAAACGTGGTGAAAGGTAATACTGCACAAATGCAATTGTCCCAAAACCAACCAAATGGAAGCGTTAAAACTATGATTTTTAACCTTCTCAATGTATGACATAATTTATGGCTTCTATGCAAAATATGATTCAAGAGATAATCAAACAGAAAACCAAATTGCAAATTTTTAAGTAAAAAATTAGTGTATTGAACATTTGTCTATGGAATGCTAACGGTGTTAACCAACATAAATTGGAACTTATTAGGTTTCTTTAATGAAAATAATATTGATGTAATGCTATTGGCAGAAACTCATCGTACTAACAAAAACAATTTTATACCGTGATTTAGACTCTATGTTACAAACCACCCAGATGGAAAGGCACATGGAGGAACAGCAGTGTTGGTTAGAAAACGATGGAATCACCACGCATTAAAATCTTATGCCACAACGCAATTACAAGCTACGACAATACATAACGATAAATCGCTGCGGGGACTTTAACTTGACGCCTATATACTGCCCACCTTGGTTTAAAATTACAGACATCCAATTTAAAGACTTTTTTGGAACACTAGGCCATAGACTACTAGTAGGTGGAGATTATAATGCAAAACTCCCGTCTTACCGAAAGGACGACAGCTGTATCAAACTGTTATAAATAAGCACAATAACTTTGAAATAATATCTCCTGGTAAGCCGACATATTAGCCTAGTGATATCAAAAAAATACCAAATTTAATTTTGCTGTAATCAAAAATAAAGAAAAATCGACCATAACAGCTGATACATGTATTGGTCTATCTTCTGATCACTCTCCGGTACTATTAAAGTTATGTGAACAACCCATATTCGTTAATCCAAAAGTGGGTCTAACTTCTTATAAAACGAATTGGCTAAAATATAAAAAATACGTGAGCAGCCGCATTAATATTGAGAACAAAATAAATACAGGAAGAGATATTGACGAAAGCGTAAGAGAAGTCAGTGATATAATAACTAGCGCAGCTGTCTTAGCAACACCAAACAAAAGCTATAAGCCGCTTGGTCCCAGGTAAATCACTAATAGAGAAATAGAAAAACTTGTAAATGAAAAAAGCGTTCAAGACGTAAATGGCAGATAATTCGTTTCCCTTCCACCCAGCTTCAATTAAAAGTTGCTGTAGGTAAATTAAAAAAAGCGCTTAAACGTGAGGAAGAATTGAACACCGAAATGTATATAAAGAAGCTGTGTCCAAATTCAACCAAGCAGAATTTCCTTTGGAAAGCCCAAAAGTCCATGAAGCCAACAACTGACTCCAACATGCCTATACGAAACTTGGGTTGAAATTGAGCTCGAAGTGACGAGGAAAAGGCTAATTATTTTGCAAATCACCTAGAAGAGGTATTTCAACCTAATTTGCCAAAGAACAACTTTAAGCTGTCAATCTTACCCAACACAGCTAAAGAGTCGCTAGAGATTTTAAGACTTTACCTTCTGAAATTATTGGACTCATCAAAGCACTTAATCCAAAAAAGTCGTCGGGACATGATAATACTTCCTCAAAAATACTAATTGAGTTACCAATTATTGCTGTAGAGGTGCTCTCTTTGCTCTTTAATGCAATTCTTAGTTTCGGATCCTATCCAATTTCATGGAAAAAGTCGAAGATTATCTTGATAGATAAACCTGGGAAAGACTAAACACAGCCGTCTTCATATAGACCAATCAGTCTTTACCCTGTCTTTCTAAAGTATTTCTATCAAAGATGTCTCCTTTTCTCCACGAAAATAATACAATACCAACCCACCAATTCCGTGCAAAACATGGCAAAATAGAGAAAGTAAATAGAATTACTAACGAAATAAGGAAAACATTTGAGCATAAGGAGTACTGTTCAGCAATATTTCTAGATGTAGTTCAGGCGTTTGATAAGGTGTGGCACGAAGATCTTTTATATAAGATAAAAAAATTCTACCTTTAGAATTGTATAAAGCATTGGAGTCTTATTTAAATAATAGACAATTTATAGTGAAAATAGGAGATTTCATACATGTGCAACTAATATTGATATAATACATAGGTTCCAATCGAAAATGCTTCGAACAATTACGTGTTCACCATGGTACATGCGTAACGAAAATATCCATAAAGACCTTGGTATTCCTATGGTTAAGAAAGAAGTAGAAGATAGCAGAATTAAATACATATCTAAATCCCCAGATCACCCAAACCCTTTGACTTATGCTTTGATACATTCCTGCGATCACCAAAACAACTCAATCACTTGCTTGAGCCTGTCTAGTTTTTAAATATATTTTATAACTTATTGTTAAGCTTAAAAAACCAAGCAAATCCAATAAATAAAATCATATTGAAAAAAACTTTGTTTTCATTTCAAAGCACATAATTTCATGCAGGACAACGCCTGCGGGGTCAGCAAGTCTATAATATAAAAATAAATCGCAAAATGTGTTGGTAAGCGAATAACTCAACAACGCCTGGACCAATTTATTTTTTTAATGTTCGCTGAAATTCAGAGATGGTTTTTACGGAGAGAAAAATCGAACAATTGCCGCAGAAAACCCCTAAAAACAGCCCTTTTCTTTTTCCCATACAAAAGTTTGTATATAAAAATTAATGATTGTTTGATAGTAACGCTAAGGCTTGAGAACGGCTGGACCAATCTTGATGAAATTTTTAGAGATTATTCGTTGTGGATCTGGAAAGGTTCAGAAATAAAAAACATTATACTTTTCATGAGAAAAAGTTGGAAAATTCCAAAAAGTTACTTTTTTTCATTCAAATTTTTTTGTTTTCCAATTGGTTTGTTTGTTTTCCAATTGATTTATTTGTAAACTATTTGTCCTTTTCGGTCGTATGCTTTATTCATATCAGATCAATTACAGGTTTAAATTTGTTACGATGCCACGAGGAGATCACGCTAATACCCAGCGGGATATGGTAGACATTGGTAAACGAGCAAGGTAAACGATGCAGAATGTGTATAGCTTACTCCGATCATGAAAATTAACACGGCGATATCCTAGGAAAAGTAAGAGATCACCCCTTTCGCTTACCATAGCGACGAAGAATTCTTCTATGCCAAAGTTAACGAAGATGCCAAGGTCAATAGTAGAATAGAAAAAATTGCGTATTAATTTTGCTTTATTTATAAAAGTGCTTGTATGAATTTATGAAAATTAGTATTTATGTATAAAAAGGAATGAGTTTCTTTTAAATTTGTGGCTGAGTCTGTTTTCGTTTTTTTTTCCAAGCGAAGAGACGTGAAGAAACGGCCTTTGGCGAGTCTGATTTGAATTTGCTGAGCATACTTCGATTCGGTGAAGCCTTCTACTTTCACACATTCTACAAAAAAATCCTATGAACTTATAAATTTGAAGCTATGTACTTCAAAGATAAAAACACGAAAAACTTACCAAATAGTAACGCATTAAAGTGCTTAAGTTCTTTTAACGATTTTTTGCCTTTCACACCGAAGTAATTATATTTCAGCAAAATCACAATTCACCGCATCCTCAGAATCACTTTCATCATTTAGGTTTTCAGCCATTCCGTAAAACTCACTTTCTTCATTTTCAATTAGTCTTCTCATATGCCTTTTCGAGAACATTCTTTTATTTCTTCATTCAAAGTTTAAACACAAAAATAAGCAAAATTTTTAATTAAAATAGCAGCTACCTAAACACAACCAACTTCGTGCAAATTTTCTTCAATTGCTTGACGATTTGACGAACTAAAGAAAATATTTACTTATCCGTCAATATGTATTTGATTGTAAATATGAACACAGTAAAATTTAGCCGCATAGCTCACTTTAATGCAATACCTGGTATCGAAGAATTCTACAAAGAAATTTCTTGGAAGCATTCTTCAAAGAAAAATGTAAGCGGTGAACCATAGCCCTCTGGGTATTGGCAGCTCAAACCACATGTACGAGTACTTGTAGAATGTGATGACATACGTGCGGAATTATGGATCGCGATCAGCTAGCAAGCGATCGTCACGATGTCACAGCACGACTTTTCAAACAGCTATGATGTTTGATGGACTTTATCTTGAAGTAATGTAGGTATATATACTAAGAGCCGCACGCACACATTCTTCTTTCTTGCTTACCAGACGACAATGGCAGAACATTCAGCAAACTTATATCAGTGTTAGTATCGCAGTTTGATGAAATCAATTAAATATATTTGTAAGTACGTCACCAAAGAAAGCAACATGGCGGTTATTCGCCTTGAACGAGATGAGATCAATGTGTCAACTACAATGAAGCGTTTTGTAAGATATTTACTTTTGGAATTCACGAGCGTTTTCCGACTGTTGTACATTTCGCACTTCATTTGGAGAAGACCAAAGAGTGTATTTCAACCCAGAGAATACATTATAGCCAACGGAAACACCGCCAACAAAATGGACATTGGCGAGTATTTTCTCAACTTGCGTCAGTGATCCGTTTTGCGAGGACATTGCTCTATTCGGAAATGCCTTGATATTATGCATTAAATGCATCGTCGAAGATGTGGTTACGCAAAAAGCAAGGAAGAAGCAGAAGATGTATATCTAGGTGTGTTCTTAACTAATTACTAATTTATATGATATTACTTCTACTACTTCGGTTGTTATTGAGTAATGCACGCGGTTTAACTTCATTTCAGCTATTACGTATTTTGAATGGTACGGTCTGATCATAAACTTTTTGAGAATCATGTCAGCAATTACCATTGCTGGAACATCATAATCAAACGATGGGCGATGGTATAGCTACTTCGCATGCCACTGAAGTTCGTACAGTTTTCGCGATGATCATTTCGACATATCAGCCTTCAAATCCGCGTCAATTATGGGATACGAACAAAAATGACATTTTACATTGCATTCGCTAGGATTGAAATTGGGATAATTTCGGTTGATACTTCTAGTAGTTTGATATCAATTCCACCTGCCTTTTGTTAATACACTTCAACGAAAGATATACTCAACACGAATGTGCCAAACATTGGCGACTATTGCATGTCTGCATTCTCCGCTGGATTTCAGGTAGATTGTGTCTACACAGATTTCTCTAAAGCCTTTGATAAAGTATCACACAATATTCTAATTAAAAAATTATCATCTCTAGGATTTCACTCGGTCTTCTTGCAGTGGATTAAATCATATCTGCAAAACAGACGATGCGTTGTCAGTGTCGATGGAGTGTCATCTGATTCATTCATTGCGTCTTCAGGAGTCCCACAAGGAAGCGTCTTGGGTCCACTTCTCTTTGTGCTGTTTATCAATGACATTTCCTGTTGCTTCTCTTTCGCTAACTATCTGTTATATGCAGATGACCTAAAAATTTTTGCAATAATCAAAAACACACAAGATGTACTCAAACTTCAATGTGATATTGATACTTTTCATAATTGGTGCATGAAATCGAAGCTTTTTCTGAACCTCGATAAATGCTCACAGATCTCTTTTGGTAGGGGACGCAACATCCTATCTTCCAGGTACAATATTTCTAACTGCGTCCTAAAATGCGTTACTGAAATCAAAGATCTTGGGGTAATCTTTGACAACAGATTTTCTTTCAGTAATCACATCAACTATATCACTTCAAAAGCATTTTCTGTACTCGGCTTTGTCCGTCGTAATTCTACAAATTTTTCCGACCCCTACACGTTAAAATTACTGTACACATGTTTTGTGCGGTCCATTTTGGAGTATGCAGTGTTTATTTGGAGACCATATTGCATATCGTCAATTAACAGGATCGAGCGTGTCCAAAAGATCTTTCTTAAATACGCTCTCCGCTCCTTAAAGTTTGTTGACCCAATACCATCGTATACATCGCGTTTATTGCTAATACATCTTAAATTACTGGATAATCGAAGGTCCGTTCTCTCCCTTTCATTTGTCTTCAAAGTAATTAACGGAGGTATTGACTGTCCCTATTTATTAGCGAAACTTAACTTCAATACTCCCCAGCGTTGTCTCAGGTCCATTTCCCCATTTTATTACAAAAAGGAAAACACTAATTTTGCTGAATATGCTCCCCTCAAGAGGGCTATGCGTGAGTTTAACTCGATTTCCGAGAAAGTTCTTCTTGATTTCTCTCACACTAAGGATTCCTTCATTAATACCCTCAATTCTGTTTTTTAGTTTAAGTTATCTATTCATATTATTGTAATTTTAATTATTCTAGAATTCTAATATGCATCCTGTTTTCATTAGTCTGTAAGAAGTAATGTTCATAGACTTTACTAAATAAATAAATAAATAAATTATCGTAACTACAATTGCAATTTTAGCTGCCAAAAATAGCGAAGTTAATGACTTAAACTGGAAGATTCAAAGTCAAATTCCTGGAGGTTTGCGCTTATACAAATTGATCGATCGTCTTGAAAATAAAGACGAAGCTGTGTATTATCAAGTGGAATTTCTAAATTCTTTGGAGAAGCTTGGTATCCTGCCGCATCATTTGCGTCTTAAAGTTGGATCCGTTATTATTGTATTTCGTAATCTTCATGCACCGAAACTGCGTAATAGAAGCCGATTGATTGTGACGTAGCTATCGAATGCATGGGGGCCAAATGTTTAATTCTACGAATTCCTTTTGGTTCCAACGATTTGTCATTTCAGATTACAAGGATATTCGCTAGAAATGGGTGTCATAATTCTGGAAATACTTGGCGTATTTACAAGTTGGAAAACTATCTTTTCTGTACATTAACGCACCGGAATAGAAACCGAAAAATGTTGTTTCTAAAGCCGAGCTACATTGAAAAAATATGGGGAAAACCGCAAATAAATGTTTTTAAACACAACATTAATTCAACTTTCTTTTCATTTCAAAATACATAATTTCACGCAGGACAACGCCTGCGAGGTCAGCTACTTGATGATATTTTATTTACCGTACTAAAGGGTGATTTTTTAAGAGCTTGATAACTTTTTTTAAAAAAAAAACGCATAAAATTTGCAAAATCTCATCGGTTCTTTATTTGAAACGTTAGATTGGTTCATGACATTTACTTTTTGAAGATAATTTCATTTAAATGTTGACCGCGGCTGCGTCTTAGGTGGTCCATTCGGAAAGTCCAATTTTGGGCAACTTTTTCGAGCATTTCGGCCGGAATAGCCCGAATTTCTTCGGAAATGTTGTCTTCCAAAGCTGGAATAGTTGCTGGCTTATTTCTGTAGACTTTAGACTTGACGTAGCCCCACAAAAAATAGTCTAAAGGCGTTAAATCGCATGATCTTGGTGGCCAACTTACGGGTCCATTTCTTGAGATGAATTGTTGTCCGAAGTTTTCCCTCAAAATGGCAATAGAATCGAGAGCTGTGTGGCATGTAGCGCCATCTTGTTGAAACCACATGTCAACCAAGTTCAGTTCTTCCATTTTTGGCAACAAAAAGTTTGTTAGCATCGAACGATAGCGATCGCCATTCACCGTAACGTTGCGTCCAACAGCATCTTTGAAAAAATACGGTCCAATGATTCCACCAGCGTACAAACCACACCAAACAGTGCATTTTTCGGGATGCATGGGCAGTTCTTGAACGGCTTCTGGTTGCTCTTCACCCCAAATGCGGCAATTTTGCTTATTTACGTAGCCATTCAACCAGAAATGAGCCTCATCGCTGAACAAAATTTGTCGATTTGTCACATTTCGAACCGAACACTGATTTTGGTAATAAAATTCAATGATTTGCAAGCGTTGCTCGTTAGTAAGTCTATTCATGATGAAATGTCAAAGCATACTGAGCATCTTTCTCTTTGACACCATGTCTGAAATCCCACGTAATCTGTCAAATACTAATGCATGAAAATCCTAACCTCAAAAAAATCACCCGTTATTATTATAGCTATTATCTATTTTTCTTATCATTTTATGCTTTTCTTGCGGCACAGATGTCGGAAGCTTACGTAGTGTACCGAGCAACGATGGATGTGCCGCACTTTTTAAGAAGGAAAGCGGGAATAAAAATTTAATATCTTTGGAATGGCTTGAATGAACAATTTTTTTTTTTGCATATTATTAAAGGTGAATATTTTTCGCGTTGTGAGACATACTTTTCGGTTATTTTAGCGTGAAGAATACTTACAAAACTTCAATTGTTTAACAAAAAATTATTTTAAACATTAATATTTATTTAATATATTAATATTCAAACATATTTTATATATTAATATTTAAACAAATGGGTGATGAAAAAATATCTATAATATAGCACGAACTTTTCACTTGACTTCACAAAATTTCATGGATTTATCTACAGTAATTTAGGAGAAAATAATTTTACAATTTTATTGTGTTCTAAATTTCAACTTTCAATAACTTTAATAAAAAAAAAATGTTTAAGAAATATTAAAATCACGGTATCTGCGTTTGGTCCCCCTCCTAATGAACTGCTAAGTTTCAAAATCGGTCATTTGTCCCTGTACCACTAAACGTGGTATGACCCATATACAATGTTTGTATAAAATTCTCGAATCACAGTGTTTGTTGAAGAACTCTTCCGAAACGACTAGACTGAACCTAACGGGCATTTTTTACGACCGGCGCTTGATCATGCTATAAATACACCAAAACCAAGGATAAATGATCCGAATATCTTTGCTTGTTGAGAGAACTCATGATCGTGTGGTTTACTTTGGCAGCAGTTAAAGTTCATGAGATACTGAACTGACGACAAGCAAAAAATTAATAATAAGCGAAGTCAGGTCCTTCTCCACCTGGTCTTTCCAACGGAGGGGAGGTCTTCCTCTGCTTTCCTCGGAGGGTACTGCGTCGAAAACTTTCAGAGCTGAAGTGTTTTCGTCCATTCGGACGACATGACATAGCCAGCATAGCTGCTGTCTTTTAATTCGCTGAACTATGTTAAAGTCGTCGTATATCTCATGTAGCTGATCATTCCATCGAGTGCGGTTTTCGCCGTGGTCAATGCGAAACGGCCGACTTTACTTCTCATTAGACTATTCAGTCTGAAGTAGCATCTGTTGGCAAGAGCTATTCTGCGTTAGATTTCTAGGTTGGTGTTGGTGTTACTACTAGTTCCAAGATAGACGAAATTATCTACGACTTCGAAGTAATAACTGTCAACTGCGAGGTAGGAGCCTAGCCGCGAGTGCGATGACTGTTTGATTGATGACAGAAGATATTTCGTCTTGTCCTCGTTCACTACCAGACCCATTGGCTTCGCTTCCGTACTCAGTCTGCAGAAAGCAAAAACAACTGCGCGGTTGATGAGGCTAATATCGCCTCGAATATAATTGCTATTCGAACTTCCTCATGGTCAGGAAATGGAACGTCTGTTCCATCATTCGGGAATCGGGATCACCTTCTCCTGGCCTTATTTTCTCATTGTCATTCAGCAGGCTGGAGAGGTGTTTCCTCCATAATTTTAGTATTGGGCATCACTCACTGGATCACCCCTGGGGGTTCTACAAGAGTATGCTCCGATCTTTAAACCTTCTGTAAATTGTCGCATCTTTTCGAGCACTACTCCTGTCGGCCAGCTTGACAAGCTTTTCCTATTCACGCCTTTCGGCCTCTCTCTTTTATGTCTGCAAATGCATCTTTCTTTCCTCTTCAACTCTCGATATCTATTTCATCCCGCACGTATTGTGGTCGATTTTAACGTTGCGAGGTAGGCAGTCTGCCTTCTCTCTACTACGACACGGCACTCCTCATCGTACCAGCTGTCCTCTCAGAGAGCAGTAGTGTAAGTCGAGTAGAAAATCGTTCAGGCTGTCAGTTATGATATTCCTTGCGTTTGTTGACGTTCGCAGTTTCCCTCCCACCACGAATCCCAGACCGAATTTGCGCTCCTTCATGTGGCCACTATAGTAGATGCCGCAAGGTTTTACTCGTCTCACTCCTTGTCCCGTCCACCGCACTTCTTGGATGGTGGTGATGTCATTCCTTATTTTTACGAGGACATTAATCATCTAGGCAGCGGCACCTTCCCAATTAAAAGACCGGAAATTCTAGGTTCATGCCCTCAAATCATAATCCCTAAGGCGTTTGCTAGGGTCGTCATCAAAAGGGAGTCTCTCGTCCGAGGCTGTTGTTTAGTTTTCATTGGGGGCGTTTTTTACGTGGAGAGTCCCAAACCCAGCGCACAACCCCGTGGAGGGATGGTTCACTAAAATAAGAAAATTCGCATTCAAACGAACGGATACTTTTTGGCTACCCAGGACCGGAAGTCGTGAGCTGCTTGAGCTATACGAAAAATAATCGTTTCTACCCACTGAATGGCGCTCAGAGAAGTTTCCTCACTTACGTTTGAGACCATCACCTAAATAAAAAGCATAATTTGTCAATTTGTTTCAGACCAGGCATCTCACTTTTAAGGATTTTAGAAGTGACAGAAGAGCGTTCATATTTTCAGAACACTGGCAAGGATATATTCTTTGCTTGTTTTTGTTTTTTTTTTTTGATAGCCCCCACTTTTCAAAAAGTTCTAGGAATTCTTTTGAAAAAAATAAAGTCGGTTTTAAATCGCATCCGGTGAGTTGAGATGACATTGTTTAATTTTATAATAAAGATTCCCGAAGTCCCGATGTATTATAAGAGGAGGTGGAAGAAGTGTTAGAATTACACCTTACATGTTTTTCCACCTTTTTAATGATCCGTGTGCAGCTAATTGCTAATAATAAAGTAATTGCTCTAGTAAAAAAAAATCCTTATTTCTTGAGCTGTAGTCAAGTAATTTTGACAGCTGGTTACGCATTGTGAATGAAGAAGTGAAAATCAAGAAAGAAAATAAACTTACTATGTGTGATAGTATGTAAATATTTTCATTGCGATTTAAGGAATGTATGTATGTATGAATAAGGTTTTATACAAAATTTCAAAATAAACTATATTTCATAATAACGATTTTAATTAATTGTACGATGAATTTAATGACTTACCGCAGGAAATTTTCTTCAGCGCTTTTTATATGAAGTCGAAAATACAGGGTTTTCCAATAATAATTATATAATTTCTTAAAAAACCAACAACACACTAATTGTTAAGGAAATAGAAATAATATATAACCCAATAAGAAGTAGTCTAATGGTGTTATATGGTACAATTTCTTGAAATAGTCGAATCACGAATGCAGTTCTTGAGCATGAATAATTTTATACGGATGCAAGCCCAAATCCTTTACTAAAATCCGCTAGGTTGTGGGTTCAGACAGTTCCAGTTTTTGAGAACCGCTTGGAACCGACAAATTGCGGTCTTCAGCAAAACTCTCCTGTACGGCAGCAATATTTTCATTACTTCAAGCGGTCTTCTTTGTCTTATTGAACATTATGTAAAGAAAATGAGTGCTCGAAATTTTCAACAATTCGACGATTATTACGACCGAAAAGTTGCATTTTGAGAATATAGTAAATACAATACTTTGATAATAACATTGAATAATATGTAAACGTTGTTCTTGCGTATATAATACATACTAAAAATGCCCGAAACGACACTCAGAATCATCACTACTGGGAAGCCCGGTAGTATGCGTTTTGCACTTGTAGGTGGAGCAGGTGGTAAAATATCTTTTTAACCCGACGTGTGTAAATTAATTTTTTTAAATTTCTTCCATATATTTAAATAAATAAATTTCAACTATTTTTAAAATTTTTATTTTGTAATCAGTTCTTAGGGTTAGTATAATTATCCCTCAAAACCGAATTTAGGTTATTTTCTGTATATAGTCACTCACATTGAAAGTCGGGCAAAGCGCACGCAAAACAAAATTTCTAATTTTTTAAAATGTCGCGAAAAATTAAACAGTCTACTTTGGATGAGTGCAATTTAGTCATACATCACCAATTACACAGAAAAAAGGAGCGTGAAATAGCAAGTTTTGTGTAGAAAAGCAAATCCACAGTTCACGATATTATTACCAGAGATAATCGAAATGGATTGGTTTAAATTAGCAGCGCGAGTCCGAAAGGAAGAAATTACCAACCGGAGATGAGAACTTTATTTCAAGAGAAATAAAGCAGAGGCCTTTTACTTCTGCAATATCCGAAGAATCTAGAAGAAAGTTACACAGAAACTATACTCGTAAGAAGATTATTTCGGATGTGATGGTAAAAGTAAAGAACTTAATGCCAAAAATTTAAGAAGAACAGTGAAGCACGGTGGTGACTCAGTAATGGTCTGGGGTGTATCGCAGCTTCAGAAGTTGGATATTTACATTCTATAAATGGCATAATGAACAAATATGTATATTTGTTGTAATTTAAAAGAAAGCGTGAAAGAAACTTCGTATTGAAAACAACTTTCAGTTTTATCAGGACAAAGATCCAAAACATTCCGCGTTTGATGTAAAAAGTTGGGTGTTGTATAACTGCCCAAAACTCCTGCCCAAAGCCCTGGTCTTAATGTAATTGAGCATTAGTGGAACGAATTAGGACACATAATGCAGAACATGATGTGCACATCGAAGAGCCTTTAAAGAATGCTTTAGAAGAGTGGAAAAAGATTAGTCGGAATGTGTGCAAAAATCTGAATGAATCCATGCCGGGAGGATTGCAAGCAGTAGAAAATCAAAAGGGTGGTCCGACAATATATAAGATTGTCAAATATCTCCCTTCCGTTTTTTTGCTCTTTATTCAATGCTTTATAAAAAGTGTTACAGTAGTTGGATTTAGTTCAAATATGCGCCGTTTCGTTCGATAATCTGTTTCCATTTAGACGGCAACTTCATAATTCACCTCGCAGAAGCCCCCCTCCTCATTTGCGAAGAGCTCGGACAGCCACTTTTCACAAGCTTCTTTTGAGTTCGACTTTACACCAACAAGGGCGTTCGCCATATACAAAAACAGGTGCTAATCACTTGGCGCTATGTCCGGGCTATATGGTGGATGCGATAAAACCTCTCGTCCGAGCTCCCGTAGCTTGTGACGAGTCATCAAAGAAGTGTATGGTCTGACGTTGTCCTGATGGAACACTACACCCTTCCTGTTGGCCAATTCTGGACGCTTCTGGTCGATCGTCTGCTTCACGCGGTCCAGTTGTTCGCAATAAAAGGTAGCATTAAGCGTCTGGCCATATGGAGCAGCTCATAGTGGATGATTCCCTTCCAATCCCACCAAACACACAGCAAAACCTTCCTGGCCGTCAATTTCGATTTTTTGTGTATCCAGATTTCTGCAGATGGTTTAAAATGGTTTGGTGACGAACTCCCATCTTCTGGGCGTTGTCACGAGATGCCACGGTCTAACTCGATGTTTTCCATGATTTGATCGGTATTCGTCGTCACAGGTCTTCCGCCGGCTGGCTTATCCTTGGTGTTATTTTCACCCGCTCTGAATCGTCGAAATCATTCCTCCGCAGTTCGAAGTGATAGAGTACCATCCCCTAAGACACCATTAATCTCACGGAACGTTTCTCTAGCGGATTAACCTTTATCGAAGGAAAACTTTAAAATAGCGCGAAGTACGGCGTTAGTGAACTCCATGTTTACAGGTCTATAACTGTTGAACGCAATATCCAAACTAATCATGCATAGCGTCGTTTTGTAGGTTATGTCAAGACCTTTCAAGAGCTTTATACATAGCCGCAAAATTCAAAAGACAAAATGGCGGGAAGAAAATATTTGACAATCTAATATTAAAAATAATGTTTTTGTATGCAAGCTTTCAAATAATTACTATAATTTTTACGTTTTGCCCAGCTATCAATATGAGGCGAAAATGTGGCCTAGCACAGTTTTTGTTACATGAGTTATGTTTTATGTTACTTTGAATTTATACTTTTGTTATTTTTTAACTGTAAGACTTTTTGTAAAAACATAAAAAAAGATCGGGTTGAATATCTTTTTTCATTACAATTTTATTATAAGTAGAAATTTCGTTCGGCGCTTGCTCAACTTTCAACGTGAGTGACTGTATGGAAATATTAAGCGTAACTTTTATCTATTTCTTCTTTTTCTTTACTGGCGTAGACACCGCTACGCGATTATAGCCGAGTTAACAACAGCGCGCCAGTCGTTTCTTTTTTCGCTACCTGGCGCCAATTGGATATTCCAAGCGAAGCCCGGTCCTTCTCCACTTGGTCCTTCCAACGGAGTGGAGGTCTTCCTCTTCCTCTGCTTCCCCCTGTGCGTCGGTACTGTCGAATACTTTCAGAGCTGGAGTGTTTTCGTCCATCCGGACAACATGAACTAGCCAGTGTAGCCGCTGTCTTTTAATTCGCTGAACTATATCAATGTCGTCCCATATCTCGTACAGCTCACCGTTCCATCGAATGCGATATTCGCCGTGGCTAATGCGCAAAGGACCATAAATCTTTCGCAGAACCTTTCTCTCGAAAACTCGTAACGTCGACTCATCGGTTGTTGTCATCGTCCAAGCCTCTGCACCATATAGCAGAACGGAAATTATGAGCGACTTATACAGTTTGGCTTTTGTTCGTCGAGAGAGGACTTTACTTTTCAATTGCCTACTCAGACCGAAGTAGCACCTTTTGGGAAGAGTAATCCTGCGTTGGATTTCCAGGCTAACATTATTGGTGGTGTTAATACTGGTTTCTGAATAGACGAAATTATCTACAACTCCAAAGTTATGACTGTCAACAGTGACGTGAGAGGCAAGTCGCGAGTGCGAACACTGTTTGTTTGATGACAGGAGTTATTTCGTCTTGCCCTCGTTCACTGCCAGACCCATTTGCGTTGCTTCCTTGTTCAGTCTGGAGAAAGCAGAACTAACGGTGTTGTGGATGTTGAGGCCGATGATATCAATATCATCGGCATACGCCAGCAGCTGTACACTCTTATAAAAGATTGTACCTGCTCGATTAAGTTCTGCAGCTCGAATTATTTTCTCAAGCAGCAGATTGAAGAAGTCGCCCTATAGGGAGTCGCCTTGTCTGAAACTCTATTTGGTATGTAACGGCTCGGAGTGGTCCCTCTCGATCCTGACGGAGCTTTTAGTGTTGCTCAACGTCAGTTTACAGAGCCGTATTAGTTTTGCGGGGATACCAAATTCAGACATCGCGGCATAAAGGCAGCTCCTTTCCGTGCTGTCGAAAGCAGTTTTGAAATCGTCGAAGAGGTGGTGTGTGTCGATTTTACTTTCACGAGTCTTTTCCAAGTTTTGGCGCATGGTGAGTATCTGGTCGGTTGTTGATTTGCCAGGTCTACAGCCACACTGATAAGATCCAATCAGGTTGTTGATGGTGGGCTTTAATCTTTCACACAATACGCTCGATGGAACCTTATGCCCGATGTTGAGGAGGCTTATCCCACGGTAGTTGGCGCAGATTGTGGGGTCTCCTTTTTTATGGATTGGGCATAGCACGGGTTTGACTTCTCATGGTGTTGTGCGTTCACTGCCATTCAGTAGGCCGGAGAAGTTTTCCCTCTATAATTTAAGTATGCTCTGGGCATCGGTGACTAGATCACCTTTGGGGGTTCTACAAGAGTATGCTACAGTCTTGAAACCTTCTGTGAGCCGCCACATTTTTTAGTAGAATTTTCGAGCATTACCCCTGCCGGCCAGCATGCCAAGCTCTTCATACTCACGCATTTCGGCCTATTTCTTTTTCTTTCTGCAAATGCGTCTCGCTTCCCTCTTCAACTCTCGGTGTCTAACCCATCCCGCTAGTGTTGTGGTCGATCGTAACGTTGCGAGGTAGGCAGCCTATTTTATCTCCACTGTGACACGCAACTCCTCGTCGTACCAGCTGTTCGTTTGCATTTTCCGAAAACCAATGGTTTTGGTTACAGCTGTACGTAAGCAGTTTCAAATGCCGTCCCACAGTTCCATTATACCGAGTTGTTGACGAGTGCTCTCAGAAAGCAGTAGTGCAAGTCAAGTAGAAAATCGTTGGGCTGTCTGTTGTGATTGCAGCTTCTCAACGTCGAAGCTTCCTTGTGTTTGTTGACGTGAGTTTTTTGCTGCACAGAGGCGGGTGCTAATCTTGGCTGCAACAGGATAGTGGTCCGAGTCGATGTTAGGACCTCGGAGCGTACACACGTCTAGAAGACTGGAGACGTGACTTCCGTCTATCACAACATGCTCGATCTGGTTGGTGGCTTCCCGAGACAGACAGATAGCTTGATGTATTTTCTTGAGCTGCCTCAACCCAGTTGGGGATGTTTCGTAGTGGAGGCTGAATTTACCGACCGTAGTGCCAAAGATACCTTCTTTGCCCACCCTGGCGTTAAAGTCGCCAAGCACGATTTTGACATCGTGGCTGAGGCAGCTCTCATAACTACGCTCCAAACGCTTATAGAAAGCATCTTTGGTCACATCGTCCTTCTATACCGTCGGGGAGTGGGCGCAAATCAGCGATATGTTAAAGAACCTCGCTTTGATGCGGATCGTGGCTATACGTTCATTCACCGGAGTGAATGATAGTACTCGACGACGGAGTCTCCTCCCACCAAGAATCCCACACTAAACCTGCGCTCCTTTATATGACCACTGTAGTAAATGCCACAAGGACCTACTCGTCCCGTCCATCGCATTTCTTGGACGGCGGTGATGTCAGCCTCTATTTTCACGAGGACATCAACCAGCTGGGCAGCGGCACCTTCCCAATTAAGGGACCGGACATTCCAGGTGCATGCCCTCAATTCGTAGTCCTTATTTCGTTTGCCATTGGCCGTCGACAAAAGGGGGGTCACTCATCAGGCTTGTTGTTCATTTTCATTACTATGATTTTTTACGTGGCGGGTCCCAAACCCAGCGCACAACCCTGCGAAGGGAATGTTTCGCCTTCTCACTTTAGCTCGCCTTCAAACGGATGTTCTTAGGCTATCCAGAGGATACTTGGTCAAAGACCGGAAGTCGTAAGCTGCTTGAGTCATATATCATATAGTCATATAAATCTATTATTAGAAATATTTGCTGTTTAACAGCTTATATAATATGAATTTTGATAATGTTTTAAAGTTTTAAATTTTTGCTTTCGTGGTGGTATAAAACTACAGGGGAACTGAGCGTCCTAAACTATACCAAAGTTAGCTTTTTGAATACGTCACCCGTATTACAAACTCCCAAAAAAAAAAAATAACAAAAATTCTCAACATATTTTTTCCTCAGTGGCATCATTGAGAAATGTTATAAAATTGTGAATTTTGACAACGCTCTTAGTAAAATAGGTTGGTACTTCTGAATACCTTGATTTGTTTGTGCAAAGGCAATAGAAGCATACGCATAATTAAAAAAATCGGCGAGGGTAGTTTTTAGTAGTTTGAAGATTTTTATTTAAATTGAATTTTTTTTTTCGCAATTATAGTCCCCTCCTAAACTTTTAATTTCCCTCTCTAAGGACATTATTTTTATCGACATTTCTTTCTCATCAAATTTTAAATTGCTAATCTCCTGATCTTTTTCTTATCAAACATGCATTTCCATTCAGTACTTTTTCTTTTTTCATCTCACGAAAGATGTCAAGCTAAAACTTGTTGTTGACATCCTTTTTCTGGAGAAAAATCGTTCAGGCAAATATTTTCCAAAACTCCTATTTACTCCTATTCGGAGAGATGTCTCTTTTATATTAAAAGAAATAACATATCTTGGGACCTGCCCCACCGATTTCAACCAAATTCGGTACATTCCATGTTACGGTGTGAAAATGGGAGAATTCGGGCTAGAACACCGTCTACTTTCCATATAACATAATATCAAAATATCGGTCAATGTGTGAGATATACGAAATAATTGAAATTCAGAGATAATATTTCTATGACTAAATTCTAAATATTTCCCAAATTCTTATTTAGTACTACATATAATTATTTCGTTACTCTATCAAACCGTATGCCAAATATGGCGATCAGTGTTTGAATTGTATATACATATGTATATAAAATTAATTTGATTACAATTCTCTGGTTGATATTTGGCAATTTAAGGTATTTCCCTGGATTTTATCCTGGCAAGTTGCAAGAGTATGAAATATTCGGTTCCACCCGAACATAGCCCGACTTTACATGTTTTAATAGTAATCGCCAAAACCACCGTCGTCGAAATGATAGTTTTTTAAAACAATAATGACAAGATTCTAAAAAATTATGCTATGGAACGCAAACGGCCCAAAATGAGCTAGAAAAAATACTCGCTACTGAAAAAATCGACGAATGCTTAACATCTGAGACCCATTTTAGCAAGCAAACTTACATTAAGTTCAGAAACTTCGAAATTTATCATGCAATACATCCGAACAATTGTGCACGCGAAGGAGCTGCTATTATAATAAGAAGCAACATAAAACACCACGAAGAAAACCGCATATCTACAGATGAATTTTAAGCAATAACGGTCACGATAGATAGTGACAACATGTCATAGTTATCTAGAACTGATCAATATCCATAAAAGCCGATTTATAATGGGTGGTGATTATAATGCGAAACATACTCACTGGGCCTCGAGGCTTATAACCACAAAGGGCAGAGAGTTATTGAAAGCTCTTCAATTGTCTAGTTGCAGTATCGTGTCTACTGGAACACCAACTTATTGGCTAACAGATCCACTTAAAACACCAGATCTTATTGATTTTTACATTACAAAACATATCTCCTCAAATTCTATGTGCATAAAAAGCGGTCTCGTAGTACACCAATTAAAACAAACGTCACAGCAGGTCATAAATATACAAAAGAAATTAAAGAAATGGTAGCAGAAAAACGCCGATTACGCCGTAAGTGGCAACAAACAAGATCTCCATCTGACAAAAGTTGTCTTAACAAATTGCGTAAAAAACTTACTAATAAGATAAAGGCATTTACAAATATAACTCTCAGCTATTATCTAAAAAGTTTATGTAACGACCATAGGAATGATTATTCACTTTGGAAGTGTACAAAAAATTTTTACGACCCGTAACTCAGCATCATCCAATCAGAAAAGCAGATCAGACATGGGCCAAGAGCGATATCGAGAAAGCATATGTTTTTTCGGCATACCTTGATGGTGTCTTCAAACCATATTACACATCCAATGCAGCAGAAATGGAACCTCATACTTACGAGAATTATACCGAAATTCCTCTAATAACTAACGATGTGGTATGTGCAGAAATAAAAAAATGAAGTCTAAAAAATCGCCTGGGTTTGATCTTATTCTCAGTGAAACAGTAAAACAGCTTCCTCACAACGTTGTACGTAAAATTACTGCCATAATGAATGCTACTATAAATCTTCAATACGTATCCATTTATTGGAAAACTGCAGAGGTGATTATGTTCAACAAACCTGGTAAGCCAGCGCCTAAAATTACTTCGTATCGGTCTATATCTCTCCTGCCAATACTCTCAAAACTATTGGAAAAACTGCTTGCTGTGCGTATTAACAACATAATTGAAGAGAGGAATCTGATACCGGCGCATCAGTTGGCTTTCGAAAAAATCACTCCACTATTGATCAAGTAAATCAGTCATTGAAAATGCCTTCGAACACAAAAAAGTTTGCTTGGCCGTTTTCCTCGACGTGTCTAAGCCTAAAGTTTGCCATGGCGAGCTCCTAAACAAAATTAAAATGCTTTTACCAAAAAAATATTACAATATTTTAAAATAATTTTTTTTCGAATTAAACATGGAGATATGTACTCTGGTTTAAAGGAAATAAAGGCTGGTGTTCCTCAGGGTGGTGTGTTAGGACCCATCCTTTACCTACTCAACAGCAACATTTGCATATGATACTGCGGTTCTGTCTGTCGGCAAAACACAAACTGCATCAATTGCAAGATTGCAGAAACATTAAAAAAAAAATATTTGAATGGACAGCTAAATGGCGAATAAAATTAAACGAGACAACAATACTAGATATATGCCTCTGTACTTAAACGGTGTGCAAATACCATAATACCTCGAAATACCTAGGCATGACCCTGCACACAAAACTTAGATGGAGTGCACATTTAAAAACAAAAAAAGAAGAATTAGAAATAAAATTCACAAACTTGTATATGCTATTGGATAGAAACTCTGCATTATCCACATATAACAAAATTCTAGTCTACAAGCAGGTGTTCAGACCAGTTTGGACTTATGGGATACAACTTTGGGGCTGCACAAGCCCTAGCATTGTTGCACAGATCCAGCGATTTCAAAACAAAGTTTTAAGATGCGCCGTCAATGCGCCTTGGTATGTTCACAGTCACGATCTTGAACGCGACCTCGGAATTGACTCAGTTGATGTATCAATCTAAAAATGTGCAAAGTCTCATATGGAAAGACTTTCTGACCATGTGAACACTGAAGTGAATGAAAAGAAAGGTTTAAGCGGAAAAAACCGTATCACCTTATACAGTAACCAGATTCTCTGCAATTTCTACGGAGAGCACCATTAATTATTTTGTATTATACAATAAGCAAAACAAATTGTTTGTTAGTTTATTTTACGTTAACTAGTTACAATGGCATTGAAATAAAAAAAAAGTGATTTTGTTTTTGTTGTAAATATTTTTATAGTTGTAAATATTATATATTGTACATTATTTTTTAGATCCGAAGTGATTTTGTTTTTTTAATTTTAAATTATATATATTTATCTACGAATTTTTTTATAGGCTTACTGAAGCACCTATCACCTAAAAATAACTTCGTTAATGCGGCCTTTCGCGTAGTACATAAGTGGTATGGAAAATGCAAACTGGGCGTTTTATTTGAATTGCCCAAAAATAGTTTTTTTCTGATCTTGCTTCAATAGAAAATGTTATAAAAAACGCTAATTTTGAGGCCCTCTCATACTGGATTAAGTTAAGACACCCTTTTACTTCTGTATAGTCATACTTTTTATAATTTTCTGTGTTCTATTTATAAGGGGTATTCAGACCAGCTTTGTTAATTAGTTAGTCGTTCCTCAGTAGTTTTTTACATGGGTTTTGTTTTTGTAAAATTAACAGATTATCGTTTTACCGAGTAAGGAAGTTCCAGACTGGCAACAGTTTTTTTATTACTTGGTAACATCACTCAGCAGTTTTGTTTGCGCTGTTACCTCAAAAGTTAACTTATGTCATTGGAAAAAAATACATTTGCTGTCTACTACAAATTAGTTTTTTTTCCAAAAGTAAGTATTTCATATATTTGAATCAGCTGTTTTGAAGCAAAATTTACACCCACTACTGATGCACATCAAAAAATATGTTCACAGTAAAGTGTGTGTAACGAAGTATCAACTAACAAACTACTAGATTAACAAGTTCGGTCTGAATAGCCCTAAAGACTTTTAAATACAGAGGACATCCTTCGCTTTTTTTTTAACACAAAGGGCAGTTTTTTTTTTTGATTGATTTTAAGAACTCGTTAAATAACAAGTGCTTTGAAGCAAACATAGGTAGTCTATTTTTTTATTTTTGACAAACTAGGGTAATTTTTTTTTCATAATTATTGAAGCGTAAGCCGGTAACAGAGCTTCTCCCCGAACGTATTGAGAAAAAAATACTTTGCGGTGTTCACCATACCTCGGCTGGAAATTATAAGAAAATAAAAAACCAAAAAAAATTAGTCAAATGATAATCAAATCTTCCCCCCATCGTTCTCTGATAATGTTTTTCATTTAAAAACTGTTGGCGGCCATTTGAAGTAAAAACTGCTATTTTCCACTCAAAAAATCTCGCAACTTTGAGGGTGGAAAATACACCAAATGTAAAAAAAAAAGTGAATTTGGACTTTAAAAAAAGTAGGTATGAGAAAAACGAGTCTAAAATTTATAACCTAAAAAGTGACGAAAAAAAGAATTCCCTATATTATCAAAAGTGCGCTCAATAACGTACAAAAGGTCCGAATAAAATTACTCAATCCATATTTAAGAAATATATTCCCAAAAAATTTATTTTTTTTTTTTACCACGGAAACTTTACCCTTCCTTTAAGGAAAGCCACTCCAGTAAGACATTTTTTTTGGAAAATGTGTACATCACATGCAAGTTACAAGTAAAATCAAGGGGTTCGCTTTTTAACAAATTAGTGTAGAGTAGAGTAGAGTTTATAGCATGCCTCACGTGGACGTCTCAAATCCCAGAACGGAAATTGTTAATTTTTCACATATAAATATTTTATATGTAAGTTGTGACTTACTTTCGTAGAAATATTACCGTTATTAGAATACGGTATTTGTTCTACCCAACATCCACAAGGAAACAAATTTTATATATGTATATACATGTGCCTCTGCGAATGGTAGGCACCTTGTCGTGGTGCAGGGGCTTAAACCGCGGCACAGCACGGCATCTCCCAACCACCAGGGGTAATGCTGCATAGAATCTCTCCTGGGGGCTGGCGGAGGCTGCATGTGCGCGGTGACCAAGAGCTACCATCTTCTAATCCAGGGTGTTATGCGACCCGTGCCAATTGGATGATTTGCAGCCAGGAGGTAAATTCGGCTGTATTCGTACGGAGCCTTCTCAACACCGGGCCGCCTTGGGAAGTAACGGTGTCCTTACCGCGTCAAGGGGCTCTGGCGCAGCGGACTTCTTAGATTCCCCTTTCGCAAAGACTAGACCAAAAGGCCCACAACACGAGCCAAACGGTCGTACGAACAAGATGAACCAAAAAAACAATAACAACAAACAACAACAACAAACAACAACAACAAAACCAACGGACAACAGCAGCAGCAGCAGTAGTACCGCAAGCAAGAGTGGCCCAGGGACTAGACGTAAGTTTAGCTTCACGGGCTCTGAGTAGGAGCAGTGGGAACAACCCCTCTCCTAATAGTGCACGACGCACAGGTGCCAATGGTAGATCGGCTGCGACAAGACGCAGAAATCGGAGGCGTCGCCGAGCTCAAGCAGCCGCGTCGGAGGGACGGAGCAAGGTAAACCGGCGCCCCGGTCCTCAATTAATATTCTATTCTCTGTTATGTTCGCTTGGTTTTTCTTTTGGCAGCCCTGAACGAAAATATTATGATATATACATATCTCTTTAGTCTTCATAACAGTTTTAACGAGCTTAAAGTTCCAATAGGCACACACACATAAAAACATATATTGCAGTTTAAATGCATCTGTGCTGAGTCATTTACTGATACTAGCCATGTGCAAATAAATATACAGTGTGCGACAAATAAAGCACGGAATCTACCTAGTCTATTATTATTATTTTTAAAGTAGTAAAAATTAAACAAATTAACTTATTAAAAATTAATATAAAATTCTATATATGAAGAACTCCAAACATCTGATCAGCAAATGTTGGAAATGTAGTTATTAGCTAAATAGAAAAATATTAGTGCATATTCAGTTGTCATTCGTTATTCAATAAGTTTGGAATAAATAATCCTATTATTCCTCGAACATGAAGCCGATTTCGCAAATCAGGCTCTTTGGTTACAGTGTATAAACATGGAAGTCCAACGTGGAGTTTCATGCTACAAGAGTGAAAAAACCAATATATTTCTTTAAAGAACAGACTGGCGCAACTGGACTTTGTGAAGATGCACATAAATTGAACGATTATAAAATGGCGAACTTTACTTTTTTCCGACGAATCGAAGTTTAATACGAAAGATTCAGGTAGGCTAAAGCTGCTACGCAGACTGAAGGAACAACACCTCATCAACAACAACAACGCCGAATCAACGTTATACAACAGGTAAAGTGAAACACGATTGAGGCAATGTGGGTTTTTCAGGGCTTGGAATAGTCATGTCAATGGTATAATGGTCAAATTTAGGTAAAAAAAAATTTTCAGAGTATTATGCAGCCGCAGAAATGCCTTTAAAATATATATGTATATACAAACAATTAAGGGATACGCAACCAAATATTGAAAGACATAAATTTTTCAATAATAACACCATTTCGTGCTTTAGTTTTGTCGCAACAGATTTTGGAGTCTTTCATATTTGGAATTTTATATTTTTTTAATAAGTGTATCTTTTTAATTTTTACTAACTCAAAAAGAAGAATGAATGAACCAATAATACAAATAAAATCATTTAATACCTACTTTATGATATAATTAATTTAAATACTGAAAAAGGTAAATTCCGTGCTTTAGTTTTGTCGCCCACTGTATATACGGTTTTTCAAAAATAGACCGATATGGACAGCAAACGACGCTATAGGGTTTCCGCTCTTTTGACATTTCTCTTCAGTAAGGTTTGCAATTTCATCATAAAAAGATATACGATCCAACAACGAGTCGAAATTATTAAAATTTACCACCGAAATTCTGAGTCAGCAATAACTCAACGTCCAATTTATGGATGTTACAATCGTCCTGTCAGATTAACTATTGAGCGTCTAGTGGAAAAATGTTTATCCATACGCACAATACAAAATGTTTCCGTACCAGCGAGACAAAGAATTGCCTGTAGTGTCGAGAATACTGCTTCTCCAATTGAGGAAGAAATAATCACATCCGCGAACGTATCACTCGTCACGTAAAAGCCTGTATTTCGGATTACGACATATGTCCGTGATCGTAACGCTTCTATTGTAATCTGGCATGATGAGAGACATGAATAAGTATACAAACGTTTCCGTTCTTTCGAATCGTCGTTCGAACGCAAATTACCAATCGCAATATGCAATTTTATGGAAATGTTAGCAAATTTTTTTAAATTTTATGTTTTTTAAAATTTTTAGTAAAAAAGAACATAAATAAGAAACCAATGAATAGAATATCTCATAAAAATAAAAAAAAATTATTTATATGAACAAATTTTTTGTATTTTAGTTGAGATTAAAAATAAAATTATTTACAAGGTTAAGGACATATAAATTTTTAAAGAATACTTTATTTGGTCTCATATCGTTTGGTCGGTTGCGGTGAGGCGGTTCGCTACCCCGGTGCCATTTCTTGTATGTGTTAAGAATCGAAATTTTGAGGGTCGTAAGTTATTGTAAATTTAATTTTATGCAGATGTTATGTAATAACTCAAAAACTTTAGCAAATCTTCCACTTTTGTTGGGTGATACCTTTCTCTCTTGCCATATCCTAAAATTATCCACCATCTTTTTAAGATTCCAATGCTTTGTTCAACGATACATCTACAAAGAAAATTTTGTTAATGGGGATTCACAATTTATTTTTTTATACCTACGCTTTTGCTACGATCTCTTAGCTATCTCCCCACTATTTTTTTTATCCCCACCACTTTCTCTAGAGCTCAAATAAAAAAACAAAGTTGAATCCATTTAATTAAATTTGTTAGTTTATTGAAAATTTCGCAACAGTTTTGACAGTTCCACATCTATTGTGATCTCAAAATACGATCCAAAGCAAAGTGGAATTTAAAGACTATTGTGAATAGAAAATACATTACGATCCATTTGCTATTGTATGTCATAATGCCAATCACCGCATACGATTGACGTATCACGTAATTTTCTTTCGTATGTTTGCCGATCCGCGCACGGATGTAACGATTCGACCCCAGTCTCTCACACGTCGTTCTCAAGCGTTGGGAATCTCTCTGACGTCCTTATGGCAAATTTTGCGAAAAGATCTTGGCCTACATCCTTACAAGATCAAACTGACGTAAGTACTGAAGCCGCATATTCATAAATTGGGCTAAGCAACAACTGGAAAATGATCCGGATTTTCATCGAAAAATCATCTCCAGCCATGAGGATCATTTCTTGTTGAATGGCTTCGTCAATAAGCAAAACCGCGTTGGTCAGGCGGCAATCCACAGGTATTCCATGAGTCACCATTGCATTCCGAAAAAGTTACGGTTTGGTGCGACTTGTGGACCGGCGGCGTCATTGGGCCGTACTTCCGGCACGTTACTATGAATGGGAATCGCTACCGCTTAATGATAACCGAATATTTTTGGACTGAATTGGATGTTATGGACAGACAATATGTGGTCCCAACAGGACGGCGCCACAAGCCACACTGCACACACACACAAAGTGATGAGGTAGCTTAGAACCTCGGGACGGGCATATAGGCTACTTTCTATCGTTTTATGTTAAAAACCACAACAATTTATAAATAAAAAAATATAGTTCAAAAACACAGATTAACATCACACAGCTACTGGCAGGGTACAGTAGTGTTTGCTTACATACCCATATATACATAGCGTCAAAAATAAGTAAACAGCAGTTCTATCAAGTGTTCATAACAACACAGTCTTTAATGCAACAATAAAAAGTTGTATTATAGAATTCAAGGCTTATATTATAAAAGAGTTTAACTTAGTATTAATAATAAATAAAAACTAAACACAGCCAAAAATAATTCACTAAAATTAAAAATACTCTCGTTTTTCGCATCAAAAAAGTTAACAGTGGCAACATCTGTTGTTTGTTTTTAATACTTATTTCGGAGAAGCGCCAAATATCCTTTGGAAACCGTTATTATTCAAAAGAGCAAGTGTAGTAAAACATATTTTTATATCATCATCAACAAAGCAACAAAATTTGTAATAGGTAAGCGAACGACCACTGAATCGGCTAAAAACTCATATTAGATTTGCATAAAAAAGATAAATCCTTGCGCGAAATCGGAGAAATAGTTGGAAGACACTGTTGTGCAATAAAAAAATTATTAATAAACATGCTAAACAACAGACTTGAAAATTTGCCACGGCCGGGCCGACCAAACGTCTTACTGACACTGAAGCGCGATCAATAGTACGGGAAGTAAAATCAAATCCAGTTTCGAGCGCTGTCCAAATATCAAAAGACATAGCAGAGACATGGGGAAAATCCGTAAGTGCCACTACAATCAAGAGAACGTTGCAGAAAAGCGGTTTGCATGGACGAATACTACGCCAAATGTCCTATACATCAAAGGCGAATCAACAGGTGAACTTGGAATTTGCAAAAAAGTATATAAATACGGCTGCAAACTTCTAGGACAACACTTTGTACAGACGAAAGCAATTTTGAAATATTTGGATCGGAAAAACCCTCTAAGATTTGGCGATTCAAAAATAAAGCCTTTCATGATAAGTGTGTTAGTTACCAACACCGTAAAGCACGCTGGAGGATCGATTATGGTCTGGGGCTGTATGGCAGCATCTGGATAACCCTCCACAGACCCCAGACATTAATCCCATCCAGCATCTGTGGGAGCGCCTTGACCGAATAATCAGGCAGAAGGACAACCTAAATAAGGCTTTGATTGAAGAATGGAGCAAAATCTCCCAGGATTTACAACAAATGTTACAGAATCTATGCCTAGAAGATTAACTGAGGCTCTGAATTCTAAAGAAAAGCAAACAAAATACTGGACTGGATATCACTTAAATGAATTCTTTTTGGCTGTGTTTAGTTTTTGTTTATTATTTATACTAAGTTAAATTCTTATAATATAAGCCTTGAATTCTGTAATACAACTTTTTATTGTTGCATTAAAGACTGCGTTCTTTTGAACACTTTAATATTGATGGAACTGCGGTTTACTTATTTTTGACGCTCACAGTATGTATGAATTATACTGATAGTTACTTGACAAGAAAAATTTTAATTATAATTTCAGATGAGTTCATAAAAGCTCAAAATATCCCTGAAGCATTACACAGAACAAAGTAATATTTAAAAGGAGGCTCAAAACACGTCAAGTGATCCGGGGAAATTTCGCAAAATCACCCATTTTGATTAGCAGTTCATTAGGAATGTGACCAGACGCATTAATACTTCTCGAGATATTCAGCTTTTTAAGGCTGTATAGAATTTTCATAGATTTTTTTATTACATACCATCTGCAAGTACTTAGCGATTTTGACCTCTGAACTTTTTTGTAGCAAAAAAACATTTCCTACAAATTTGTACATTTTTCCTATAGCTTTTGTCATTTACGAGATATATACAAAAAATGCGAATTTCGTAGAAAAATCAGGTTTAGAGACCTGTACTACCCCGCCGGTGTGCGTTTCGATTTAGTCGCAATGGGCACTTTTGTACAGTGTTCAATTCTGAAGAATATGTGTCTAAAGTCAAAGCGATGCCATATAATGCCTCTGAGCTATAGAAATTTAAAGATAAAAAATCAGGATTGTCGTGTATTTTCAATGGAAAATTTCTACGTGCCTTGATACAGTCCTTATTAAGAGCTCAAATTAAGGAAATTTTTTTTAGGGTATTTCCAAGCCAATTTCGTGATGGGATTGAAAAAATGAATAGTTCAAAAAAAAAAAAAAAACACCCTAATACACATATATTCTTTTCTGAATATTACGATGACTCAAATTGGATAAATTGAAGGTGAAACTGCTATCCACGAAGCAACGCAGTGATTAGTTTACTATTGTCCGTATATTACACTTGGTCTTCTTTTTGAACGCTTTTTTTACTTGGATTTAAATCTGAAGCTTATTATTGTTATTTTACCATTCCCAGAATTTTTTTGTTTATTCCTTTAGCAGTAATACCTATGTACATATATAATACCACGTATATTCTGATGGTATGAATAGATAGATTTGCAAGTAAAATGAGGTTTTTTACACGTTTTCCTTTTTTTGCACGGATAAAAATCTGATTTTTTTGCAGAAGTAATTTACTTTAATTAAAATTTTGATTTTTTGAGACCAATTAACTGTTGATTTTTTTCAAAAAATTTCCTCAGGCCGCCATTTTTTCAATTAAAAAAAATTCTTCGACATGCCCAGGATTATCTATTTATAAAATTAATTTTTTTGTCCGATTGATCTTAGATGAGTCTTCAAGGACTTATTGTTGCCACCGCAAGTACCTTTTTTGGAACTGGGTCAACACAAATAACTATAACTTTGGAAATAATTTTTTTTTTTTTGAAATTTTCGTGACTTTAAGTAAACACATTCTATAATAATGGCATATTACTACTTTTGTAAAATAACATAATTTAATACCAACAAAAATACTGAAATTTCTCAAATTTTCGTGCCTCTGACTACCCCTAACCCCTTAAGGCGTGTTTGATCGCAGGAATGTATCAAAGCATAAGCCAAAGGGTTTAGGTGATCTGGGAGTTTAGATATATATTAAATTCAGCTATCTTCTTCTTCTTTCTTTACCATAGGAATACCAAAGTCTTTATGGATATTTTCGTTACGCATGTACCATGGAGAACACGTAATTGTTGGAACCTTTATATCAATATTAGTTGCACAGGTCGTAACCCACAGGTGAATGTCATACATCCAAATCGGCTTTATGACCGCATTATATAAAAGCACTTTGTTGTCTAGGAGTTAAGGAACGTATTCCTTATAATAGCAACAAACATCAAAACAACCTCTTGTTTCAGTAAACTGAATGCAGAAACAACCTTGAGTTGGAATAATTGAAATGCACTATCACTACAACGAAAATTCTAAACAAACAAGTATCAAAACAACATTGAGTTTGAATACCACAACAACCTTATCTTATGTAAAACAAAGCAATTGTAAATATCTAAGCAAGCACCATATATGTAAACAAACCTAAACAAATAATATAATCTGTATCTTAACAAACTATCAACTAGTAATAAGTAAACATACTAGTTAGTATAAATAGAAGTAAGAACGATGTTATAAGTTAGTCTTAAGAGTATAAATAAAGAGTACACATTTCGGTGCAGCTCAAAACATATTCTTTTGACTCAATTTTACTTAATGTAAAAATTAACTTAGGATAAGTTTTGAGTTTTTATTTAAAAGCCAATTTAGATTTGCAGCTCTAATCTTCAAACATGTTATTTTACTAGATATGTGTTTTCTCCACGTGAGCCTTCTATCTAGGTGAATACCAAGACTTACTTCGTTCGCTGGCGGGCACATTTTTGGTCTTAGCGAAAATATAACATGCTTACACTTCTGTTCGTTCACATTTATACGGCAGTTCGCTAGCCATTCTTCGACAGAACTTAAATGCTCCGCTAATATTCTTGATGATAAAATGTGGCAATTGTTGAAGTTAAGGGGGTATTCTGGGTAAGAAGTCCGAATATTAGGTTTTTTTTTTGACGCGATACAAAAAATCAAAAATTATTTTGACTACCCATTTTTTTAAATGCTTTTTATTGATATTCTAACAATACAAAACATAAATAATATAAGAAAATATATTAAATTTAAAAAAACTGCAGGTCGGCGAAGTAGAGACTGATGAAACAATGGCTTGACCCGGTGTGCGGGATGTAAATCCTTTCCGTGACTGAAAATGAAAATTTATGCGAAATCCGTGAAGAGTAAACGTGTAGTTATCGCACCACGAAACGCTTTTGAAAAAAAAAAAAAAAAAAAAAAACAAATTACAAACTGGTGGAGGTTTGAAAAAAAAGTTTCGAATTTTTCGTTATTTCGTTGTTCGGAATTTTTTAAAAATAAAAAAAAACTTCTTTAGAACGCTCTTCGTAGTGCAATACTATAATGTATAAGAAAGCTCTGTGTAAAATTTCATGTAAATCAGTTGAGAAGAACTTGAGATATCAAACGAATTTAAAGTCTGAGAAAGGCTGCGAAACGGTTTTGTTGGCGCGTCACAAAATTAGCTGTAACTCGGAAAATAATTTGAATTTCGAAAAATCTCTTAGGGACATTTTCTTGAATTGTTATACTATACTATGCAAAAAATATCGAGTTTTTCGAATTTCTAAACCAGAATACCCCTTTAATACATAACACCTGTTGGAAGGTCTGCTGTATATAGGATGTGAAGAGTTGGGCTTAAAACGCTGCCCTATGGTAGACTAGCCCTTATCTGTCTTTCATCAGATATGAAATCTCCTACTTTCCCCAGTGTTTAAAAAACTACGATAAGTTTTTTTTTTCGCTTTTGATTATGCTTTAGAAAAAGCAGCAGTCGCAAGCAAAGCAAAAGCAGAAAACAATTATTAGGAAAATGCGCAGCACTTTTGGCAGTCATTGGTTTGCAGTTTTTCACATTGCTTTGCTTGTGTTTGATCAGCTGCACAAACCAAAGCAAAAGCGTTATATTTGCTTCGCAAGTCGTCAGAAGTCGCAGTCGCGAAACAGTTTTTTCGATCATTTTAAAACTGTTTTAAATTATTTTGCTATTTAAGGGCACATTGAAAAAATTGATGGTCATTAGTTTTTCTTAAGTGCAATGGGGCGGAGCAAGAAATCGAAAATTTGGCAGTTTTTTGATAACAATCCAGACGACGGTTTTGCTACATGCAAAACTTGTAAAAATAAATTAAAAAATAATAGACTGTCGAACTTAAAAACACATTTAATTAAAATACACAGTATAAATGTTTCATTGAATAATACAGAGGTATCGGGAACTTCTTCGATAACTTCTTTATCAAAAGTAATAGTGAAAAGAAAAAAAGTAACAATTGAGATTAATAAAAAGCAGCTACTGAGATCATATATTGGTCTAGTCACCGAAGACTCTATTCCGTTTAATGTGCTAAATTCGGTGAATATGAAAAATATTTTGAATCCTATTTGAGAAGAACTTTTTGCTGCAGACGGAAAACAAATATGTTTGAATGCTTCAAACGCCAAGAAGACTTTACAGATCGTTGCTAACAATATTTGAAACGACATAACAGCAGAAGTGAAAAATAGACTGTTATCGTTAAAAATAGATAGTGCTACGCGGTTATGCCGAAACATTTTTGGCATTAGTGCGCAATTTATAACAAATGGGCTGATAAAATCACGCGTTCTAGGAATGGTAGAATTGAAGGGTGCTAGATCGAGTACTAGCAAAAACCTAGCCATGGAAATTATAAAAACCATAAAAAAATACGACATTACTTTAAGACAAATAGTGTCAGCTACATCGAATAATGGCGCAAATATGCATAAAGCAACTAAAATATTATCTTTTGTTTCACAAGAAGAATTGGAAGAAAATGAAGCAGATTACGCGAATGATGAGTATCTTAAAAAAATCGAACTTGTTGAGGAAATGCCAGATATGCTATTGGGCGATATTCAAGTTTGCCGTTGCGCTGCTCATACTGCACAGCTTTGTGCGCTAGACGTAACAAAATCCTCAGCTATAACAAAGTACCTATTAACATGCCGTAATTAGACAAAATATGTGAGGAAAACAACAAATGGATATCGAGCAATATTTGAATTAAAGAGATTAAAGATGCCTCAACTAGATTGTCCTACAAAATGGGGATCAACCTTCGTAATGGTGGAAAATTTGAAGGCAGCAAAAGACGTTCTAAAACAAAAAAAAAAAATGAAAATTTCGAGTTAGATGACTCCCTTTGGGAATTCGTTGAAAGCTATTGTCTTGTATTTAATCCATTACAAAAAAGCATAAAAATATTTCAAGAAGAACAATTACACTACGGCAGATAGATAGATAGATTATTAATTGAGGCATGCACTGCGACCATGGGTCTATTGTGCCCTCACCTAACTCACAGGGACTCGCTTAGCCATATTGATGAAGTCCAATATTCTACTGGGTGCTAGCGAGGCAGTGTGATCCCTATCCGGAAACATAGATCCGAGGGCCTGTGACCTGCGCCTACAGACTGCGTTACAGTCGAATAGCAGGTGCTCCGGGGTTTCAGGCTCACTGTCACAGAACCGGCAGTTAGCACAAGATGAGAAGCCCATGTTCGATAAGTGCCTTTTAAGCTTGCAGTGGCCGGTGTAAAATGCGACTAGGAGCCTGAGTTTGTTCCTTGGGAGGTCGATTATAGTCTCGAACCTCTTCTGATTATACCCCCCAACTAACAGTTTGGCATGGCGCATCCCGTGCGCACGCTGCCAATGTGCCTCCCTGCACGCCCTTTCTTCTTTACGAAGCAGTTCCTTCACCGTATGAGGACCCACTCCAGTGAATGGTTCGGGCCCCACCATAGCAGTGGTGGCTGCGGAGCGGGCAAGCTCGTCAGCCAGTTCATTGCCGGCTATACCCCTGTGACCAGGCACCCAAATCAGGTGTACCTGGTTCCTCTCGGCTAGTTTGTCCAGCCTTGTTCTGCACTCTTGGACTAATGAGATCGCTTTTAGTGCCGCCTGACTATCGCTGAGTATAGCAATTCGCTCGTTGCGATAGTCGCGGTAGAGGTTTATCTCGATACACCGACTAATGGCTAGAACTTCGGCTTGGAAAATGCTCGGAAAGGTTCCCATCGGAATGGAGAGCTTGGTACGCGGACCCACGACACCCGCACCTATTCCTTCCGATGTCTTCGAGCCATCGGTGTACCACCTCAAAGTGCTATCCCTTAGCATCTGCTCAAGAGTGGGGTCACTCCACTCACTCTTGCTACCGAGGGTAACCTTAAACTTCCTTGTTAAGTGGGTCGTTTTGCTGATGCCATCCCTCGGGAGGAGCGCAATAGGAATATCGCCACTTATTTTCTCCATCCTCTGGGACGAAATTATCTTGCCTTTGCCACCACCCTCTGCTGTTATCTGCAGAAGTGAGTACTTGGCTACTTGACCTATTATTATATGGAGCGGTGTCAGTTCCATTAGGACTTCCAGAGCCGCCGTGGGGCAGGTCCGCATGGCTCCCGTCATGCATACGCATGCTAGCCGCTGTAATTTGGACAGTTGGGTCCCCACGGAAGCCTGTGTCGCCACAGAGGCCCAGGACACCGCCCCGTATGTAATAATTGGTCGGACAATCATGGTGTATAACCACCTAATGATCCTTGGCTTACAGCCCCAGGATCTACCCGCCAGCCGTTTGCATACCATCAGTGCTCTACACTACGGCAACTTCTATGCACAATGGCTCAAGTGCAAAACTTGCACGGAAAATATTATTAAAGACACGAACCACCCACTAGTTAAAACAATCGGCGATATGATTTTGCAGTCCTTCGAAAAAAGAACAAACACGTTAATGCACACACACAGTTTAATTGCTTGTTTGTATTTAGATCATCGGTTCCATCACACCTTAACGGTAAAACAAAAAGTCGAAGCAAGACAATATTTAAAAAAAGTATGGGATAGAATTAATGAAATTAACACTGGTAACATCACGTGTTTAAGTCCAAATTCAAGTGTACATCAATCCGGCAACCAATTTTGTGATATTGAAGAGAAATTATTAACCGAATATTTATCGCAAGGAATTGAAGCGAACGTAAATAATGCATCCGATGTCTATACAAAAATTGACAATCTGCAGCTTCCATTTTTAAGAAGTGACACAAATATTCTATCATTTTGGAAAGAAAAGCATTTCACTGATCCCGACTTGTACTCGTTAAGCAATGTGTGCTTTGCAATACCACCCACTCAGGTATGTACATACTTATAAACGTAACATAATTTTTATTTTTATTGTAACGTAAAACTGAACAAATGAATTTTTTTCATACTCTAGTACATATTTAATTAATCATGAATTTAATTTATTTATTGAATGAACCAAATAAGTATAATAAGTAAATGAAATAAGTTTTACTAAATTGAATAAAATTTTGCTTTTCTCCCCAAAACAGGTGACGATTGAACGCGCATTTTCCACCCTTAAACTAGTACTATACTATAGGAATCGATTAAGTGAGGAAACACTGGAAAACATATTGCTAGTAAAGCTAAATCCAAACTTTCTGGAAGCTGCTATAGACAGTTTGCCACTTTTCCAAGACGTATGTAGATGACGAACAAATTTAATTTTTTTTATTTTTAAATGTTTATACCTACATATATCCTACATGTATTGCGTTGTATATAAAATGTAAATACACTGAATTCAAATACATAAAATACATACGTATATGTAAAACAAATACATATAGTTTTTCAATCACCATGAACAACACATCACTTATAGCTGCCAAAAAAGTGAAACTAAAAACTGTCGAAGTGCTTAACAGTTTTAAAATGATCGAAAAAACTGTTTCGCGACTGCGACTGCTGACGACTTGCGAAGCAAATATAACGCTTTTGCTTTGGTTTGTGCAGCTGATCAAACGCAAGCAAAGCAATGTGAAAAACTGCAAACCAATGACTGCCAAAAGTGCTGCGCATTTTTCTAATAATTGTTTTCTGCTTTTGCTTTGCTTGCGACTGCTGCTTTTTCTAAAGCATAAGCAAAAGCAAGAGCAAATTTGAAACAGTTAAAAGAAGTCGAAGCAGTAAAAAGCAAAAATTCTACGACTTTTGCTACTTCGACTGCAGCAATTTAAACACTGACTTTCACCATATATTGTCTATTATTTAAATAAGACTCCAATGTTTTATACAATTCTAAAGGTAGAATTTTTTTAATCTTATATAAAAGACCTTCGTTCCACACCTTATCAAACGCATGAGCTACATCTAAAAATATTGCTGAACAGTACTCCCTGTGCTCTAATGCTTTCCTTATTTCGTTAGTACTTATATTTACTTTCTCTATTGTGCCATGTTTGGCACGAAATCCGAATTGATGGGTTGGTATTGTATTATTTTCGTGGAGGAAAGGAGACATCTTTGATAGCAACACTTTTTCAAATACTATTTTCCTGATTTATCTATCAAGATAAACTGCGACAGTATCCGAAACTAAGAATTGCATTGAAGAGCAAAGAGAACATCTCTACAGCAATAGTTGATACCTCAATTAGCATTTTTGGGGAAATATTATAATATCCCGCCAATTTTTTTGGATTAAGTTCTTTTATGATTCCAATAATTTTAGAAGTCCTAAAATACTCGAGCGACTCATTAGCTGTGTTGGGTAAGATTGACAGCTTAGCCTTTTGCTCGTCACTTCGAGCGGAAATTCTACCCAAGTCTCGTATAGGCACGTTGGAGTCAGTAAGTGGTTTCATGGACTTTTGGGCTTTCCAAAGGGAATTTTGCTCGTTTGAATTTGGACACAGGTTTTTATATACATGTCGGTATTGAATTCTTCCTCGCGTTTAAGCCCTTTCTCATTTACAAGTTTCTCTATTTCAACATGGCAAAACTTTATTGTATGTCATGAAATTTCATATGGACTGGTTTAGATTAGAATTATTTACGTTAACTTCAGTATATGTTTTTTTTATAATACTGTTTTATCTTAAATTTCTATTTTATTCGTATTTAAAGTTTCGGTATTTTAAATTCCATTAAACTGCTTCAAATATTATATATAGCTGGTAAATTAATTAACACGTTTCGTTAAGCAAACCAATAAAAATATGTTAACTTCGGTTGCACCATATCTAGAAAACCCTTCACAAATAAAGAAGTATCCATACAAGAACTTGATTTTGATATAATATCCTAACTATTTAATGCCGGCAATATGTTAGGCTATAGTGGTCCCTTCTAAACCACATGCTCGGAAATTAAAGCGTTACCTTAAACAATAAAAATACAAGAAAAGCTAAAAAGAATCAAAGCCAGGGAAATACTGGTATAGCCAGTGTGACGCATGAAAAAATAGGCTATTTTCCTAAATTTTTTTAAGAAAAAATACGCGATTGAATATTTCGAACTTCTTTGAACGTAATAACGAACATTAACGTTTAAAAGTAAAGAAGTTATGGGCTGTTTTCGGAAGTGCAAAAAAAAAGTGCCCAAACTGACATGATTCCGGCCAAATGAGTAGCTGAAACAAAAAAATTCAAAAAGTTTATAAAACTCAAAGATATTTCCTATACGATCTATTAAAAATATCAAAAAGTAACAAAATGGCGTAATTAAGAAAAAAAATCGTTTCTTACGTAAAAGTTATCGTTTTTTTAATGCCAAAATTGACAATATTCAATAAGATCGTAATTCATTGTATAGCCAATACACAATTTTAATTTGAAGTCGATCGGTTATTTTCTCGTTGGGTTATGTCAGCGATTTTGAAAAATGTCGTTTCGAGAAAGACGCGTTTAAAGTTGCACTTACATACATATGTTTGCGCCTCCGACCGGTCGCTCTTTACAACATGATATTTTTTTGAAAGTTACACTCAATCATAAAGAGTATAGTCAGCCGGAAGTTCAAAAATCCTGATATCAGTTATATAGTTCGCTCAATTTTTTTTAGGCTGAAAGATACACTGTTATGAGTTAAACACGGTGTCTTATTTTCATTTGGATAACTCACACATTGGTTGATATATGCGGTACACAGTCACCCGGAAGTTCGAAAATCTTTATATTAAGTATATGGGGGCATATTTTTGACATGCAGATAAGAGAAGAATTATCCTTTAGTTTCAATTATATATGTATGTCACGCAGGAACCGACATTTTCGATAAAAAGTCAACTATGCAAGTTGCGTTTCAAAGTAAGCAGGACTTAAAAAAAAACCAGAAGAAATGGTTTTTTCAGCAAAATCAATTTATTTTATTCAAAGTAGTCTCTGCTTCAATACAACTTTTTGTATGGTCCAAAAGCATGTCGAACGTCTGCCTTAACGCTTTCCTTTCATGGGCAAATGCATTTTTTCGAAAAGGAAGAAGTCGCTCGGTGCCATATCAGGTGAATACGGGGTTAATGTTTAAAATATGATTTTTGGTCAAATAATCGGTCACAAGCACATTATCGTGCAACAAACGCAAACTTTCATCTTAGCGATATTCGGGCCGAACACGTCGAATACGGTGCACCAAACGATTCAAAACTCCAAGGTAGAATACTGCATTAACGTTTTGGCCGGGTGAAACAAATTCTTTGTGGAATCATAAAAACAAATCAGCATTGTCTTAATTTTTGACTTCTAAATGCGCGATTTTTTGTGTTTTGGCTCGGCCGGTGTCTTCCATTGAGCACTCTGGCGTTTCGTTTCGGGATCATTTTGGAAGTACCACGTTTCGCCACCAGTCACAATTATTGTAAAGGAAGGTTTTGTCCTTTTTGACCTTCGAATGTTGGATTCTGAGCAATTTTTAGTCGTCAGTCAATTTGTGTGGCACAAACCGTGCACACAACTTTCGTAAGCTCATAGGTCCCGGTCCCGAGATATGGGATTTCACCAAAAAGTGGGTGGTGCCACGCTCATTATCTAAATTTCACACCAGATCTAATAAAGCTCTCTCACACCACCTTGGTGGTAAAATTTAAGGTATCTGACTTATTTAGTTTTTGATTTATAGCGTTGTTAGTAGTATTTAACAGTACCGTTATATGGTGAGTGAGTGGGGTTATATTCCGATTTCATCTATTTTCACACTGTCGGTAGAAGTTGTTATAGTATTCGAACTCAGCAAACTTGATTGTTGTAGCTTTAGTGGCTTAGAAGATATGTACATTAAACTTATTCGAGGGCATGGCCGCCCACTTTTTCAAAATTTCTTATACGCAGATGACCCTTGCTACTCCTATCGCCTGTTCCAAAAATCAATTTTGTATCTTAATTTAGTACTAAGTTATGGCACTTTATATGTTTTGGGTTGATGGCGATTTGTGGGCGTGGCAGTGGTTCGATTACGCCCATCTAAGAACTCGAATTTTTTTTGTACTAAGGAACCTGCATACCAGGTTTCATCGAGATATCTCAATTTTTACTGAAGTTACAGCTTGCATGGGCAGACAGACATGATTCCACCATTCACGTCATCCCGACCATTTATATGTATATAACCCAAAATCTATTTCGATTGTTTTTAGACGATACGTACAACCGTTAGGTGAACAAAACTATAATACTCTGTAGCAACTGGTTGCAAGAGCATATAAATTTCTTGAAGATACCTTGCAAAAAAGAAGTTTTCCATACAAGACCTTGATTTTAATTGGTTAGTTATAATATTAATTAAAACAATACGTTTCAATATAATATTCAATATCTTCTTTTCGTGACAAATTTTTAGGTATTGTTTTTTTTATACCCCCAACAGTTAGTATATTCTGTATTGTTCACCTAACGGTTGTACGTATCGTCTAAAAACAATCGAAATAGATTTTGGGTTATATACATATAAATGGTCGGGATGACGTGAATGGTGGAATCATGTCTGTCTGCCCATGCAAGCTGTAACTTCAGTAAAAATTGAGATATCTCGATGAAACCTGGTATGCAGGTTCCTTAGTACAAAAAAAATTCGAGTTCTTAGATGGGCGTAATCGAACCACTGCCACGCCCACAAATCGCCATCATCCCAAAACATATAAAGTGCCATAACTTAGTACTAAATTAAGATACAAAATTGATTTTGACAAAAAGTTTGTAACAATCAGAAGGTAAGGTTGGGGACCCCACCACTCCGTTGCATAAATCTACAAGTATCAAATGAATCAGTGATTGTTCAAGAATTTTTCGCAACTGAGATCACCTGATCAGAATCTGCGTTTTTTGGATATTCGATAAAAATAAAGCAACAGGTGAGAGACATAAAATTGTAGAGTACGTTTTATTGACAAATGAAGAACACCACCAAAATAAGTTGGATACAAAGTATAAAGGACCCTTATCGGTTAGAGAAATTTTAGAAATATATATCGTCACTTAAATGCAAAATAACGTATCATTAAAATATTCAAAATTGATTTTTTTTATTGATTACGATTCACTTCTGTGTTCGAACTATGAATTAGTAAAACGCTTAATAGCAAATACAAATTTGCACAGGCGTTTAATTTCCATTCCCGTCAGCTCGGTGGGATGTCTGAAGGTAGGGCCTCAAGCCTTGACCCCCCAAACGCGGGACAGTCAAAAAGGAAATGTTGAAGTGTTTCCACCTTTCAGCATGGACGCGAATAGGCCAATGGCCCGTTAAAAGCCTCAAAACTAAGGCGAGGCCAACCTTACTGAGGGTAATGAGATCACTAGGTATCTTGCGATCGATCTTGAGCCATACTGATGGTGGCCCAGCGCTGGCTAAGCTCCCGCTCCCTCTCCCATTTTTCGGATAGCAGTTTCAGGGTGTCTTTCCTTGCTAGCTCATCAGTTTTACAATTGCCTGCGATTTCACTGTGGCCTGGCACTCATACCAGTCTTATCACAAAGCCACTCAATGTTACTGATAGCGAGGTTAGGCATTCTTCGACCAGCCCTGAACGTATTGTTAATGAATTCAAGGCTAGTATCACCGATCTGCTATCTGAATGGATGGTTACTTTTCTGAAGGACGCTGCACTCCGGAGCAGTAAATCTACTACTACCTTAATGGTTGCAACCTCAGCCTAGTCAGGAAGTCTGAAACTGGCGTTGATAGAGAGCTTTTGACAGGAGACCCTCCACCAACCTTTGACCCGCCCGTGAAGAAGCTCACTGGCCCTCTCCTTCAAAAGCTCCTTCCTACCCACAACTCCTTTTTTCGTTTAGGAATGCAGTAGCCTAATATTTTATAGCCGCAAAGAAATGGCATTGTCAGATGGATAATAAATAAACATTAATCTCATGTTTTTGGCTTGAAATAATTTAATTTTTTCTAGTACTTATGAACACGTTAATAATACGGTAACATGAAATATGACTAACTTGTAACTTTAATTTAGATTGATCATACGTTATTTTGTTTCAAAAATAAAAATTCAAAATAACGTAGAACACTTACTATAAAATTTTCTTTATTTTTTCTAAATTATACTTACAATTTCCTTTTAATTCAGATTTTTTACTTTCCTGTAAACCTATATCTTGAAGTCATTGCATATTAAGAAAACATATAAATATTGCAATGAGGATTTGAGAAGGAGGGCCGCTGGTGAAATTCCGAGTTAATTCCAGCACCCGAATGGGTGTTGTTAAGATTTTGTAAAGATATCCGTGTGAGATGATATGATGCGTGAAGAAAATAGTTTACATGTGAGGTGGATTAGTTGCAATAAAGTTGCAGTGATTTTGAAAATGGCGGAACATCATTCTCATATTCAAAAGAAAACTATAGAGATAATAACTAAAGTCGGGTTTTGAATTTTCAAGAAAAAAATATTAAGATTAATCTAACTATGCAATGAGAGTAAGAAATAAAATTTATTTGAGTTGAATAAAAGTTATAACAATTACCATATGGAAACAAAAAAAGGTGAAATTTAAGAATATGATAAAAAAATTTAGAAAAAAAAAAAAATAATTAGTAATAGAAGCATAGTTTACCATAATTTTTGGGTAAACGAAGACGTGTAAATCTCATAACGGCAGTGTCGTAATATAAAATTATTTTCAGTGCAGGTTAGGGTGCCCCTTATATGGGAGATTTTTTTTAGATATCGAATTGCATATATCGTATTTCTTTTTAAGCTACCCAGATTTACTTAACTACAAAACTTTATCTGCCTACGTCAACGGTAACCCGTGCCGACAGAATTTTGAAATCTTAAAAATTCCTGTTTTTAACCCTTTTTGTTATATTGTTAAATCAATTGAAATACTATTATATTATAATATATTTTTATTAAATGTTTAATAAAATAATATAAAAATTACAGACCAGGCAGGATATTTTTTAAAGGTCTTTTTTTTTACTATCTGGATACAGATTTTTATGCTCCTGAAAACAGCGTAGCAAAAATTGCTTTTCTCTTCTTTTGCAGTGATCAAACCATGAAAATCTTGCATAAGTTTTACAGCTCTTTCAGCTGTATAATTAACTGCCGTTAAAGAAAGCACTTTCCTTTTCGCCTCTGAGGCAACGTCTTCATCCCATGTAAAAACGGGGCTCTGAAGGAAAATTTTATACATTTTTTATGGAGAAAAGAAAGAATCACCTAATGATTTTCCTGCAAGAACAAAAAAGGCAGTTTTATTAACAATTTATTGAACACAGTATAAAAAATTGTACTATTTAATAAACATACAATAAATTCACAATATACAATAAATAGTATTTAAGTATTGTATTAAATAATATTTATTGTAATTCAACTTACTATACAAATAATCAGACATATCATCTTTAGATGGAATATATATCTTGCCGCAATCATACAAACTCTCTCTTTGGAAATTAACTACTAAATTTGTTTTGGTTTGTTCATTAAGTTCATCATCAAAGAGTCACAAAACGACAATTTCTTCCGACAAGTACCGAAGATGTTGACTAAACTTGCTCAAGGCAGCTTTGGAGATCAATTTGTGATCAGTTTCATATTTCTTCAGCCTCTTAAAAACCACAAATATTGATTTGGTGCCTTCACCGCCAGACTACATCCAAGCCATAGTTTTACATATAAAACCGCAATGCATAAACATACGCCTGAAGTGCTTTCTTGGCACTAATTTTAACTGAGACTGCAACAAATATTATATCTTTAAAGTGTAAATAGGTCTAGCCATCTACCTTGCTTGATGCATCGCTCCAGAGGTATAATTTTATTTTTTTTTTTTCACTGTTTCCTCCTAAGAAAATAATAGATAGTTCAATCAGTTCCCGATAATCGTCGCGTCTAATGGTTTTATGCAGATCTTGATTATAAAATTTCAACAAATATTCTATTGTTTCGCGTTGCGATATCGGTATTTGTTTCAATGCCAGTAGGATTAATAGTTTTCCAGTTGTCTCTAAACTTTTTGAACAGTGAGATATTAGGGCTACTTGTGACTTATTGGATTTTTGTTTCCAAGACACATTTTAAAACAAGTTCGTCAACGTGTTGGCGGCAAGCAAAGAGTAGTAATTCCCTGTCTAGTTCAATCGCCCTCTACTAGACGTAGTTGTGTCACAGCACATTATTTGTACTTTGTCATTGAGGCTCCATTCATAAAGTGGGTTGAGCACAGCTTAAGTGGATTAACCCGGCCGGAAGAGCTCTCCAGTTTGGATTCAACCAGGTGTTCCTTCTCTCTAAATGAAATTAAAATTGGTAGACGTTCTTCTTTAGAACTTCTCACGTCAAGTCCAGGTAATAATTTCCCATCTCATTGAACGGTCACTATTTCAGGCATATTATTCTGAAATTCTGCTTTTATAGATTCCGTTAAATAGACGATTTGTTTATCGGAAAACAGCTAAGATCTAATGCTTCTTCTACAGCCTGAAGTATATATACAGAGTCCCTTATGCTTAATTGACATCTAAAGCTGCAACTTACTTAGGCGTGATAAAGTTTTTCCTTATTCGTTTTTTGTAGTTTCTGGACTTACCATTTGAGAGGGTAATGCCAAGAGTTCCGTAAGGCTTTCATCAGAGCCGGTAAGTTGATATAAATGCCTTTGCATTTGAATATCAGACGACGTTAAACCTCCGTTCACATCTTTTCATTAAATAAATTATCTAATTGTTCTTAAAATCCTCCTCAATGGGCTTGTAAATATCTTGCATTTTTTTAGAATTTTTTTTTTTTCAACTAAGAAACCACATTTTTTATTGATTCTTAATTCCTCCGCCATCTTTTAAAAATATAACAATACGCGTTAATCGCGAGAATAATTGAGAGCAAATGACGAAAGTCGTGAATATCCACCGCTCCTGTCGCACTGCATGTATGAACATTCGATGCAAGTCGGCACGGGTTATCGCACTCCAAACAAGGTAAAATTTTATTTCCCCCTAGTGTTTAGAGAGCAAATGAACAAAATGAAGCCCTATGTCATAAAAATTTAAAACCTAGAAAAATAAGAGACACCCTCGTGCAGGTTTTTGAAGAACATGCAAGTCTGTATGAATTCGCCTTGTTTAAGTTGGTATTTCCCCTCTTTTCGATTATTGTATTGGTGGGCCATCTAACGATTTAAATTTGAATTATCTATATTTCGACATTGAAATCGTCAAATACCATTCGGAAAGTGACAGATATTCAGGAAAAAGTCTAAAATTTACGAAATGGGTCGCTATTCACTAGAAGAAAACTGGGAAATATTGAAAATTTTTTTCTAAAGTGGTGAGTCAAGTGGATGGTCAATTTTACCGAAAAATCATCTTTTCGGACTAGGCTCATTTCCACCTCGATGGTTACGTTAACAAGCAGAATTGTCGCATTTGGGGCACGAAAACCCGCACGTAATCGTCGAGAAGCCAATGCACCCAGCGCGAATCACTGTATGGTGCGGATTTTGGTCTGGTAGAACCGTCGGCCCGTTTTTCTTCGAAAATGAAGAAGGAACCGCCGTAACCATCAATGATGAGCGATATCGCGCAATGTTAACCGAATTTTTCTACAACCAAATTGAAGAGGAAGACTTGGACAACATTTGGTTCCAGCAGGACGACGCTACGCGTCATTCAGCAAACGCTACACTCAATCTTTTAAGCCCTATCTCTGAAAATCGCATAATCAGCAAAAGAGGTGAGGTGAATTGGCCTCCCAGAAGCTGCGATTTAACTCCGTTGGACTGTTTTCTGTGGGGAGCTGTTATAGATAAATGTTACGCCAACCATCCAGAAACAATTCAAGATCTAAAGTACGAGATTCAAGCTGCTGTAGCTGCCATAAGGCCTGAAACCATCGAGAAAGTACTCCAAAATTGGGTGGATCGGATAAGCTACTGTAAACTCAGCCGTGGTGGTCATTTATCCGAAATTGTTTTCCACAGATAAATTTCATAAAACAACCTTTTAAATAAATCTTAGACCTCTGAAAAATATCAAGCCGTTTTTTTTATTGACTTTTTAAATTTAAAATTTTATATGACCCTAATTTCCCATCCCTTACCTTCAAATATATATAATTTGCGTAGCAGCTTATATAGTGAAAGCGTGTTCTACATATACTCACTAAGAGAAGAATGAAAAGGAGAGATGGCAATGGTCTGTGACTGAACGTAGTCCTGAAAGCAAGGGATAGATGTTAAGCCTTTAAAATGTGTATGAGCAAGGTACACTGTAAAAAAAAAGCTTAACTAAAAAGGCAGTAATTGTTTGTTTGCGGAGAACAGAACAGCATACTCAGGAATTTTTTGAAAGATGCCATTTTTAGTGTGATGCCTAAATGTCAAGATGAACGACTGTATTTTAGAAACAAATTAGTCATATATAATGAACCAATAAAGTTTACATACACATAGTTCTATTAAATTACGACACGTTTATTTGTTATTAAATGAATAAATTTTTAGTTTTTTTTATCCATTTCAAAAGATGTATGTATATTAAACATTAAACATAGCATCGAATACGAGTTTCCAAAAAGGTCCAGATATTTGGAATAGGAATAATGTCTGGTGATTGCGGGACCTTGTTTTTAATTCCATAACAACCATTCACGTACAAAATAAGACGTGTGTTTTGGGTAGTTATCCTGTTGTAAATAGAAGTAGCTGCTATTAACGGCCGATTTAGCACACTTAAAATTTAAATTTTTTTCTTAAAATGTTCAGATACATGTGTTTATTAATTTTTTTTACTAAAAAATCCAAATGTCTGATTCCAGATGCAGCAATATACCCGCAAACCATAACATTACCCCTACCGTGCTTTACCGTAGGCAATACATTTTGTCCTTGCGACTCTTCAATAATCTTTCTCCATACTTTTCGTGATCTATTCGAACCAAATATATTAAATTTTGATTCGTCGGTGAACACAGGTGTATGTAAACTTTATTGGTTCACTGTATGTGTATATATCTTCTTCTTTACTGGCATAGCCACCGCTTACGCGAATAAAGCCGAGTCAACAACAGCGCGCCAGTCGTTTCTTCTCTTCGCTACGTGGCGCCAATTGGATATTCCAAGCGAAGCCAGGTCCTTCTCCACTCCGCGGCGGGTACTGCGTCGAATACTTTCAGAGCTGAGTGTTTTCAACCATCCGGACAAGATGACCTAGCCAGTGTAGCCGCTGTCTTTTAATTCGCAGAACTATGTCAATGTCGTCGTATGTATATCTCGTACAGCTCATTGTTCCACCGAATGCGATATTCGCCGTGGCCAATGCGCAAATAACCATAAATCTTTCGCAGAACCTTTCTCTCGAAAACTCGTAACGTCGACTCATCGGTTGTTGTCATCGTTTAAGCCTCTGTACCATATAGCAGGACGGGAATTATGAGAAACTTATAAAGTTTGGCTTTTGTTCGTCGAAAGTGGACTTTACCTTTCAATTGCCTACTCAGTCCGAAGTAGCACCTGTTGACAAGAGTTATTATGCGTTGGATTTCTAGACGAAATTAGCTACGACTTCAAAGTTATGACCGTCAACAGTGACGTGAGAAGCAAGTCGCAAGTTCGACGACTGTTTGTTTGATGACAGGAGTTATTTCGTCTTGCCCTCGTTCAATGCCAGACCCATTTGCGTTGCTTCCTTGTTCAGTCTGGAGAGAGCAGAACTAACGGTGTTGTGGATGTTGAGGCCGATGATATCAATATCATCGGCATACGCCAGCAGCTGTACACTCTTATAAAAGATTGTACCTGCTCGATTAAGTTCTGCAGCTCGAATAATTTTCTCCAGCAGCAGATTGAAAAAGTCGCACGATAAGCAGTCTGAAATCTCGTCTGGTATCGAACGGTTCGGAGAGGTCCTTCCCGATCCTGACGGAGCTTTTGGTGCTGCTCAACGTCAGTTTGCACAGCCGTATTAGTTTTGCGGGGATACCAGATTCAGACATCGCGGCATGGAGGCAGCTCCTTTTCGTGCTGTCGAAAGCAGCTTTGAAATCGACGAATAGGTGGTGAGTGTCGATTCTCCTTCCACGGGTCTTTTCCAAAATTTGGCGCATGGTGAATATCTGGCCGGTTATTGATTTTCCAGGTTTAAAGCCACACTGATAAGGTCCAATCAGTTTGTTGATGGTGGGCTTTAATCTTTCACACAATACGCGATGTTGAGAAGGCTTATCCCACGGTGGTTGGCGCAGTTTGTGGGGTCTCCAGTTTTATGGATTGGGCATAGCACACATAAATTCTAATCGTTGGGCATGCTTTCGTCCAACCATATTTTGCAAAGAAGCTGATGTATGCTCCTTATCAGTTATTCGTCGCCGTGTTTGAATAGCTCGGCCGGCAATCCATAGGCTCCCGCCGCTTTGTTGTTGTGCAGACGGGTAATTGCTATTCGAACTTCTTCATGGTCGGGCAATCGAACGTCTGCTCCATCGTCATCGATTGGGAAATCGGGTTCGCCTTTTCCTGGCGTTGTACGTTCACTGCCATTCAGCAGGCTGGAGAAGTGTTCCCTCCGTAATTTAAGTACGCTTTGGGCATCGGTGACTAGATCATCTTTGGGGGTTCTACAAGAGTATGCTCCGGTCTTGAAACCTTCTGTAAGTCGCCGCATCTTTTCGTAGAATTTTCGAGCATTACCCCTGTCGGCCAACTTATCAAGCTCTTCGTACTCACGCATTTCGGCCTCTTTCTTTTTCTGTCTACAAATTCGTCTCGCTTCCCTCTGCTACTCTCGGTATCTATCCCATCCCGCACGTGTTGTGGTCGATCGTAACGTTGCGAGGTAGACAGCCTGTTTTCTCTCCGCTGCGAGACGGCACTCCTCGTGTGTATATATAGATTACAAAAAAAAAAATGCTTTGTGGATTGTTTCAACTGATTTATATGCACTTAAGTGTTCTGCAGAAATTTTATTAAAAGCGAGCCGGGATTTTTTGGGCTAAATGGGAGTCTTTAATAAATAGGTGCAATTTTATTTTTATTACTGTGATAAATAGAAACAGTACTTATTATGTACTATGTGTGCTAAATTAGTAAACATAAACTTGTTGAACCCTGAACGTGCACGTCGTCGTCACTCTTTTGTAGATCTTGGTTAAATAAAGTACAATGTCGTGTGTGAAAATATCTTTGAATCTACCGCATAACTTTTTCATTTGAGGAGGTATATTCATGTTAATTGGCACGGTGCATCCTCTGGAGAAATTGTTCAGATCGGAATACTATAGCATAAAACTGCCACACAATCTAACAGTCAAGTTCTTGTATGTAAATTTTTTTTTGAACGGTATATAGTTTCGATACAGCGGAACTACCCTCATTAATATTGTATATAGAAAAGTAAAGTATTTGTTTACAATTTTGTTGATCGTACGGATGTATTTAAAAACGTTTACACCCCTAGTAAATTTGCCCATATTCGACAAAGAGAAACGTTACCAATTAGTACGGAGCCTTAGTAGGCACATTTGTTTTTACAATACTTCAAACAATAAAATTATTTTCTAACTTTATATACTATACAGTGCCTCACAAAAGTATTCGGAAAATTAATTTCAAGAAATTAATTGCCTTTATGAAGGGGTACCAGTGGGAAATAATTTAAAAAGTGGGCGTGATCCCGTCGGTGTATAACAAGTTTAACGTTTATACCTCTTAAATCACTAAAGCAACAACAACCAAGTTCGCCTATCGCGAATATTATAAGAGCTCCTGTCGATAATGTGAAAATGGATGAAATTGGATCATTCCCCGTATAACGGTACTGTTCAAAACTACTAAATGCGCCAGAGACGTAAAATATTCCACCGGGATGGTATGACAAGGCTTTATAGGAGGCGGGATAAAAATTGGACGAAGGGCGTGGCACCGCCCACTTTTTGGTGAAATCCCAAACGTGACATTTTTTTCATATTCATACACTCTGTCAAGTAAGAACGTGGTTGACATACCGACAGCTAATGAAAGATTTCGCTCTCATTCCTTCGCGAGCTGATAGAGGGAAGCTTTATACTTGATGCATTGTCAACAAAGGTTTAGTTGTCGTTGGTCTTTTGAAAGAGAATCACGTTAAACGCCATGAGTGATAAGTACGCGTCGCGCTACGGAACTGAGTTCCTTTGCATACACCCGAAAGATCCCAAAATGTCGCAATCAGCGTCTGCTAAATATATGAGAAAGTCGAAGGCATTTGTACAGAAGTAGATACAGCGACACATAGTGGTTAAAAATGTCGATGACTTACCAAAACGTGGTTCGATGGGAAAAGTGAACAAAAAAGATGAAAAAAGAATAGCGAATGTTTTCTCGGAATCCTGCTTTAACACTGCGGCAAGGCCAAGCAAAATTAATTGCAAAAGGTTTAGATATATCCTACGAAACTATCCGAACCCTTCTTTATACTCATGATCTGAAATGGCGCAACACAATGAAGAAGCCTCTGTTGACTGAAAAACTTGTGGCAAAGCGACTCGCTTGGGCGCATGAGCATATTGATAGAGATTTTGAAAATGTCATTTTTACTAATGAATGTTCTATATTGGCACGTTCTATCCTCACGCCAGGATGGTCAACTTCCACCAATAGGCTTTTCAGCGGACCGTAAAACATGGAATAAAGGTGCATCTTTGGGCCTGCTTCTCAAAGCAGGGATTCGGCAGTTTGTACGTCTTTACTGACACCTAAATGCCGAGAAAATGATAAACATCTATAAAAAGGCTTTACGGCTATCTGCCGAAGGATGGTTCTGTACTCAGTGGAAAACTCAATCTGGCATCGTTACATTGGATTGGCCGTCGCAGTCGCCCGATGCAAACACTATTGAAAATGTGTGGGCAAATATTAAACAGAATCTTCGTGGAAGACGCACATACATTTTGAAGCAGTTGTCTTACGAAACTCGTCGGATCTGGAGATCCTTGAAACTAGAATATGCCGTCAAATTAGTAGAAAGCATGCCTCGGAGATGCCAGGCAATTATTGATGCCGGTGGTGACTGGACATATTATTGACCAAATTGCATCATTGTTTGTAATGTGTACATGTATATATAAATATGAAAGTTTAATAAAATAATTATTTTATAAATTAAACAACCGCGCTCTTACTTGACAGACTGTATTTCCCAGTGTAAAAATGAGCACAATCGAAGAATAACCAGCACAAGCATATAGCATAATTTTAAATTCCATTTATTTTTTTTTACTTTGCAATACACAAATCAAGATACAATTAATATACGGGATTAAACTTTGCACTAATAATGCCTTTAGTGTATTCCAACTAAATAATGCTGGATATATCGGCCATTATGCGATTTATATAAATGGAAATGAACAAGTGTGTTTTACTCAGAACAGTGTATCCTTGTGCCTAAAATATATAAATTTGAACGAAAACTTGACTTACGCCCAATATAACTAATATCAGGATTTTCAAACATCCGGCTGACTTTACTCTATTTGGTTGGTTTTTTAGTATGTGACATGTTAACTGTATGTGGTATTGGGAAAAATAGATAAAATCTGGTCGATTCTACTCCAACTGCCATATATGTACATGTAATGATTTTCTTTTTTCTCACTAACCGTATGTGTCTGTTTGTGTATGAGTTATATATGTATAGTAAATGTATATATATTAGGTTGTCAAAAAAAGTCATGCGGTATTTTCGGTAGTTGGTGCTGAAAGCGCGTAGTTCTAGTTTTATTCGTCGCATCGGGTCATGCTATACCTTTTTGGAAAGCTCATTTTACGCGCTAACACGTGTTTGATTGATTGTCGTTTCTTTTAAGTCGTTCGTAAGTTATAGCGTCGCAAACATGGAACAAAATAAAGAGAAAATACGGCATATTTTACAGTACTACTACGATAAAGGCAAAAATGCATCTCAAACCGCCAATAAAATTTGTGCAGTTTATGGACCCGATACAGTTTCCATTTCCTTTTTTGACAACCTAATATAATTGCTTGCATTTCGATCCTCAGGTTGATGTTTTACAGCATAAACTTGCACCTGAACTTAGCCCTTCCTTACTTCTTTTATTATATTTTCCTAAAGGGGCAGGTATTATTAGCAGATATAATAATAACTAAGTTATTTATATTTGTCTTTTTTAACTGTGGTTAATGTGAAAAATTTCACGAAAGGGAGGAAAGTTCTCTGATTTCCATTCACTTGGGAGTGACCAGAAACGATTCTTTTACATATGGTTCAAGCAGCGCACGACTTCTGGTCTTTGACCAATAATACTCTGGGTAGCCTATTCTGGACAAGTATGAGTTTGAACTGCTACAGTATCCAGAACGAAGCTGTGCAAGAAGCACTCGCGGCAACTTGAGCTCTTCGTCTGCAATGGGTGGTGATTTGACTCCAACAAAGCCATTCACTGGAAGGGAGTCGGGGAAGGTTTGATAGCTCCATTGTGAATGGCGATCAGTACCTGTCGGAAGATTTTGCTTTGTTGATGACATTCGGCACCCCCTCATCGGTAAAAGTGGCTCGCAGTCGTTTGGCATTTTGTGTAGCCGTCATTGAATTCAGCTCAATTCAGTCATCATGTCTCTTCGGGTTAGACAAAACCTTGATAGTAGCCCACAGCTTACTCACACCGGTGAAAAGGTTGCAGGACTTCAGGTACTCTATCCATTTCGTCCGCTTATGCTGGTTTACCAATCGCCGAATCTCCAAATTGAGATCTCTTATTCGGGGATCCGCGGGATCGGCATGGCATAAGGTGTCGCGCTCATTAGCTAAAACGGCTGCTTCGGCTGGGAAATTAGGGCGGAGTTCCGCTTTTCTTCCAGCCGGGATGAAGCGAGCGGTAGCTGCTGCGATCACCTGGCGGAATCGACGTTCGCCAACGGATACGTCCGTAGGAATAGGCAGAGCGTTGAAGGTGCTCAGTAAATTCTGTGAAGCCGAACCAGTTAGCTTTTTTAACGAAGGTGCGGTTGTGGACAGAAACAAAATTGGGAGATTTCTCGGTAGAGATAATTATGGGCAGAAGGTCTGATGCGAGAGTTATCATAGGTTGCCAGGTTATGCTATTTATCAGACCACCACTAGCTATGATTATATCGGGCGAGCTATTTGCTAAGAAGAAGTGCTCAAAACTCTGGTGGGTGCTTCATCATTCATTGTGCAGAATGTCGAATCGTCAATCTGTTTTCGACGCTCTATCCCTGTGGGCAGATTGCTCAGCCGTAGAAGACTAGTATTGCGTTGGCAACATGGGACCACGTAACTTCCTATGTATCTTAAGGCCTGAGCAGGTCTTAAAATGGCTTCACCCATTGCATGTGTCACACCTGACCGAGGTGGAGTTTGGATGGAGCCTTTTAGCGCAAACGCAGAAGAAAAATTCTTCCGGGCCCGGGTTGGACTCAATGCCAGCATGAACCAGGAGGATACGGAGCAACACTGCTGCAAGGCATTGATCTTATGACGACAAACTTAGATTAACACTTACCGATCCAAACGGCCTGGACGGATAAAATCCCGATCAATGCTGGTGCGTAGAAACAGCTGTCGTGGAAATTGAGCGCATCGGAGGCCGCGGTTCCCCCTCCTCTTTTTTCTCACTAACCGTATGTGTCTGTTTGTGTATGAGTTATATATGTATAGTAAATGTATATATATTAGGTTGTCAAAAAAAGTCATGCGGTATTTTCGGTAGTTGGTGCTGAAAGCGCGTAGTTCTAGTTTTATTCGTCGCATCGGGTCATGCTATACCTTTTTGGAAAGCTCATTTTACGCGCTAACACGTGTTTGATTGATTGTCGTTTCTTTTAAGTCGTTCGTAAGTTATAGCGTCGCAAACATGGAGCAAAATAAAGAGAAAATACGGCATATTTTACAGTACTACTACGATAAAGGCAAAAATGCATCTCAAACCGCCAATAAAATTTGTGCAGTTTATGGACCCGATACAGTTTCCATTTCCTTTTTTGACAACCTAATATAATTGCTTGCATTTCGATCCTCAGGTTGATGTTTTACAGCATAAACTTGCACCTGAACTTAGCCCTTCCTTACTTCTTTTATTATATTTTCCTAAAGGGGCAGGTATTATTAGCAGATATAATAATAACTAAGTTATTTATATTTGTCTTTTTTAACTGTGGTTAATGTGAAAAATTTCACGAAAGGGAGGAAAGTTCTCTGATTTCCATTCACTTGGGAGTGACCAGAAACGATTCTTTTACATATGGTTCAAGCAGCGCACGACTTCTGGTCTTTGACCAATAATACTCTGGGTAGCCTATTCTGGACAAGTATGAGTTTGAACTGCTACAGTATCCAGAATGAAGCTGTGCAAGAAGCACTCGCGGCAACTTGAGCTCTTCGTCTGCAATGGGTGGTGATTTGACTCCAACAAAGCCATTCACTGGAAGGGAGTCGGGGAAGGTTTGATAGCTCCATTGTGAATGGCGATCAGTACCTGTCGGAAGATTTTGCTTTGTTGATGACATTCGGCACCCCCTCATCGGTAAAAGTGGCTCGCAGTCGTTTGGCATTTTGTGTAGCCGTCATTGAATTCAGCTCAATTCAGTCATCATGTCTCTTCGGGTTAGACAAAACCTTGATAGTAGCCCACAGCTTACTCACACCGGTGAAAAGGTTGCAGGACTTCAGGTACTCTATCCATTTCGTCCGCTTATGCTGGTTTACCAATCGCCGAATCTCCAAATTGAGATCTCTTATTCGGGGATCCGCGGGATCGGCATGGCATAAGGTGTCGCGCTCATTAGCTAAAACGGCTGCTTCGGCTGGGAAATTAGGGCGGAGTTCCGCTTTTCTTCCAGCCGGGATGAAGCGAGCGGTAGCTGCTGCGATCACCTGGCGGAATCGACGTTCGCCAACGGATACGTCCGTAGGAATAGGCAGAGCGTTGAAGGTGCTCAGTAAATTCTGTGAAGCCGAACCAGTTAGCTTTTTTAACGAAGGTGCGGTTGTGGACAGAAACAAAATTGGGAGATTTCTCGGTAGAGATAATTATGGGCAGATGGTCTGATGCGAGAGTTATCATAGGTTGCCAGGTTATGCTATTTATCAGACCACCACTAGCTATGATTATATCGGGCGAGCTATTTGCTAAGAAGAAGTGCTCAAAACTCTGGTGGGTGCTTCATCATTCATTGTGCAGAATGTCGAATCGTCAATCTGTTTTCGACGCTCTATCCCTGTGGGCAGATTGCTCAGCCGTAGAAGACTAGTATTGCGTTGGCAACATGGGACCACGTAACTTCCTATGTATCTTAAGGCCTGAGCAGGTCTTAAAATGGCTTCACCCATTGCATGTGTCACACCTGACCGAGGTGGAGTTTGGATGGAGCCTTTTAGCGCAAACGCAGAAGAAAAATTCTTCCGGGCCCGGGTTGGACTCAATGCCAGCATGAACCAGGAGGATACGGAGCAACCCTGCTGCAAGGCATTGATCTTATGACGACAAACTTAGATTAACACTTACCGATCCAAACGGCCTGGACGGATAAAATCCCGATCAATGCTGGTGCGTAGAAACAGCTGTCGTGGAAATTGAGCGCATCGGAGGCCGCGGTTCCCCCTATAGCAGATTGAGTTTAGCAGTGATTGGACGTATATGCGTACAATTTCAAACTTATCCTTTCTTAAAAATAATACAATTGAAATGATGGAGCCATCTTTTTATTGTATTTTACCGACGTAAAAATTCGGTTTTAATACCATAAGCAAACAAAAATACTCCTCAGAACTAGCAATTCGTAGTTTTTGTTAGATTATGAATTTGCGAGGCACGCACTCTTCCCAGACCTTTCGCCTCAGTGCTCATTTCGCCTCTTTCCAACTTAGCAAATTTCTTTTCATTTCCCTGGTGCAAAGCCCAAATTCAAAAATATTTTCCCCCAAAAAGCAATGATTTATTAACACACGAAATGCTATATCTACATATATAAGTACATATATAAAAGAAAGTTGCATGCATACTTAGTATATGGGTTATACCGATTGTTGCTCCTGAACAAGACAATATTTTAGGACGAATCCGTCAGGTATTTTTAATATCCCAACAAAAAATTACATTGACATTTTCGTCGTCAATAATAAAATAATAATATTAAAATCAATCATCTGTCGTAGCTGATGTGCAAAAACTCGCAAAACTTGTAAATGAGTTCCACAAAAATTTACACCAAAGTCAACTGTCCTAGCGTGAATGTCATTGTAACTTATTTATGTTAAATATAATTTTAATATTATTATTTTATTATTGACAACGAAAATGTCAGTGTCATTTTCGAAATTTCAATTCTTGGCAAATGTGCCAGGTTTTCTTTTTCTAACAGGTTGCATCACGCATACTGTTCAGTTTGCATAAATTGCACCTAAAAATTTACAGTAGAACGTGATGCTGTTGCAATTGTTGTCAAAAAATTTACGCAGAACGTGATACTTTGAAAATATACAACATTACTGTCATAATTGTCGTCTTGGTGTCATCCTAATGACTGTCAGAAACAACTATTACCTACATATATCACATTACCCTAACTGTACACATAGTATTATAGATATACTTCTATATGTAGCTAATCTAACACAAATTTGATGACATTCCTTGGTTAACATATGTATTTATTTATATTTAATTTCATTTCAGCTAATATACATGCATACTTACATGCTTTCTATATATTTTTCTCACGTAATCTCTTTTTAACTTAGCTTTTAATCAATTTTATGTTCATATTTTTGTTTAAATTATTTTTGTTTGTTACTGTTCGAGCTAACCGGAGTTCGAGTGTATTGGTTTCATACTTACATGCTTTCTATATATTTTTCTCATGTAATCTCTTTTTAACTTAGCTTTTAATCAATTTTATGTTCATATTTTTGTTTAAATTATTTTTGTTTGTTACTGTTCGAGCTAACCGGAGTTCGAGTGTATTGGTATTGGATATACGTATAGATATAGGCATCAGCGTTTGCAAGTGTGCGTAATATTTTGTGGCGCTCTTAGTTAAAAAACAACTAAGCGCAATTGAACAACAACAAACTACTAAATTCATATGGTGCTTGCATACAAATGCATTACGCCTATATTCATATACAAACTTATCTATATATAGAGTAAGTAAATACTCTGCAGGGAATGGCATCTGAATAGTTCCGCGTATAGTTCAAGTAATTTTTTTTCTATCATCAAAAGTATGTTAATTTTCATGAAAATATAGTAACTTCAAACAACAAACAAACAGGAAACTCCGTTAACTTCGATTGCAGCGAAGCTATAATATGCCCTTCACTTGTGCATGTTTTATAGTATAAAGGGTATAAAATTATTTATTGGTTTTGTTCGGTCACTTTGTACGGCAGCTACATGCTATGGTGACCCGATCGTAACAAATGCTCTCGAATTTTCTGAAGATATTTCGTCAAATAAAAAAGTTTTCCACGAAAGGATATGTATTTGAACGTTCAGTTTATATCGACTCAGCTCATAACACTGATCAATTATATATATAGTTTATGGGGTCTCCGACGTTTCTTTCTGGTTGTTACACACTTCGCGGCAAACTTAACAAACCTTGTTCTAAACTCAACTCACAAAATTCCCTGCAGGGTACTTATTTGTATATATACATGCATACATGAGAGCTGTTCCTGCAAATCTGGGAAATTACATATGTACATACATAGGTGCACTAACTTTTGTTTGCATACACACATGCATACATTCGACGTGTATACACATTCAGTCAAAAATGCATATGCAATCATATATCGATAACTACAATTGCATGTGTGAAATTTAGGCACATTAAATGTTAGGGTGTGTCAATTAGACCAGGAGCTGAGTAGAGTTGAATGTGCAAATTATGAAGACCGCATTCTATAAATAGTTTTGAACAAAGAAAAGCTTGCAGATTATGATTCTGAATGTTGCCGGGGGACTTATTGATCCAATATTTTTCTACTCCATCCCCGATAAATTAGACGGAACAAATGCTTTACAATTTTAATTGTTGTTTTATTGAAAATAAACAATTGCTTTTTATGATTAAAGATACTTATATCTACACAATTGGAATAAAAAATAAGAAAATAAAAATAAAAGAAGAATTATTGGAAAACAATTTATTAGGTAAAATCAGATTCTTGCATAAATTAAAAAAAGTGTATTAACAATCTTTTTTGTTTTGACAGTCATTATTAAAGCATTTGCATAGCAAAATACAGCTAAGTTGTGATTTTGTGCAAGAACAAGCCTGTGTTTGACATTTCGATGTGCGTCAACAATTCGGGCAATGGTGATTTCGTCAGTGGCCGTGGGTACAATTTATCATATATTTTTTCATAGTCTAATACGGTGTAATCAATAGGCTCTAGTAGTGTTTGGTCAGCATTTATTCATACATATGTTTGTGCTGAAGCTCTTAACAAATGTGAATGTAGAGCATCTGATGTACAAATTACTCTTGATAAATTTAATTCGAAGCCGATATTTTGGGAAATTAATTTATACCGAAGTTGATGAGCAGTTAATTTTTTTGTGATAAAAGATAGGTGCAAATAGTTTCTACTTCTGTTAACTGTTCGACACTTAGGTATGAGTTCCCTAAATGTCTTAGTGCTTTTTGTATAAAATCTAACGATGCAGCTTTTAGACCTTTTTTTAGGCTAATCTGCTAGTCGAATCACAACTAGTTAGAGAGTGTAATGCTGGCAAAATACGACAAATGTTTTCACCAAGGGATTCAGCAACCAAATGACATTCTGAAATGTATTTATTCTTATATGAACCGTCGAACCACAGACTTGAACAACTTAGACGTGGTAGTTTATTCCAAAAAGAAATTCCCAAGACAAAAACATCTGTATCAACGCTAAGGATTATGATATGAGCAGGATTTTTACTGCGTGAAACATGTGAGAAAACATCCTTGAATCGGCTTCTAAATATAAAATATAATTGAATATAAGTCAGGTACTTTTGAGGTACGAATATGTTCAAGGATTTCAGCCAGTGGTATGTTGGTCATAATTGCCATTGATGATTTCGATCGATCACTTGGATATGAAAATATAATGTTTTCACCATTCTACAACGACATCTTTTATTTCAGTGAGTTCAGCTAGTCGCTTAGCCAATAATGACACTTGAAAAGAGTGAGATGTTAATTGATGTTTTATTTCATCCATCAGCTTCTCAAATGCCTGTACATATACATAAGTAGCATCTCTAGCATGACAGATTTTCTATATTTCTTAGTAGTCGTAGACAATCACGATCACAGTGTTTATGGTACCTCACTTCCATCGCAGATGAATCAACTGGATGTTCGCAAGTGCTAATTTTTGTGTAAACATCATCTTATTTTTTTTCGGGCAGTATTTAAAATTTGTTCCGCTGCCGAAATCTCAGAACACATATAGTTTTTGTTTTTATTTTTTGTTACTTCATCGCAAATTAAACAATATTTTTCTTTGTCAAATTTAAAAAAAGCTCTTGATGACTTACGGACAGATTCAGTACCAGAAACACTTGCTTCTACTACAGAAGAGGTGGAAATAGAGACATTCTCTTGCTTATACAATGCCACATCTCGACGCCTAATTTTTTCTTCACTAATGTAAGTTGCCATACAAGTTCGATGCCATTAACAATTCTGCTCAGTGAAGTCTATATTATTTTTTATTTTCTCACTAATGTCATCTTTTCACCGATTTGCTGCATTTTTAATGCTGATGAACGATTGTGGTTTATCCGTTTTTTCACAAAACAAACACGATACTTCGTTTAGTCTTCGCTTCTTTAATTTATCATTTGTAGTGATATTGTACACGTTTTTGTTTAACTATAACACTAATAGAGCATTTGAATACAAGAAAACATCAATAATTTTGCTTAGATACAACAATATGAACAGTTAAGCACTAAGAATTAGTTGCTACTGATCAAAAGACCTCATATCGATATTTGTACCTTTTGTATAAAATCTGAGTCAGCGTACACATTTTCAGTATATACCATACACCGACTTATATGTAGGAATATTTATTTATTTTTATACATATTGGTAAGCCATGGTATGCAATAAATACGAATCTTAAAATATTTCTTCAAGATGTATAAAATCAACAGGTATGGAATGCAAAAAAACTTCTACCAATCCTACTTAGATCGATTGTGTAAATCATAGGTAATTTTTGCAGGCTATTGAAATCAAAACTGGAAAATTGATAGTGTTTCCTTTTTTCATGAAAGTGTTGCATTTGTTCTGGCCTATAGAGCTATAAATGCTACTTTATAGCCTGGAAAAAAATTTAACATTTTCTGCCCTTTCAAAATGTGTCAGTGAGATTTGACCAAACGGATGTTTTGTTACTTTTGGCAGTCATTTTTTTAATATATATGTTTTTATTAATTATAATGAATCGGTCAATTTTGATGAACGCAGTAATAAAAATCGCGAAGAAGATGGTTGAGGATTTTTCGTTCTTTGTCGTTTATGTTGTAAAAAATTCAATATTTTTAAAAGTATCCGGAAATTGTAATTTAAATTCCCTGGGTAAATGATATTTCAAAATAATGTATTTTGCTAAATTGGTAGGACTGGCTTTAATTACTATGTCGTGATCTGTCAACCAGTCTTCGCCTCAAATTTCGTATTTCTAACCAAATGTCGTTTGCGGAATTGTTGCGAATATTGGAAAAGGCTTAGTGTAAAAAAAACACAGAATACTAAGGTTAGAAAAATTGTGTATTTTTTTGATATCTCAACCGTTTGATCGTCGATCAAGTCCTTGCGTGAACTACTTTTTTCCCATGACGAGACATCTTCACGACCAAGGTAAAGCTACCATATTTGAAAAAACTTTTTAGATCAGACTTTTAATTATATAGCTGTCATACAAACTGAGCGATCAAAATCAAGTTCTTGTATGGCAAACTTTATTTATGTATTTTTTTTACAATAATATTGAAACTATAACTAAATTACAGAACAATATATGAAGTAGAAGCATCTGAGGCCTTAAGCTAATAAGAATGTACATAGGTATATACAGTAGTGCAAATAATTTAGGTGAAGTTAAGAATGTTAGTGTGAGTGGTAAGAGTGATTGATGTTAATTATACAGTATGCTGTAAAATAATAGTATGTTTATATTTCATTATATATATTACAAAACTTTAAATAATTTATTAGTGTTATTAAGTTATTATACTCGTATGAGGGGTTTTTGAGTAGCTCTGAAGGTGTTGAGTTTGGAAATGAAAGTCGGTAGGTGTCGAAGAATGTGCATGTAGCGCAACTTCGTTCTGGATACTGTAGCAGGTTAAACTCCTACTTATCCAGAATCGACCCCGACATACCCAATGTATGTCCTGCATGCAACGAGTCTCCGCATGACACTGACCACCTCTTTGCATGCCCTACAAACCCTACCCATCTAATACCTCCCTCCCTTTGGTCCGACCCCGTCGAAATAGCACGTTTCCTGGGCCTACCGTTAGATGACCTCGACGATAACACAAGTAACCCTTACCATCCTAACGGGGATTAGATAACCGTTAACAACAATAACAACAAGAATGTGCATGTATCAAAGATGTGTTGGGTACTGATTGTTTGACTATTGCAAAATTTACAGATGTTGGACAAGAATTTGTCAATTAGGTGTTTAGGTGTGAGACTATTGTGTCCTAGTCTTAGTCTTATAATTTTTGCTTGGTCTTTTCTAGTCAGAGAGGTTGTACTGATTTTTAAGTAGTCGTTGATTGTCTTGGAGTTTTGTGATATGTTTGAGTAACATTGTGAATGATTATTGTTATCATTTTGGTGTTTTTGGAGGAAGTGTGATTTCAAAAAGCATTTTATTTCCGAGAAGGCTACACTGGTGCGTTTGTAGCATTTTTAGCTGCTATGTCGGCACATTCGTTGCCGGGTATCTGTACGTGACCTGGGATCAAAATTAATTTTAGCTTATTTGGTTTCTCTAGTAGAGACCTACGAATTAAGTTGGAGTAGAAGTCTTTGTTGTTTAGGTTTTTTATTGAGTCAATAGAAGAGAGGGAGTCAGTGCAAATTGTGAATTTGCCTGGTAACTTTGTGGCGTATTTGATAGCTTCATGAATGTTGTAAAAAATTGTAATTGAAAACATAGATGTGCTCAAAACTATATATGCGTACATATAAAATATCAAAACTAAAAACAAACTATTAAAAATAGTTTATATATTTATAAATAATAGCATTCGACTCTGACTTTTGGCTATTTTAAGAAAATTTCAAACATATTGAACAGATTGAATTATAAAAGTTGATAATTAGTACAGTATATCGATATTGGCAACCCTGCGTTGTGAGAGAGCAATCAGCTGGCACGTTTCTGCGGCAAAAATCCAAATGCCGTGAATTCTCACGGGATCCTACGTCAAAGAGAGAACGGAGTTCTCCTCTGCGAATGGTAGGCACCTTGTCGCGGTGCAGGGGCTTAGGCGCAAGGCATACTCGGCATCCCCCAACCTGCGTGGTTGGTGCCGATAGGCACCGCCCGGGCAGGGTGTCGGGTGCCGCATGCGTGCGCTAACCAAGAGCTACCACCTCCCAATCCAGGGTGTCATGCGACCCGTGCCCATTGGATGGTTTGCAGCCGGGAGGTAAATCTGGCTGTATTATAACGGAGCCTCCCCAACACCGGGCCGAATTAGGGTGTAACTGTGGCCTTACCGCGCCAAGGGGCTCTGGCGTGGCTGACCTACTTAGTCCCCATTTAAACAATAGACCCGACGGCTCACCCTGTTTGAGCCTAGGGTCGTAAGACACAGATGGACAAACCAAACAAAACAAACAACAATAACACGGTTTTAAGGCAACAACCACGGAGAACGGACACGGACAACGAGAAGGAAGCTGATGCAGGAGAAAGTAGATCGGGTCAAGGAGCCAGACGGAAAGTGGACTTCCTTGACAGTCTCTCGCCGGAGGTACGGGCGCTATTTGTGGAGCATGCCAAGGAGGATAGCGACGACATGCCCTCATGCAGCTGTGCATGCATGCCAAAAACGCCTGGGGCCGCTGCAGCAGCCACTAGCACCGCCAAGACCCCCGCCGCAAGGCGGTGCGGGTCGGACTCGGGGGAGTCACATCGGGCAGAGCCTGACGGTGCGCGCAGAAGGAAAAGGAAGCGCAAAAGAGGTGGGCAACGCCCTCTCCCAGAAGCTGGAAAACCCGGAGGGTGGGATGACCCAAGAAGGAAGGGAATGAGCGGTGCCATGATGAGGTGGTACCTGCGGCACCTGCGAGAGGGGAAGACTCCTGAAGCGGCGGAGGCTATGGCCAGAAGCAGAGGCAAAGGGAGTAATGCACCCCCAGCAAAGGAGTGTGACGACGGCAGGTCAGCTCGCGCGGAAGGCAGTGGCACCAGTAACCATCCGGTCGGTGCTGCACTGACCGCACGGCGCGGGGATAGTAGGGCAATGCCCTCCGAAACGTATGCCCAGACAGCAAAGCGGAGCAGCGGCCAAATCACGCCGCAGGAACCCCCCAGCTCCAAAAGGTACAGGTGCAACGTAAACAAGGCAACCGGCAATCAACAATCCGGACCGGCTCCCCACCGGGTGGAGGAGGGGCGGCGCAGGTATGCGGATGCCGTTAAAGGCATGCGCATGGCTGTACTGCCTCAAAATTACCCGGCGGAGGCGCTGAAGCCAGAGGAGCTTACCGTGCTCCAGAACCTCCTCTTGGACGAGGTCTTCAGAGGACAAAACTTCGCGGCGTCCTTTTTGGGGGTGGAGTTTAAGGGAGGTATGCTGCAGGTGGAGTGCAAGGACGAGAGGTCTGCCAACTGGCTGCGGGAGGTTGCACCAAAGATAGGAGGCTGGAAGGGTCCGGCCCTATGCGCGAGGAGGGCAGAGGATTTGCCCGTCATGCACAGCATGACAATGTTCCTCCCAAGAAGCGATGACAAACCGTACGAGTATGCCCTAGGACTGGTGAAGAATCAGAACTTGGGGCTTAGAACTTCATCGTGGCGCGTCGCGAGCAGCAAGATGGAAGAACTAGGTGGAATGAAGGGATGGAGGCTAAACCTGTATATAGACGACGAGTCATACAAATACGTCCGGGCAGAAGGATTCCGCCTGTATTACAGGTTTAGCACGGTGGTTATGCGGCCTCACAGGCCCGTAGCCACCGGGAGCAAGGGAGCAGCAATGCCCGCGAATCAGGTAGGCAGGAGCATCGAAAGGCAGGCCGCGCCACTGGCGGCCCCGGAAGCAGTGCCGATGCAGGTGGACGAGGTGGTGGATCAGCCCGGCGGAAGTGGGACTGTGAGGGCAATGCCAGCAACGACCACCATCGTCCCCGCAGAGGACCACTGCGACCAGGGGGCAGAGCTCCCCTCAACACAGGAACTCCTAGACGGGTTAGGAGACCCATTGGATGGTGGCGAGATATCCGGCGAGGAAGAGGGAGTGCCCTTCTTCGAACCGTTATTATGATGGCCGTCCATATGGAGATTGCCCAGGTGAACCTGCATCACGCGCGGCAGCTTCAGCTGTAATAACGAGCAGGTTCACGGTAGAGAAGCTGGGCATACTGCTGGTCCAAGAACCTTGGACCCGTAAAGGAGAGGTTAAAGGCCTCAAAACGGAGTCAAATAAGGTAATCTGGGATCTCTCAAGTGAGAGGCCTAGAACTTGCATAGTCGTCAGGAATAATATTGATTTCTTCTGTATTTCAGAGTTCCTGACGCAGGATCTGGTGGCGGTGCAAGCCAGGGACATTGAGGGCAAAGACTTCGTCCTGGCTTCAGCCTACTTCCCAGGGGAGGCATCCACGGCACCTCCAGAGGTGGTGGAACGGCTTGTGGATCACTGTAGCAGACATGGGCTTCCCTTGATTATAGGCTGTGACGCGAACGCCCACCATCTGGAATGGGGCAGCACCAACTGTAACGCAAGGGGTGAGTCTCTTTTAGAATACATAGTAGGTAGTAACTTAGCGATAGAAAATGTTGGGTGTGAGCCCACATTTATAACTATAAATAGGAGGGAGGTGCTGGACATCACCCTGAGTAACGAGCCTGCAAGAGGACTGGTCTCGAGATGGAGAGTTTCGGCGGAGCCCTCCTTGTCGGACCACCGAATTGTAAGGTTCTTGCTAGGGGTAGAGGTCAGGCCCCTCCCCCCTAGGCGTAATCCCCGGAGGGCGAATTGGGGCGCTTTCAGGGATATACTAAAGGAGGAGTTAAGTAGGGGGGGCGGATAGAGGATAGCACTTCTGGCCTGGGGCTGGAGATAAGGCTATCCGTGATGAATGAGTCTCTGACTAAAGCCTATCACGGTAGTTGCCCCCTGAGAGTGCCCGGGGACAGACGTAACTGCCCCTGGTGGTCCAGGAAACTAGCGGACCTCCGGAAAAAAGTACGAATCCTATTCAACAAGGCGAAACGTACGGGGGTCTGGGCTGAATATAGGAGAAATCTTACTTTATACAACATGGAGATAAGGTCTGCAAAGCAGACCAGCTTCAGGAGATTCTGCGAGAATGTCGCCACTACGCCAGAAGCAGCTAGGCTGCATAAAGCTCTGGCAAGGAGCACAAACGACGTAGAAATAGCAATCAAAAGGAACGATGGGACGTTCACTACCAGTGCAGAGGACAGAGCCACGGAGCTTCTGCGGGCGCACTTCCCGGAGACAGTTCGGGAAGACCAGTGTCCTCCCATGACCGAACACAGGCCATCCCGCGAGGATTGGAGTATAGCCAGACGACTGTTTACGGCGGACTCAATCAAGTGGGCAATGGCCTCGTTTGAGAGATTCAAGTCTCCGGGGGTGGATGGCATCTTCCCGGCGCTGTTACAACAGGGGGAGCAACTCCTATTGCCCCACCTGTTGCGGCTGTTGAGAGAGAGCCTTGCATTGGCGTACATCCCTGAGATATGGAGGACAGCGAAGGTGATCTTCATACCCAAGGTAGGTAGGAAAGACTATTCATTGGCAAAATCGTACAGGCCAATTAGCCTAACATCTTTCCTACTAAAAACCATGGAGAAGATCGTGGACCAGGAAATAAGGATGAATGCGCTGAGGAGAGCACCGCTGCATGCGGCTCAACATGCCTACAGGGCGGGCAGATCAACGAGCACTGCCCTGTATCAGCTGACCTCTGAGATAGAGAGCTCACTAGAGCATGGGGAAGTGATGCTTTGCGCGTTCTTGGATATCGAAGGTGCCTTTGACAACACGTCCCACAAGAGTGTAGCCAGGGCACTGGAGAAAAGGAATGTGGCAGCACCGGTGCGCAGATGGATACAAGCCGTACTGCGCTCCAGGGTTGCGGAGACCACAGTAGGCGATAGTAGGATACGTCTCGGCACAACTAGAGGCTGCCCACAGGGTGGCGTGTTATCCCCCCTACTATGGAGCCTAGTTGTGGACGACCTGTTAGCACTGCTAACGGACAATGGGATCCGCTGCCAGGGGTATGCGGACGACATTGTGATCATGGCCAAAGGCAAATACGAAGACACTCTATGTGACTTGGTCCAAAGGGGTCTAAACCTAGCAAAGGGGTGGTGTAGGGGAGTTGAATTGAACATCAATCCCTCCAAGACGACCGTGGTCCCGTTTACGAGACGTAGGTCCCTACCCGGCCTTAGGAATCTCTCACTTGGGGGAAGTGAAATAGTGATGGCCAGTAGTGTCAAATACCTGGGCTTGATGCTTGACTCCACTCTGCGGTGGAAGCAGCATTTAAACCTGACCGTGATCAAGGCGACGAAGGCTTTGATGGTGTGCAATCGACTGGCGGGTAAGTCCTGGGGCTGTAAGCCAAGGATCGTTAGGTGGTTGTACACCATGATAGTGCGACCGATAATCACATATGGGGCGGTGGCATGGGCCTCAATAGCGTCTCAAACTTCTGTTAAGACAAGACTGTTGAAGCTACAGCGTTTAGCCTGTGTCTGTATGACGGGTGCAATGCGAACCTGTCCAACTGCGGCACTGGAGGCTTTGCTGGAACTGACACCGCTTCACTTGGTTATCGGTCAGGCAGCCAAGCACACACTTCTGCAAATAACAGCGGAGGGGTGCGGTTTTGGCAAAGTAATCTCATCCCGGAGGATGGAGATGATAAGCGGCGGCTTGCCATTGGTCCTCCTCCCGAGGGATAGCATTACAAAAACGGTCAACTTCAGGAAAAGATTCAAGGTCACCCTTGGCAGTAAAGACGAATGGGATGATTCCAACTTCGAACTGATGCTGAGGAATAGCACGCTAAGGTGGTACACCGATGGCTCTAAAATGGCTGAGGGAATCGGCGCAGGGATTGTGGGCCCACGCACTAAACTCTCCATACCCATGGGAGAGTTCCCGAGCATTTTTCAAGCGGAAGTCTTCGCAATAAGCCAGTGTATCGATATTAACCTCCATCGCAACTATCGTAATGAGCGAATAGCGATCCTCAGCGATAGTCAAGCGGCGCTAAAGGCGATCTCTTCTTATGAGATCAAATCGCTACTAGTGCAGGAGTGCAGGGAAAGGCTGAACAGCCTTGCAGAACAGAACCAGGTACACCTAATCTGGGTGCCTGGTCACAAAGGAATAGCCGGTAATGAACTGGCAGACGAGCTCGCCCGCTCCGCAGCCTCCACCAAGGTGGTAGGACCCGAACCCTTCATGGGGGTGGGTCCCCATGCCATGAAAGAGCTGCTCCGTAAGGAAGAGGTAGAGGGCAGGGAGCAGCATTGGCACCAAACTCGCGGTATGAGACAGGCCAAGCTGCTAATGGGGGGCTACAACCTGAAAAGGTTCAAAACTGTGATAAACCTCCCAAGGAACAAGCTCAGGTTACTGGTCGCATGGTACACCGGACACTGCAAACTAAACAGGCACCTACACAGCATGGGCCTATCCTCTAGTGCAAGTTGCCGGTTCTGCGATAGGGAGCCTGAAACCCCGGAGCACCTGCTGATCGACTGCACAGCGGTCTGGAGACGCAGGACAAAGTCCCTTGGACTTTCTTGTCCGGATAGGGATCACATTGCCTCACTAACACCTGACAAGGTGTTGGATTTTATTCATGCGCTGGGGCTGAGTGAGTCAATGTGAGCCAGGAGAGGGCACAATAGACCAAAGGTCGCAGTGCGTTCCTCAACTTTCATTCTATGTCTTCTAACGGAGTAGCGATCTTTCACTGTTCACTTACATTGCGCGCCCATAAGATAGGTCGTATCAGCTGACACGGGCCACGATTCTCCGTTCTCCACTGTTTCTGATATTAGATTCATATAATTTACATAATATTATGGCTTCATTTTCGATTCAATATTAGTTTTTACTATGATTTCCACTTTGCAATTTCTTGTATGAGCATATACCATACATATGAACAACATAGATGCAAATTAGAACGAGTATATTCAATGAAAAATGCGGGTAAGAAAACTTATTAATTTAAAAAATGTTCAACTTCGAAGAAAGTACCGGAAAATTTCATCAAAAGTTAGTAAAGAAGCGGCACAAAAGCATTTTTTAAGTTACCTTAATCAAAAAATTAAAACTATTATTTTGTGGGACACCATTAGGTTTTATAACGGATTGCATACATCTTTGCATGGTGTTAACCAAGTTTTGGGTAACCTCACCTTACAATTTCGCCCATTCTTCAGTCAAGGCATTCCGCAAAGAATGTTTTGAGTGTGGGTCTTTTTCTATTTTGCCTGTGTATAACATCCCACAAGTTCAATATAATTGAGGTCCAATGATTAGGAAAGTGAATTCAACTGTTTTATTTCAACTTTGGCTCGTTGTCTTGCTAAAAGACCCAACGCAAAGTTAGAGACAATTTGTAGACACTTTGCTTTAAGGTGTCTTTCATTATTTGAAGGTAATTACTGATATTCATCGTAGACTCGACAAAAACTAGATTTCCAGTGATCTGGAGCGACCATAAAGTTTATCAGTTTTTGTATTACCTCGTAATTCATAATTTTATACAATTTTTTGTACAACAGTACGTCTTTTTGTTGACAGTTTGCATATTTCACCTGAAGACTTTCCACTTTTACGGCATGGTACCACCAAATTTCTTAGATCTAAAGAAGAATTAAAGAATAACAATTCACTTCTTAAAAAAATTACTCGGTTTATGCGTGAACCTCACACGCATGCTAATTTTTGAAGCTGGCTGTATATGCACAACATAGATTTGATTGTAACTTTAAATACTTTTTTTGTTTTGAAAATCGAAACAAATCGAATGTTAGAAGACGTACAAAATTATGGAAAAATCTGCGTACTTTCAATTAATATGGGCTAGATTCAAACAAAAAAATTTTTGCTGAAAGCTGAAGTGCTGAACTCACTGGCATTGAGTCCAACCCGTGCCGGAGGAGTTTTTTTTTACTACGTTTTCGCCAAATGTATGCATCCAAACTCTATCACGGTTAGGTGCAATACACGGATGGATGGAGCACAAGTTTTGTGGCCCAATATTTTCAGACCCAGCATTGGCTTTTTGTTGTTGTTACGGTTATCTTGACCCTACTTGAGTGGTAGGACTTAACTATTTCAGCAACGACGGTGTAAAACTTGAACCACCTATTTTTGATAACTTACTCGCAGGTGGTACATTCTGTGAATCACAAGCATTATCAATTATTAGAAATGACTCACAGTTTTAAAACGTGTATCAGATATAATAACGGTTTAATGGTGCCATCATGTCAGATGTTCAATTGAATTTTCTGTGTTCTTACCTTTAGATAATATGGACAAACGACGAAAAAATCTTAATGATGACTTAGAATCAATTGAGGATGATACCGAAGATTCTGCTTAATCCATTTCCGATGCATTTGATTCCGAAGACAGTAATTTTGATGTTGAAATTATGGATCCACCCGATTGAAGTAAAGAAAATCTCCACCATGCGAATTTTCCGACGATCACAGAAGGAAGAGTGAGTGATTTAGTATTTCAACGACGGTGGACGAAGACGATGTTCTTTGTGCAGTAAATCCAAAAATCATGTAAGAACGGATTAAATATGTGGAACATGCAATATTCCACAATGTTTATCGAAGAATAAAACATGTTTCTAAGAATATCATTGAGTTGGCAGCAGCTGGTCTATAATTTGAAGCACAGGAATTTTCTAAATAAACGCTATTATTGCTGTCTTCTCAAAAATTGTTTGTTTTGTTTTTCAATGTTATATTAAATAAAATGAGTTTGATTGCAACAAAAAAGGCTTTTTTGTCACTCAGTGAGGTAGATTATTTCTGAAATCTTTGCCCCTCCAATAGTTAAAGTGGTTGTCATCGAAATCATCTAACAGTATATAATAACAAGTATATTTAACTTTCTACAGTATGCAGAACGAAGTTAATCTAGTCACTCTAGATTCTAAGGCCAACTCGAGCTCTTCTTCTACAATGGGTCGTGGTTTCACTCCAAGTAAGCTATTCAATGGGAGCGAGTTGGTTAAGGTGTTAATGGCTCCGGAGTAAACGGCGGCCAGTGCGTCCGAAGTATGATCGGCGTATTGTTCTATGTCGACGACGTAAACGAGGAAAGACCTCTTGAAATACTTATGAATGGACTACGCTTCAAGCAGACGACAGCAGGGATTAAAAAATCCTTCTTATTTGGTGTTTAAGATGTGGCAACGCTCATTTTAAACTAACCTATTTAACTATGAGTATGCAAAGTGATTTTAAAATTAATAAATTTAGCTGAAAAATAACAAAATAAAAGTGAAATGTGAACTTATTTTAATGTTTAGAGTGTATATTTCAATATAAAAAGTGAATATTGTGAAAAGTTTAGTGAAACATTGTGAAGTACTATGTGTTACTAATACAAATTTTTGAATTTTTAATCGGGAATATTTAAAAATATGTAAGTGTTAGCAACATTATTTTTGCATAATCCTCCACTGGGGAAGCTCCCCTATGAGCACATACCCCATTTATACTGAAATTCGTGTTTTTAACCGACCGCCATAGCAGTCGGAATCCTGCCGATATTTTCGGTGATTTTATGCAACGTGAGCTAAGTTATGCATTTACAAAACCAACTATTCTCATCTGCTACTCATTTCACTTATTCTAATTGCAAACTTGGTTAAAACAAATAGGGAGCAACGTGACGGATTATAACAGACAGTAAATAATGTGATGTAAACTTGAAAATGATTATTTTACTCATATGTTAATATTTCAGAATGCCCTTTCTTTTGATGAATTCCGGTGTTGGATCGACCAGGGTTGTTTTTCTTTAAGGGGTTAGGTGGGTTTCAGAAGTACAAAAAACGATATTTTAACGATTTTTGCTAATGAAAACAATAATATATTTCAAAAATAGTGCGTAATATAAGTGAAAAAGTTATTCACAATATACAAATTATCACTATAAACATTGTCAATTTTTCAATTTTAAATGCAAATATCTTTAAAATTTTAAGTCAGCGGCAACTATGTATTTATATTTTCTTAATCTAGAGGACCTTGTCTGTCCGTACATACCCATTTTAACCCCGAAATCCGGAGATGCTATTCTAAAATTTACCCTTCTATTTTTGAAATATATTATTGTTTACATTAGCAAAAATCGTTAAAATACCGTTTTTTGTACTTCTGAAACCCACCTAACCCCTTAAAGAAAAACAACCCTGGTCGATCCAACACCGGAATTCATCAAAAGAAAGGGCATTCTGAAATATTAACATATGAGTAAAATAATCATTTTCAAGTTTATATCACATTTATCACAAATTATCACTATAAACATTGTCAATTTTTCAACTTTAAATGCAAATATCTTTAAAACTATAAGTCAGCGGCAACTATATGTATATATTTGGCCCGATTCCGATTACTTTGGCGGAGGGGTAAAAAGCCCGAATTTTCGTATAAATGGGGTATGTACGGATAGGGAAGCTTCTCCAGAGGAGGAATATCCAAAAATAACTGATATTTTTTGAAATATTCACGTTTAAAAATTCAAAAATTTGCACTAAGAAAATATGTTATTTCTCTATGTTTCACTAAATTTTTTCACGTTCTTTACACTGTGTATTTAAATATACACTCTAAGCTTTGAAATAAGCTTACATTTCACAATTATTTTGCAATTGTTCAACTAAATTTAGTGATTTAAAAATCACTTGTCAAATTTATGGCTGAAAAGTTTAGAGCGCTTATATTTACAAGGAAAACCAGCATTGCCACACCTTAAAAACCAAAAGTGAATGATTTTTCAGCGTTTTCTTTGTTTCTACTTTCGAGTGATTCTTTTTTCTTTATTAACTATAAAAAAACTATAAAGATTTTTCAAGCTAAAATTGAATATGTTAACACTTTTCCATATACATACATATATGAATATATGAATAATATGTGATTTATTTTTAATAAACACAGATAAGTAAAATCGTGTGATAACATTATGGTATTATATAAGTTTATGATTGTAATATAACATTTTTATGTACATAATACCCGGGATGACTGAAGTACTTTCGCATAGTACTCCTTTTTGCGTTGGGGGCCTTCGGCCGCGCTTTAAAAAAAAAATAACTCTGGCCGAGCGAATAACCGGGGTGACTGAAGTACTTTCGCATAGTACTCCTTTCTGCGTAGGCGGCCTTCGGCCGCGCTTTAAAAAAATAACCCTGGCCGAGCGAATACCCGGGGTGACTGAAGTACTTTCGCTTAGTACTCCTTTCTGCGTTTGCGGCCTTCGGCCGCGCTTTAAAACAATAACCCTGGCCGAGCGAATACCCGGGGTGACTGAAGTACTTTCGTGTAGTACCCCTTTCTGCGATGAAAAAAAAAATATATATATATATATATTGACTTTTTGGTATAAAGTGGTTATAATTTATGGCTATCATGCACTCAAAATTTAAGTTTTCGTTATTAAATAATAAATTTTGGTTACTATATCTGTCAGCGATTTCCATTTATTTTTGATGATACATTGGTTTGTATTTTAGATGACAATATACTTACATATATATTATTATAATTAAAATATGAGTTTGAGTGCATAATAACCCAAAAATATAACTACTTTATATCCAAACCCAAATTTTGTTTCAATATGACTGCATAATAACCAAAAACTATAACCACTTTATATCCAATATTGAAATAAAATTTAAGTTTTCGTTATAAAATGGATAAATTTTGATTATATCTGTCAGCGATTTCCATTTATTTTTGACGATACATTGGTTTGTGTTTTAGGCGACGATATGTGTATTATTATATTTAAAATATGAGTTTTGGGAATGAAATGGTTATATTTTTCGGTTATCATGCACTCATATTGAAACAAAATTTGAGTTTTCGTACTGCACTGTATACTTTACACTTTATTACGTAATATTATTATATAATATTACTTATACATACGTATATATAATATTATTATATATTATTACTAATACATGCATATAATATTACTTATTTGCTTAATAAATTTAAAAAGAAAAATACCCATATGCATGAATAGAGGAATTTTTGAGAAAAAGAGGAATTTCAGCGAATTGCCTTATCATCACATGGCAGCGCTCCATTTCGTCGTAATTTTTGGTAAACAAATGAGGTTGAAACAAGTGTAAAATGTGATTTTTAAAATACAGATTTTTTAGGTAAAAAACCTGCTAAAAGAGTAAAATATAGATTTATTTAAAAGATTATAGTGCAATTTAATTAATTTGAAGTGAAAAATGTGAAAAAAGTGTGTTTAATGTGGTGAAATAGCTCCTTGAAAAGGTCCAATTTTGCGAATTTTTGAAGTTTAAGGCCGAATATCTCCTAAACTAAGCGTTTGCGGACCCTATAACCCCATATGTTTTTTAATCAGGAGGACTTCCTCTTTCGGTACCTTCAAATCGCGGCGCCAAAAAAATCGGAATTGTGCCATATATTTTCGTGATCTGGAGAACGTCACCTTTCCCGTGATACCTATTTTATTCCCGAAATCCGGGGATGCTATTCTAAATCACAGCCGAATTTTTGAACTTCAAATGCAAGTATCTCAAAAACGATAAGTCAGCGGCAACTATTGTATGTGTATATTTTTTTTTATCTGGGGAACCTCCTATATCCGTACATACCCATTTTAAGGTCGAACTCAGGGGATGCTGTTCTAAAAAAATACCCATCTTAACTACGAATTCGAGACACTATTCTAAAATTTACCGGCACCAGAAATTTTAGTGCATCTGAAAGTAGGCTTACCAACAAATGTACCGACTCGAAAAGTATGCAGGAAGATGGCATACGCTCAAAAATTTTTCTTTCGTCTTAGCTACCTACGTATGCACGGCAGCATTTTTGCCGCCAGTACAACGTTTTTTTCTGTACATATTTTTTTACTATTGTACATGTGCAAGTTTTTATATTTAAAAACGATGTGCACATGTATGTACTTATTTATATGAACATGCATATATTTAAATAGATGTAAATAAAAGTATGCTACATTTTAGATAGGCCAAATGATGGCTGCTGAAGTCTTACGCGTTTTACCTACATACCCATACTTAATATACGTTTAGATGTATGCTATTGCATAGTAGCAAACACTAGATGCACATATGTACACATATTCACGAACAAACATACTCAGATATGACGGGAGAGAAGGCGATTATATGAACACAGCAGATATAGAACTTTTGTCGTAAGAAAATCACAATGCTTCATTGCGGGAAAACTATACACATGTTTATACTTTTTTTTCTTGCACAAACAAATATTTGATATTTTTAAAATGTTATGAGTCACGTATATAGTACAAATAATGGTTAAAAAATTTGTTTTCACTTATATCTAGTAATTTTCAATCGACGGCCGTGGTTACACAAAGTAAAACCTACCTCCAAAACACAATTTTATTATTCGACCATCAGTACGCAAATCTGCCTTATTATGTTGTTCACACAAGCTACCATACAAGCTTATAAATAGCTTTTTTCGTTAGCCAAGAAATGTACTGTTTATATCGAGATTTCCTTTTCCGAAACTCCTTGCAATATGTATCTAAGTTTTATATCCGATATTAGGTGGCAAAACGAAGCCAAACGTTTATCCCACAAAATTGTACGACGTCGAACGCGAAGTGGTATCGCCGTCACGAGAATCAAAACAAAACTCTGGATTAGATTAATGATGTTTTCTCCATTTATCGCACTGAAAACTTTGTACACCAACCCCCGTAGTAGACGCAGAAGCTTTCGTACGTAGTGTGCCTTTATATATCAAATGGAAACTGGGAGGAACGGTCGACTAGAAAACAGAATTGCCGTACCGAAAAAATTTACAAATTCCAAAAACAAATTTAAGAAAGTAAAAAATTATGGAATATGTCAAGGATACTACAAAAGCTAGTTTTATTAATATTTTTTATCGGCAAAAAAAATTAAAATTTCTTTGTAAATAGCCTTTGATGATACACCCTCTCGTACTTGCTTACACCGCCTCTCAACGAGCAATAGCTATTGCCAACCATATGTCACATCTATTGGCATTTATTAGCAATATTTCATCTTGCGGTAAGGTCTCAATTTACCATTCACTCAACAGTCTCTAGCGTTACCGTGCGATTTTGTACTGTGATACAGTCTCAAGTCTCTAAATTTGAGATTTTAAGTTAGCGACAATTTTTGAGACTTAAAACGATTTATCTGTTCTGTAAGTGGCGGTCACAAAATCTATTACATTTCATTATTCAGAGATGTTTTTACACTTTAATAATATGTCGATAACACATATAAATTTTTCTTTAACATAGTCAAAAAACATAATTATCAATAAAAATAAAAATATGTGTTGACATTGTTTAATAATATTTACGAAATTTATGCAAAACTTATTTATTTGTAACTTTTTTGTGTTTGAGTTGCTTACGAAATATAAAAAAACGGCAATCGATTAATATCTATGATGATCACTATTCAGTATATTCAAAATGACAGAAAAGAGATCTTTTTAGTTTTGTGACCTGCTAACTATCAGGTCTCAAATTTGAGTCAATATTTTGAGACTAACGCTAGCGACTGTTTAGTGAATAGTAACTAGTCACAAATTGAGATTTTACCTCAAAATGTCTCAAATGGAGACTAGAGACTGGTTACAGAAAAACAGTCGCAAAATCTATTACATTTCATTATTTAGAGATGTTTTTACACTTGAATAAAAATAAATATGTCGATAACAAATATAAAATGTTCTAAAACACACACAGAAAACATAATTACCAATAAAAATAAAAATAAATGTTGACCATGTTTCATAATACTTACGAAATTGAAGTTAACTTAATTTATTTTTAACCTTTCCGTGTTTGAGTTACTTCCAAAATACAACAAAAACAACATTCGATTTATATCTATGGAGATCTCTATTCAGTATATGCAAAATGGCAAACAAGAGCTCTTTTTAGTTTTGTGACCTGCTATCTATCAGGTCTCAAATTTCAGACACTATTTTGAGACTGTTTAGTAGCTAGTAACTAGTCACAAATTGAGACTTTACCTCAAAATGTCTGAAATAGTGACTTACTTACAAAATTTCGCCGGTAATAGATTTTATGACTGTCACTTACAGAATAGCAAAATCGTCTCAAGTCACAAAAATTGTCTCTTAAAGTGGGCATAAACGACACACATGTGCGTTCGATCTGTGTGAATTCGTTTCGCCCATACACGACACACAAATCCATTTTGCGTTCGTTCTTCACACAGTTAACAGAGATAAAGAGATGTTTAACTCCTTTCTCACTGCAAGTGAGAGAGCAATTGCTAAACGTCAAAATCTACTGAACTTTGACAGCTAATCGAGTTCAGTAGGTTTTGACGTTTATCAATTGGAAACGGGCGATGGCCAGATTGAAATCTTACTACAAAATATGTAAACGGAGGGATTTGTTGCATCGTTCAAGACCACATATAAAAATTGTAAAATAATGAAAATTAAATAAATTTGTAAAATATAAAGGTTTTTGATGAAACGTTTTGTAATTAGAAGCATTATAGTATTATTTTCACTGGAAAATGATTAAAAACATTTAATGATTGAGAGCTAACAAGCTTAGATCCATTTATTGGGTATTGAAGGGTCAAAAGTCAGTTGTTCTTGTACTTTAAAAAGATTTAAATAGTTTCTCCATATAATATATAACCACTGTATGGTAATAATTATTCGTACTAAATGTTGAATGTTGGGTTGATAAATGCCCAAAAGTTATTATTTTGTTCAATCTGGCCATAATGGAAAATGTTATAAAAAACGCTTATTTTGAGGCTCTCACACTGGAATAAGTTAAACATCCCTTTATTCCTGGTTAACATGTGCGACAGGCAAGCGGAACATTTCTTCGAATTTATTTCTAATGCAGCACTTTTATCTGTTTCTTTTCATTTCGTTAATAAGTTATTCCAAATTTTATTTTTTTCAATTTTATTTTTATATATATTACTTTTCGTTTGCCAAATTGCTAATTCATTTTTTATAAGATCAAGAAATTCTGATACGAAATTTTTATTAAGGGGGGAGCCCGCTTTAGAAGGTTCAAACAATCGATTTTTTTTTGCTTAAAGCTCTTTAAAAAATGTCTAAGAAAATGTCCACAAAATTATTGATGGGAATTCGAAATATCGAAGCTAGAAGGGAAATAGTGACCGAGTGCCTAGCAGATATGTATATGAGCGCTTGGGCAAAAAGCGAAAACTTTGAAACGCGATTTCTCGGTTTTTCATTTTTACGATTATTCTTAATTGGCCGGCAGGATAGAAAAAAAACTAAACGTTGTATGGAACTGGGGCAAAGTTTATTATCTGTGGCCTTAAATAATCTTTTATTTAAACTAAAAAAAAAAAAACTAAGAAAAATTCAGTTTGAACATATTTTTAAACAACATAAAGTAACATTTTTTTGATCCAAGACCACTTCTTTTTCAATTTTTAAAAAATTTGTAAAATTTCGCACTTTTTTTTTTTAATTTTCTTATTAAAAAATATGAATCTCACTTTGAATTTTTTGTTTTCGATGGAAAATGCACAGGCGAGATGCATCGGGCAATTGCTTGCCAAAGGCAGAATATCAAAGATTTCGTATCCAAAATATTTGTGATAGATGTTCAAATATATAACTATAAAGGGTAGAAATTTCGCTTGAATCAATTATTTCTTTCCTTCCAAAAAAAATCCTCAAAAAAATCTATATTTTGAAGCCTCTAAAGCAGGCTCTCCCCTTAACACTTGCAATGGTCCGCGATCTTCACTTTTCGGCAACACGAGAGAAATGAGATTTTGTGCACACACAACGCCACACACGACACACATGTGCACAGGGCTAGCTTGTGCTACTGTGGGGGTCAGCAGGTGGCGGATAGTTGAACGGCCTCCAGATATGAAGGTTAGCTGCGAATAACCAATAAGCAGTCCCCGACCAAAGCAGCAGGGATGGAGGGTATAGCTTAAAAGGTTATATCTACCCGACGAAGTCTCTGTGATGGGGTGAACCGACACCGCCCAAAACTACGTGTCAAACAAAGAAAAATCCCGGGAGCGTCGGACTCAGATTGAGCGGCTCACTGCAACCAACAACATACGGATATTGAAATAATTCTTTCAAAACGGATACCAGATTCTAAGCTCAGTAAGACCCTGGTGGAAATCTACTGGAAACGGTTTTCAAAATTTGCACATTGGAGCTGACAGACCTAGCTTTCGGTGACTTTAGTAAGCGGAGTGAAATCTTGCCGAAATGGCTCACCGGCTAATGTTACGTCTGCCTTCCGTCCCGCTAAAACCCCGGCAAGGCCTCGAGGTACGTTCGATTCTTGCCGTCATTGAGTTGGCGCTGCAATTTCGGTTGAGCCTTGCTCCCGATTAACGCTGATCTGGCACTGAACGTATGTACCCGTAAGGACCTACGTCAACCCTTGCGTGACCTCCCTGCATTGCAAAGATAACCACGGGATCATCACGGCGATTGCACATAGCGAGCAGAGATAGCGGCCTCGAGGGGGGACCCAACAAAATAAACACCACAAACAATATTAAAAATATCACGGAAGCTGAACTCGAAAATGTAAACGAGCACATGGCCTTTAGGCGAAGCTCAAATGTCATGCGAACACCGCCACTTCATACCAACCACGAAAGCAGCACAGCAGTGGGTAATGAACAAGACAAGCAGCAAAATGTAACTCCTATAGCAAGGAAACCCATTACTGGCGGAAATATGCCAGCCTTCTATCAACTCGGCGAACAGATTGGCAATCTGGTCACTATGCTTGAGGATGGAAAGAGACGGTCTATCCATCAGGCCATGAGGGACACAATAGGACGGATAACCTCACCATATGAGCTAGCGGCCTCTGAGTGTGCTACCAATCCAAATCCCTGTGAAAGGAGGGAAAACACGTCCCAAACTTCCCCGCGGTTTGTGATTGCGATGCAAGCGAAGAGAAAACTTGAAAACGAGAAAGAACCGTCAAAGAATAAGAGACGAAAAGACTTTGGTAAAACGCAACAAACGAAAATACCTGACAGGGCTCCCCCGGATGATCAGGCACCTGAATGGCAACTGGTGAAAACCAAGCGTAATAAACCGGAGTTGGAAAAAACCGAACCAAAGGTCCCAAAACGGAAACTGAAGCGCACAGAAGCCTTGGTGATTTCGAAGACCAGTGAGATGTCTTACGCAGAAATGCTAAAGAAAATGAAATCAGACCCCAGACTTCAAGACCTCGGTGACAGCTTGAGCAAAACAAGGAGAACAGCGAAAGGTGAACTTCTCCTAAACCTTAAAGCAAAAACGAAGGAGGCCTCTAAAATACTCAAGGAACGCGCAATAGAGGTCCTAAAAGACATGGCAGAAGTTAAAGTTCTAACACAAGCAGTTACGCTAGAAATTAGAGACTTAGACGAGGCAACGACAGCCGAGGAAGTATCTACGTCCATAAACGACAAACTTCCTGACGAAGAGAATGTAGAACGTAGTGCCATCAAATCTATGCGACGGCTAAAAGATGAAATGCAAATTGCCATTATTAGCGTCCCTTTGGCAACACCAAGAAAACTCTTAGACGCAAACAAAATAAAAATAGGCTGGGTGAATTGTAGGGTCCGGGAAATTACAAGACCTGCCCAATGCTTCAAATGCTTTGAGTTTGGCCATATATCGCGTAGCTGTAAAAGCAGCAGAGATCTCACCGGCTCTTGCTATAGATGTGGAGAAAAGGGGCATGCCGCAAAAGGATGCAGCAGGGAGCCACTATGTCTCTTATGCCCACATGGGACAAATAAGCATCCGACTGGTAGCTTTAGCTGCCCAGCTTATAAAAAGGCTGCCGCAAGACCGCAAAGATGAGGTGCCTTCAGTTAAATCTGAACCACTGTTAGGCAGCCCAAGCACTGCTGGCAAAAACCGCCTTGGACCTTAACACAGACGTACTCTTACTTAGTGAACTATATAAGACCCCAAAAAATAACGATAACTGGGTCGAAGACAAAGATTCGAAATCTGCGATATGGACATTGAACAATATTTTTTTTGAAAATACTCAGACCACTAAAGAAAAAGGCTTCGTGTACGCAAAGATAAAGGGCATACATTTTTACAGTTGCTACGCCGCTCTGAGCCTATCCCTTTTTGAATTCCAGGATATGCTCTTTAGGCTCACATCGCACGCAAGAGGAAAGACACCGCTGGTCATTTCTGGTGACTTTAACGCATGGGCGGTTGAATGGGGGAGTATGATCACAAACGCGAGGGGCACTGCCCTACTTTCGTCACTCGCAAATCTTGATCTTGTACTCCTTAACAACGGATACAAACCAACTTCTATCAAAGGAAGAGCATCATCGTATATTGACCTCACATTCGTAAGCTCGTCGATTTCAACCCAAACTTCATTGAGAGTTTCGGACGTGTATACACACAGTGATCACCAAGCCATAATTTTTGACATCAAAATACAAAATAAGCAAAACTCTGGTTCTTTCGCACCTAAAAGCGCAATAAGACGCTGGAGAACTAAAGTTTGTGATACAGAAATGCTTGAATACGCCATTAGCCAAGTAAAGGAGGATTTACAAGGGAACGCTCGGAACCAGATGAAACATATAATAAAATCACTGGTAACGGTAGCTGATGCCGCGATGCCAAGAAGAAAAGACGGAGGAAACAAAGCCCCACTAAACTGGTGGTTCGAAGAAATAGCTCAACTGAGAGCTGAATGTCTCAAGTTCCGACGTAGACAACAACGTGCTAGAGGAAGAGAGGATTTCCCGGAACTCCTAATAAACTTCCGGAAAAAAAAGAAAGAACTCCATAAGGCCATAGCCAAAAGCAAAAAAAAACGCCTTTAACCAGCTTATCTCAGAGGTAGATAACGACCCTTGGGGAAAAGCCTACCGAATCGTGATGAAGAAAATAGGTAAATCAAGAAGCCCGCCTATATCTGCCACAATCCTACGTAAGATAGTTCGTAGTTTATTCCCAAGATGCGAACCCATGAAAGTGCCAATTCTTCAAATTTACCCGGACGAAATCGCTGAAGTGTCCCACGAAGAAATACTACATGCGGTGAAAAGAATTAAGATATGCAAAGCACCCGGTCTGGACGGAATACCCAACCCAAAAAAATACTGTGTTGTCATTTCCCTGGATATCAAAAACGCCTTCAACTCAGCGAACTGGACTCTAATCATTAGAGCCCTGACAGAGCTAAAGGTTCCAGACTACCTTATACGAATTGTAGCCAGCTACTTTGACAACAGAGTATTAGTGTACGAAACAGAATGTGGAACTGAAACGTACAAAGTTACAGGCGGTGTTCCGCAAGGGTCAGTTCTCGGCCCTGTACTCTGGAACGTTATGTACAATGGGGTTCTGACAGTCGCGATGCCAGATGCGGTGAACGTAGTAGGTTATGCGGACGACATTGCGATCGTAGTAGTAGCGAAAACCCTGGACGAGGCGAGGAACAAGTGCAACGAAAGTATCAGCAATATTAAAAGATGGCTCGAAAACGCTGGCTTACAACTAGCAGCCCACAAAACGGAGGTTGTTCTGATGAGTAGTCGAAAAAAGGTGGAAACAATCGAAAAATGTATTGATGGGCATACAATAAAGTCAAGTCCACATTTAAAATATCTTGGAGTAATCCTAGATCAAAGACTTTCGTTTAAGCAGCACTTAATAGCCACACACACCAAAGCGGCGAGATCCGTGTCGGCAATAGCGAGAATAATGCCCAATATGCGAGGCTCCAGACAGCAAGTCAGAAAGCTGCTGACAAGTATCAGTAGCTCCATCATTCTTTACGCGGCGCCAATTTGGATATCTGCTATTAAACATAGCTCATATATGAGAGGAGTTGCTTCGGTCCACAGACTGGCGTCACTGAGAACTTGCTGTGCATTTAGAACAGTGTATGATGATGCAATCCACGTTATATCTGGAAGACTCCCCATTGACATAGCAGCAGAGCGTTGCTCATCAGTTCGAGCCATGAGGGCTAGCATGTCACCTAGCCAATATAAGCAAGAAATGGAAAAAATCAACGAGAAGTGCCTCCAAAAATGGCAGGAGAGATGGAATACCTCAACGAAAGGAAGGTGGACCCACTCTCTGATACCCAACATTAGAGAATGAGTTACGCGGGATCATGGGGAGGTGAACTACTACCTCACACAATTTCTATCTGGCCACGGCTGCTTCCGAAGCTATCTGTACAAATATAAGCATGTGGAATCTCCACTCTGCATGTACTGTGAAAATGATAATGAAACGGCAGATCACATACTGGTGAAATGTGTCCGCTTCCAAAAGGAAAGGAAAATACTTTCAGATAAAGTAGAAAAGCCCTTACCCATATGCTCAAGGGATGTGGTAAAATTTATGCTAACATCGCACCTAGCATGGGATATGGTATGTGGGATAATAGCATATATTATGCAAAGGCTGCGTGAAGAGGAAATCGCAGTAAGACCGAGAGTGCAGTCCCGAGAAGCTGCAAACGTATGACAAAATAAGAAGTTATATATAAAAGAGATGTTATATATTTAAACAATACCTGCCCTGCGAAGGAAAGCCTATAGGTAGTTCCGCAGGAAAAAAAACACAGGTCTGTGGGCAAGGGGGTGCTTTAGCACGTATGCGCTGTATGCGAATCGGGCATAATTGTTGGTACGGGCCAACAATATCTTTTGAAGATTTACACCCACCTTTGGCGTATCCATAAAAAAAAAAAACGACACACATGTGCGCGCACCGATCGTAAAATATCAAACATTTTCCCGAACATGGATCGGTACGCGCACAAGCCCATACACGAGTAAGCCGGAAGCGCACACATACCGATCGAACGCACTTATGTGTCGTGTATGCCCACTTTAACTCAAAATCTAAAATTTAGAGACTTGTGACAGTATCATGGTACAGAATCGCCGGGTTAGTTTGGTCATTTCACGAGCATGTTTATTATTTTAACTGTTGTTTTTTTGAAGGGTTACAAAAATATATGAGAATAATGGAAAACTACTACTTCTTCGACAAATCGTATTAAAATTTTATGGTGACAGACGACAGACTTGTGCATTTAGACCGCTGATTGTGAAATTTGTTTATTTATTTAATAGAAATTAATAGCGAGATTCTGTAACCAGTCTCTAGTCTCTATTATTGAGTAGACAACACTGCTCAAAAACGGCCGAGTTTTGCTATTTTTTGACAGATGTCGGGTAATTTACATTTACTTGCGCATTTGACGACAGACTTGTGCGTTTAGACAGCTGATTGTGAAATTTGTTTATGTATTTAATAGAAATGTCGGTATTTTTGGAAAATCAATATAATAGCGGGATTCTGTAACCAGTCTCTAGTCTCTATTTGAGACATTTTGAGGTAAAATCTTAATTCGTGACTAGTTACTATTCACTAAACAGTCTCTAGCGTTAGTTTCAAAATATTGCATCAAATTTTAGACCTGGTAGTGGGCAAGTCACAAAAATAAAAAGAGCTCTTGTCTGCCATTTTGAATATACTGAATAGAGATCAACAAAGATATTAATCGATTGTCGTTTTGCATATTTTGTAAGCAACTCAAACACGAAAAAGTTAAAAATAAATAAATTTTAAAAAATATTTTTATGAGACAAAGTCAACAAATGTTTTTATTTTTATGGATAATTATGGTTTTTGACTATGTTATAGAATTTTTAATATTTGTTTTCGACATATTTATTTTCATTCAAGTGTAAAAACATCTCTGAATAATGAAATGTAATATATTTTGAGACTGTCACTTACAGAATTTCAAAATCGTCTCAAGTCTCAAAAGTTGTCTCTAACTTACCGTGCGATTCTGTAACGTGAGACAGTATCAAGTCTCTAAATTTGAGATTTTGAGTTAGAGACAATTTTTGAGACTTGAGACAATTTTGCTATTCTGTAAGTGACAGTCTCAAAATCTATTACATTTCATTATTCAGAGATGTTTTTATACTTGAATGATAATAAATATGTCGATAACAAATATTAACTTTCCTATACATAGTCAAAAAACGTAATTATCAAGAAAAATAAAAATATATGTTGACTTTGTTTCATAATATTTACGAAATGTATGTAAAATTTATTTATTTTTAACCTTTTCGTGTTTGAGTTGCCTACAAAATATAAAGAAACGACAATCGATTAATATCTATGATGATCTCTATTCAGTACATTGAAAATGGCAGCAAGAGTTCTTTTTAGTTTTGCGACTAGCTAACTACCAGGTCTCAATATTTTGAGACTAACGCTAGAGACTGTTTAGTGAATAGTAACTAGTATCAAATTGATACTTTCCGTGCGATTCTGTACCGTGATACAGTATCAAGTCTCTAAATTTGAGATTTTGATTTAGAGACAATTTTTGAGACTTGAGATGATTTTGCTATTCTGTAAGTGACAGTCTCAAAATCTACTACATTTCATTATTCAGAGATGTTTTTACACTTGAATGATAATAAATATGTCGATAACAAATATTAACTTTCCTATAACATAGTCAAAAAACATAATTATCAATAAAAATGAAAATATATGTTGACTTTGTTTCATCATATTTACGAAATTTATGTAAAATTTATTTATTTTTAACTTTTTCGTGTTTGAATTGCTTACAAAATGTAAAAAAACGACAATCGATTAATATCTATGATGATCTCTATTGAGTACATTGAAAATGACAGCAAGAGTTCTTTTTAGTTTTGTGACCAGCTAACTACATGGTCTCAATATTTTGAGACTAACGCTAGAGACTGTTTAGTGAATAGTAACTAGTATCAAATTGATACTTTGTCTCAAATTGTCTCAAATAGAGACTAGAGACTGGTTACAGAATCCCGCTAACTTTGTCTCAAAATGTCTCAAATAGAGACTAGAGGCTGGTTACAGAATCCCGCTATTAAAATCTCAAATTTAGAGACTTGAGACTGTATCACGTTACAGAATCGCAAGGTAAATTTAACGGAAAAGTACGTTTGTTTGATGCTGTTAACGCAAAAGAGTCGGCAGACTTCAAGCGACATCTGTCAAATGTAATTATGTGTAAATGTAAATTTGTAATGCACAAGAATTTCGTGCATTTAGCTGAATTTACCAAATTTGAGTAGACAACACTGCTCAAAAACGGCCGAGTTTTGCTATTGTTTGACAGATGTCGCTTGAACTCTGCCGCCTCCTTTGCGTTACAGCATCAGAGGTAAGCAGTTTTATATTGCTATTTAAATTATGGGTAAGTATATTTACAAAATTAAATTTTAATATTTTTAGATCGCGGAAAATAAACAGCGCACAGTTGCTATCCATTTTTCCAATATTTTAAACTTTGAGTTCACAGCATCAGAGGTAAGCAGTTTTGCTAATTAAATTACGTGTAAGTATATTAACAAAAACAAATTTTAATATTTTTGAATGGCGGAAAATAAACAGCGCACAGTTGCTATCCGTTTTTTGAATATTCAAAACTTTTTCGCACACTTTTTTCGCATTACAATCAATTATTGCTTTTAATTTCACTCTATTATCATTGAACGTAGTTAATAATAAACGAATTTTTTTCTTAAATTTATACTGATTTTGCAAAAATACCAAAATTTCTATTAATAATTTCTCTTATTCATTTTTATTTCACTTCTTTTTTTTAATAAAGAAACAAATTTCACAATCAGCTGTCTAAATGCACAAATCTTCCGTCTGTCACCATAAAACTTCAATGCGCATTAACGTTACTTAATTCGTATTAATTTTGATAGTCTGTCAGGGCTATTACTGTCAACAAATTGAAAGCCTGTCAAATGCATAAGGAACGGAGAGTAGACTTTTGAATGACGATAACGTACTTACATGCAGAAGAGGGAAGTGTCAATAAATAATTTGTGTTTTGATTTTATATGCCGTTTGGATTTTGCAATACACAAATGAATAAAAAATTAAAATATTTAAAAAACAATTAAAATGCTTACTTCTGTTTAAGACGAAATACGCATATTAACAGAAATTAGTGAAATTACAAAAAAAAGTTCGGTCATGCTCAGTGAAATAAATAAACAGATAGAGGATGAAGATAGTTTTTTTGTACGATTCCTAGAAATGAAGAGGATTGGCCACACCGATTTTTTATATACACGCGAATGACGCCGCAAGTATAGTATATGGACTTTTGCTTACTCTTGTTAAGCCCTTTTTAAAAGAATTTGTTGAGAGAGCCTTATATCCGGAATGTCGATTAGCTTTAACATTGCAGTAAGTTCGTTCAATCTAATAATTTTGTCCTATTCCTTTTTCTTTTTCCTATAGATATTTATCCTAAAGTATTTCGTTTCAATCGTTGACATGGTCATTTCAACTGGGGAAGGAAACAGTTGGCGCATTATTCGGGAGACAGCTGAAGTCCTTTGGACCAAGTTAGGCGCTGTTTATGTACATATCTGAGCCTATTGAAGAAGATTTTAAGCAAATTTCTCAAGATTACTGTTAGCTGTGGAATATGCCCAACTGTGTTGAATCTATTGATGGGAATCATATCTCTATTCGATGCGCACCTAAAAGCGGTAGTCAATTTTTCTGCTACAATTTTTTTTCCTATTGTGTTGTTAGCAGTATGTGATGCAAGATATCGGTTTACCAACATAGATATTGGTGCATATGGAAGTCAAAGTGACGGTGGTGAAGACTTTTACATTTGTGCATTTGTGTTTTTTTTTATTAACACTATTGTTTCTCTTTACATGTATAGGCATTTTTAAAGTGAGTGAATTGAGAAAGAGGTTGTTAATCACAAACTTTCCATCCCGCCACCGAAAAGCTTACCAAATACACAACTAAAAACTCCACACTTCTTCGTTGGTGATGCTGCCTTTCCTTTAGGGAATTTAATGCGTCCATACCAAATGAAAAAAAAAAAAATGTTTTTAACAAAAAGTTGTCAAGAGCTCTTCGAACAATTAAAAACTCTTTTGGAATACTAGTAGCGCGTTGGCGGGTTTTACTAACAACATTATAATAATATTTATTTCCGAAAAATGCAGCAAAAATAGTTTTGGCGGGCGTTGCTTCCATAATTTTATTATGTTTAATAATGTTAAAGTATTTTCGTATATTGCAAACAACTATGTTGATTGGGAGGACTTTATTGGTGATTTTCATGACAGTTTATGACGTGAAGAAGTTGAAAGTAATATTCTAATAAGTTCTTTGGAAATTAGAAATAAGTTATGCAGTTTTTTTTTTATTTTTTAAAACATATTTTATATTCAGATATCTAACAACATTTCAAACTTGTTTATTTCTTTTTTAATAAAACTAAATGGGATGTGATTAATTTCATTGAATTGTTTTTATTAAAAATAAATCATAAAAAATTCATACATATATGACTACTCAAATTAATTTAATGAATTTTATGCATCTTTATAAAACTATAAATTTTATTTCTGTTTTATGGAAACATAAAGAATATTAAAAAAATCAATGCTTTAAGCATTTTGAAAATTAAGGATATTGTTACATTATTATCATTTTAAATTTTATGTCTACCTATTTTCACGACATAAGCGATATAATTCCAACATCATTTTTTCTTGAAAGTCGTCTTTGACCGACACTGGCAGGTCTTTCATCCAAAAACCGTTGTCATAACAGCCTCGTCAGTTTCGGGTCTTTCAGCCGGCGCCGCCATCTGCTTTCCGATATTCTCAATTGTTGCGCCAAATTTTACTATACACCACTTTTACCGCTTGTTTCTACGATTGCTTTCCATTCCATTCTTTGTTTATGTGATTGAAATAAGAGCATCTCGTTTGTCGTAGAAACATTTCTTTTTTCAGTATTTTCGATTAAATTTTGAATAAAACATTAATCGTCCACCATCTTCAAATTAAAATGATTTATCTGTTTACAAAATATTCGTCGTTCTTCAGTTTCAAATTCAAAATGCGACCAGTTTCGCATTTTCTTGAAGCAAATAATGTTTGAAAGAACTTAACGAAACTTGATGTAAAGTACATTATAGTTGCGAAATATAAAAGCAAACTTTTTATTTTTTTCATCTATTTAGGACCTAAAACATGGAAATTTACTGCTTTAAAGTTATAGTCAAATTTTGTGTTGACCCGTGTTGTTGGTACCTTATTACTGTTGAAATATTTTTGTCAAGGTCGTGAAGGACTCCGTTGGTTTTAACCGAGTGGTAGCCGTGGGATGGTATTTTCTTTCTTCTTGTATTTTTTCTTTTGTACCTTAGGTTGGACCATGATCAGTCTGCTACCGGTTTCGCCGTCGCACTGTTAAGATTATTTTCTCCTTCTGACCAACTTAGGTTGACTACCGCTTTTGACATTATCTCCTTGTGCGTTATTTCAACAACCTTGTGATAGTGTGACACACTCCGTTTTGATTCACTTCGCCAAGGGTCGTCATCTTTCGCAAATGTGTGAAACTTCGAGATTGAGCAGAGCTATTCTTGCATGGAATTATTAACAGAGCGCTAAAGCGGGTTCATCATATCCGTTACCTATTGGATCCTTACTTTTAATTCACACATATGTGTGTCAGATCGTAATAAGGCGAAACGTTACATCAGTCCAGTGCAGCTCTTGTACTGGCTGGTGTCACTTCCCGACGTGTTCCGGCCTGCGTACCTAATGTGAGTGGAGTGTGTCGTACGTTGCCCTATGCTGTAGGAGTCTGCCCACGCACAACCCTACAGTGGCGTCGTAAACTAACACCACAGTGCAACAACCACCCCTGTGGGTTCTACAGCTGCAACAAGCACTACCTACACACGCTAATCCCTCACTCCCAGGATCACCCGCGATATGCTCGAATTCTACAATTCAACTGAAACTGAGATAGTTACATTCGACCGCAGACATAGATAACTTGATACGAGACTCTTTGGTTCTAGAGAGAGCTGTCAAAACTCGCATTTTTTATAACATTTGCCATTGATGCCACTGCTGAGAAATATTAGATTGAGTATACAATAAATTATACAAAACACTAAGTTAAACACTTTGAAAATGCATACATATATAAATGCTAAAATGCAAAATCATTAATTAATTTACATAAACATTTATTTTGCCAAAATATGTTCGCACAGTTCAATGAAATTTCATTTTACACTTATTTCGTCAAGTAGTTATAGCGCTGCCCTTTTGGCATCCCGCCTTTTTCACTAACTGCTGGGTGACGGCACCCTGATTGTGTTTTGTTGCCAGATCAGGGTGTCTTGTCAGCTGACAAGCGAGAGAGAAAGAAAAGAGATTCTGATCAAGTTATCTATGCCGCAGAGGTACTACCCTTAAATGTCAGATAGCTATCCGGTCAGGCGATGTGAGGCCAAAATATTTAATGTATACATTCCCGTAATTGGAGGATGGACTCATGTGTAGAAGTTCACGCAAGTGAGAAAAGTTCTCTGATCGGACCTATGAGAGCTGCCCCGCAACGATATCAATATCGTGCTTGGCGACTTTAACGCCAGCGTGGGCAAAGAAGGTATCAGAGAGCTGCAACGAGTATGATAAAATCAGAACAAACAGTCGTGCCAAAAACACAATCAAATCAATTCAGTTCAGCATAGACAACATTGTTAATCAATTCGTGTATCTGCCAGCGTCAACTGACCTGATGCAACATGAACAATCTGTTCTTCGGCAATCACGATCGTGTAAACGTATGGCTGGCTTCGGTTTCAATCGTATCATGTCAATTCATAACGTTGCGACGATTGTTTGAATTGATGTGAAACGTTGGGTAAACTATAAGTAAATCTACGAGTAAATCTTTGGGTAAATCTATAAGTACAGCAAACAACAGCAATTATCTGCTGGACTGATTTGAATCATGCGTGGCAAAAAATGTATCAGCTTTGAATATGTGCGCATGTTACAAATTTCCGATTCGTAAACAATGGAAATACCATCGAGTACGTACTTACATACATATATACATACATTTCTTGTATGTATGTACTTGAACATACATACAAACATATGTATTTGAAATAGAACAGAAGTGCCCGACTACATCAGTGTTTAGGGGAAGATATACAAACCGAACGCTGTCGATCATTTCAATCATTGAAGCATAAGTATGCATCATTTCGGGTATTTTCTGCTGAAACGAACTTTCATAAAAAAATCAGGTATAAGCCGATCGCTATTGATACAAAGTTGTTCTCTATCGCTGATTTGAAGAAAACAGTTCGCTTCGTGTGCATGAACTGAACTGGCAGAATCAAACAGAGTAACGGATCAGTTCTTAAGTATAAACAAAAGTTTCTTACTCGTTGCAGTTCTCTGGAAGGTATCTTTGGCACTACGGTCGGTAAATTCAGCCTCCACGAGGAAACATCCCCAAATGGGTTGAGGCTGATCGACTTCGCCGGGGACCGAAATATGGTTATCCGTAGTACTAGATTCCAGCATAAGAAAATTCATCAAGCCACTGACTGTCTCCGGATCGAAAAACCGTCAACCAGATCGATCATGTTGTGATAGACGGAAGACACGTCTACAGTGTCTTAGATGTGCTTACACTCCGAGGTCCTAACATCAACTCGGATCACTATCTTGTTGCAGCCAAGTTTGGCATCCGAATCTGTGCAGCAAAAAACGCACGCCAACAAACACAAGGAAGCTGCAATCACAACAGATAGCCGAACGATTTTTTACTCGACTTTCTTTCCTGCTCTCTGAGAGCACTCGTCAACAACTCGGTATAAGGGAACTGTGGGACGGCATTTCAAGCTCCTTACGTACAGCTGCAACCGGAAACTATTGGTTTTCGGAAAACGCAAAAGAACAGCTGGTTCGACGAGGAGTGCCACCCGTACTCTATTATAAAGTATTTTACGTTATTTCCGGTAATTGTACTCTATACTTTATGAAAACAATAAAGTTCACAAAAATACTTTATTTCGCATGATTTTATTTCTTTGAGATTTTGAAAAGTTTAGTCGATGAATTTCTTAAACGAAATTTATAGATTGGTGATTTAGTGCTGAATCGATGTTGCCACCCGTCGGCGCCACATCACTCAAGCACTCGTTTTGTACAATTACGGGGCATCTCGACAGGATAGAATATAAAGAATACTAGCTGCATTGCCGTGCCCATTTACTGTGGAGACTCCACATTGCTCATAGCTTACTAGATATAGAATACTATCTAGTTTGCCATGTATCGTAAGCTAGAAGCTGTCACTTCAGCAGTTTGACAGCGCAGATACAAGATTTATTGATGCTCAATGATACTGAGAATGATATGATTGAAATTTATTTGCATTTTTCATTTATTAAATTTATTTAATAAGGCTGTGATATGTCTTAAAGGCAATTGCATAACAATTTTAGATATTTATGGGATTATGGTTAATCTTAGAAATCAATTAACACAAAGAAAACAAGATCTGTTTTTTGGCTTTGAAACAGGCAAAAAAATTAAACTGTTATCTTCACCGGAGGGAAGGGAATTTTTTATTATTTATTGACGAATCCCTAGTGTACCTGATTTTAATAACACGAACTGGTTATTTACACTGGGTAATATAAATTTAAAGAGTAATATAGAATTTTACAATATTGTAAACATAATTGAAAATTTAAATCTGCAAACAACTGCACAAAAATGTCAGTGATGATAATTTTTAATAGCAAATGGCGAGACGAAGGAAACAAAGCGACTCTGAATTTGATAAAAAATGAATCACTTATTTATTTTAATTTAAATATAGAATGTAAAGATGCTGTGCAATTGTTCAGTAAAGATGCTAATTTGATACAAATTGTAAAAAGCAATAAAAATATGTTTTTAAATATAATAATAAATTATACTTTATTTAGATAGTATGTCTTTTTTTTCTTATCTATAATAACCAATGTACTTTAACTGCAAAAAAAAAAGGTGGCAACCCTAGCCGTGTTGCAGTGGAGAGAAAACAGGCTGCCTATCTCGCAACGTTACGATCGACCACAACACGTGAGGGATGGGATAGATACCGAGAGTTGAAGAGGAAAGCAAGTCGCATTTGCAGACAGAAAAAGAAAGAGGCCGAAATGGGTGAGTATGAAGAGCTTGACATGCTGGCCGACAGCGGTAATGTTCGAAAATTCTACGAAAAAATACTGCGGCTAACAGAAGGTTTCACGACCGGAGCATTATCCGATGCCCAGAGCATACTTAAATTATGGAGGGAACTGTTCTCCAGCCTGCTGAATGGCAGTGAACGTACAACGCCAGGAGAAGGCGAACGCGAAGTTCGAATATCAATTACCCGTCTGAAGAACAACAAAGCAGCGAAGGCCGATTGCGGCGGCGAAGAACTGATAAGGAGCATGCATCAGCTTCTTTGTAAAGTATGGTCGGACGAAAAAAGCATGGCCAACGATTGGAATTTAAGTGTGCTCTGCTCAATTTTCAAAAAGGAAGATCCCATAATCTGCGCCAACTAGCATCGAATAAGCCCCCTCAACATCGCGTATTAGGTCCTATCGAGTGTATTGTATGAAAGATTAAAGCCCACCGTCAACAAACTGATTGGACCGACCAGACATTCACCATGCGCAAAATTTTGGAAAATACCCGTGAAAGGAGAATTGACACACCCCACATCTTCGTCGATTTCAAAGCTGTTTTCGACAGTACGAAAAGGAGCTTTCTTGGAATATCCAATTGACGCCACGTAGAGAAAAGAAGAAACGACCGGAGCGCTGTTGTTAACTCGGCTATAACCGCGTAGGCGGTGTCTATGCCAATAAAGAGGAAGAGCATACATTCCCACAGTTACATGTTGCCCTGCAACTTATCACCCGAACATAGGTGGGTTACTTCGTTTTGAAACCTGTTTGGTACTGTCTATCAGGTGGTCGAAGGGAAATGGAGCTGGCGGAACAGATAGACGATTCGACATTCTGCCCAATAAATTACGAAGCCCCTACCAGAATTAATGACACGTCGCCCGATATTACCATCGCTTGTAGTGATCTGATAACACTGTTAGGCTCATAATTTGTGACATAAAAATTCTTAGGTGTTTATAATGCAGTTAAAGTTTAATACCTTGAAATCAAATCTGAAAAGAGTATTTTTCTATCACCTACAGATGTTCTACTGAAAGTTGAATTAATTTGAATTAATTTATATTTCGCGTGTTTTTCGGATCGGCAAATTTTTGTTTTCTGTAAGTTGGCAGTACTGTTAGTGAGATCTATGCTAAATTTTACGTCAAAACATTCATTGGTTTTTGAGATACGCGCGTCGTTTTGCAGGGTGGCAGGCCATCGTGACTCTTTAATTTCTTCATTTCGATACCACCAAGGAGAATTTATATTCTACCTACACCTCTGTGGCCCCTATACTTCCGGTTAAGGAACATAATGAACTCCTCTCCAATCAGTTTCTGCTGGAGTGCTTTTCATATCACCAGTATGAAACAGCTGGTGGTGTTTTGTGGGTCTTCCAGAGTGCCCCAGTATGAACCGGTTGTATTTACAGCCACACCTAGCAAGGGGAACAGACGCTGATCAGGAAGCCGTTCATTGTGAGTCCTGGAACTTTGTATTACATAGCATGTCCTTACATTATTGGGGTACACCCATTTTTGAGATATAAGCGGAGAGGCAGCACTATAGTCCTGCAAAGGACAACCTTTCACATTATGCTCCAAAGAAAATCAAACGGTTTCACTTGGGCGAACATGAACGAAATATATATAAATATCTATCGCAAGCAAAATCAATAATCAACTTAATGTTTGGTAACGACACACTTAGCAGGCAGTACAGTGATCACATGGCCATTATTGCCAAAGTTTTCGCATCCCGAGAAACGTAAACCCTCTGCAGAAGGAGTTCAATAAGGACGTTTTTGAGATCGTCTGGATTGAGGCAAAGGTGGAGTTCACATAGTGGCTCTGCCACTCAGCTCGACGATGCCTGCAGCGCAACCAGGATGGTGAAAACGAAAGGGGCCTAAGGAAAACTTTCAAAAGCCAAAAAATCTCCCGAAAAAAGCCATTAGCAATGGGAAGAGATCGTGCTTTGTGAAAAAGCAAATATATACCACTATGGAACTGATTACAATACATGTATGTCGAATAAGTCTCCGCAACCAAGTAACTCATCGTTTGTAAGAAAAATCGTCGAATATTATTTCCGAAAAATGACCCCATTTTCTATGCTAAGTGACACGAAAGTACAGAATCACCCCAATTAGTCACCGCAGATGAAATTTTGACTACTTTAAAAAAAAAAAAAACAAAGGCGACTGGAAATGATGGTATACCAACATTAATGTTTGTCAAAATGTACAATAGAAGAGGTGTTTTCCGAATCGTGGAAGGTACATTGTTTGGTTCTACTCCTAAAACCAAAAAAGTCACTTGCAGAACCTTCATCTTAAAGACCTTTGTGCATGCTCGTCGCGATTGGTTAAGTCTACGAAAGCATAGTAAGAATCCGCTTGGAGTTACCGATCCAAAAAGCTAGCGGATTTTCAGAGAGACAATGCGGGTTTATTAACGTGCTTACACATCGGATGAGAAGTATGCCTCAAATTTCGCAAAAACGAGCAAATATATTCAAAGTCAATACGAAATTTGTGCTCCCCAATATCTCTGAAATATAATAATGAGCTGTTATTCGACACGGACGAGGTCATTCAGAACTACGCTATCTTGAGTGGAATGCTGCAAGATGGGTGTTTAATTTCAAATTGGGTAGGGTATGCACAACTCACTTACACCCGCGATTAAGCATACAAATCAAAATGCGCGAGTAATTTTGTGTACAATCAACTTTATTTTCGGTATATTTAAAAATACAATATAAGTTAAATATTTCTAAGTACAATTGTAACTTTGGTGTTGTTGGTTGTTGTTGTTGTTGAATCGCGTTGAGTTCTGGCGAATTTGGTACAACGAACGTAAGCTGCTAGCAGCGCAGTATAAAGCGGTATGTATATAAAACCGAAAGTAATGTTTGCGCGGCGCAGTGGTAAATCGAATGTAGAGGTGCAAACTGGATGTGACGAATGCTTAGAACGAATTGTCGACGGTCGAATCCGTGTAATGAATTGAGCCTGCTTTCCCGTTGCCCATCCTTTATGTTGAGTGGGTTGGCGTACAGATGTGTTGAGTTGTGCTGTAGTCTCATCAGCTGTGGTGAACTGCGATGTAGCATTAAGGTGCGCCAGTTTTACCGAGTAGAGGGGGTGGATACTTAACTCATTTAAACAAAGGGTATTACTCACCATAGGGGAATGCGACATCTGAAGTATGTACATTTAGTCGACTGAACACTAATTTCGAAATTCCCTAACTTCCCTGATAATTCCACAACCTACAAAAAAATAATTATTCAACAATTCGTAAATTATTTATTTTAAAAATAATTTTTGCTTGCTAGAATTTACACCTAAGACCAGGAATTGAGTAAGAATTTGGAACTATCAATTACTTTTTACTTTTTCTCAGATTTCCAACTATCCATAAAAGATCAGTTTCTTTCGATCAAATGTACATAAGTTTTGAAAATCCAATAATTACTATTATTATCAATTAGTTAGAAGTTAAACTTCTTTTTGATTATTAATTCTCCATACAGTCAGTTTTTTCAATATTATTGAAATTAAACAACATCAAATTGTCTACAGTACGATTGACTAGCATTTGAATGACTAAATTAGAGATAAATTACTGATGTTTGATCATTTTCATTTCCTCGTCAACTTGTTCTAATTGCTTACGCATATTTTTAAGGATACCCTTTTTTTGCTTCCAATCCTTGTACTTGAATCGTAGCTCATTTTCTTTTCTTCTCTAATAATTTCGTAGTCTGCTCATTTTCTTTTCGCTGTTTTAATGTTTCAGTATAACGAAAATGTGCGTAACGAGCTTCGAGAATAAGTTTTTTGATAATCTCAACATTTTTAATTCCTCCGCGGACAGTAACAGCATCATATATGTATTTACCTTCTATCCACTAAAGATTCTTCATTAAGATTTTCCATCAAGCATTCCTTATTTACTGAAAACCCTCTTCCCACATTAGCATTGCCATGAAAAAGAGTAGTTACGATTTTCATTACTTCTTCAACATTTTCAGCTGGTGGAAAATCTTCAAAATTTTGAATCCAAAATCGATCCAGTCGTTCTTTTGATTTTGAAAAGTTTTTCAACAATTCTTTAACTACAGGCTTAGAGCATATATTTTTAAATTCACGATTGACTTTATCGGCACTAACACTATCAATCCATTTATGTTTAGTCAATGTCAGTAATAAATTTTTCAATCGCTGTTCACAAACTTCACAGTTTTCTAAAGTAACATCCGGGTCAAAACATGTAATCGCTTTTGTCACTTTATAAGTTAGTGGTGAACGCTCTTATAGCTTCAAAATGAATTTTTTCAAACAGTTCTTACATTGCTGCCGGAATTCAAGAATTTCGAGTTGACTATTATTTTTTATTTTAGATAATGCAATAGTGGAGATAGTAAGTTCTTATCATTGCTTAAATCAATTTCATGCACAGTTTTTTGCTGTTTTTATAATAAATATTAGGTTGTCAAATATCTCTCTTCCGCTTTTTTGCTCTTTATTCAATGCTTTATAAAAAGTGTTACTGTGATCGGATTTAGATCAAATATGCACCGTTTCGTTCGATAATCTACTTCCATCTCGACGACAACTTCATTATACCCCCACGCAGAAACCCCCTCCTTATTTGCGAAGAACTCGGGCAGCCACTTTTCCTAAGCCTCTTTTGAGTTCAACTTTACACCAACAAGGGCGTTCGCCATGGACAGGAACAGGTGGTAATCACTTGGCGCTATGTCCGGGCTATATGGTGGATGCGATAATCCTTCCTGTTGGCCAATTCCGGTCGCTTTTGGTCGATCGCCTACTTCAAACGGTCCAGTTGTTCGCAGTAGATGGTAGAATTAAGCGTCTGGCCATATGGGAGCAACTCATAGTGGATCCCACCAAACATACAGCAAAACCTTCTTGGCCATCAACGACCACGACCATTTTCGGTCCATTTTTTCTTCGCCAGTCACCATCCGCTTTAAAAATGGGTCGAGTTCGTTCCGTTTCAGCAGCATATCACAGGCGTTGATTTGGTCTAGAAGTTTTTTTTTTTGCGTCAAATCATGCGGCACCCAAACATCCAGCTTTTTTGTGTATCCAGCCTTCTGCAGATGATTTAAAATGGTTTGGTGACTAACTTCCATCTTCTGGGCATTCGTCCGCAGTTCGAAGTGAGATAGTACCAACCCCCTAAACAACATTAATCTCATAGAACGTTTCTTTAGCGGATTTGCCTATAATGAAGGAAAACTTTAAAATAACGCGAATTTCGGCGTTAATGAACTCCATGTTTACACGTCTATAACTGTTGAACGCAATATTCAAACTAATTATGCATAGCGTCATTTTGTAGGATATGTATGTAGGTTATTTCAAAGATGTATAATATTGCCAGATACGAGCTCTGTAGCGCTTTATACATAGCCGCGAAATTCAAAAGACAAAAAAAGGGAAGGGAGATATTTGACAACCTAATATCATGGTCAACAATGCGATCTAATTGATTAACTAGTATAGGCATTGTAAAGTAAAGGTGGTTTGAAACTATGTGAGGAATGGTTCAATATCATTAACAAATGATCGAAAAAAGTTAATTGTGCAGACAATAAAGGATCTTCAAGCATTTTTACAATTGTTTGAAAACTCTCACACGTTGCTTTTTTTCGGTTCAGCGTTAAGTTTTATAATGTATATTGTAGGAATGGAAGCATATCTAATGCTGTTTTGCCTTTTTACTATTGTTTAATCAACGTACTGAACATAACTTAAGTGGGAATAAATTTGAACCAATTATTTCTGTACAATCTTTAAATAAATAATACGTAGATTGCAAAAATTTCATAATATTGCATCTAGCGTGGAAAGCACAATTCCAATATTTCTGGATCGTTTATATCCGTTTTTATCAATCCCTTCAGGTCTTTTAAGAACTTAAAATTGACATTAGGTCCATCCATAGAACTTTCAAGAATTTTAAAAAAGCAGTTTCTAAATCTTGCGATTATGTCCGTAATTAAAAAAAACTGACGTTAAAAACCGCGTCTTGACTTTTTTGGCATTTTTAGACCAATAATGTACATTTATGTCCCTTTGTTGTTTTTCGCTATCTTATTCAGAGACTCGTCAAACCCTACAGTCAGAAAATCACATTGTAGTAGTTCTTCTACTAAAATTTTTTTAAAATGACGAGCGATAGCAAATAATATTAAATATCCAATTTTGTATCTCTGTAATTGCATTTTTTGAGCTATTGCACTGTCTGAAAAGAGTCGAGGAAAAAGCTTCACGTGTTGTCCAGCATAGCGCAGGGATGAATGTGTCATAACAACTGAAATGGTCCATAGTATTTCTGATTTAGTAACTTCGTCTTTTACAAGAAAGAGTTCCAATGGTCTTTGATTTAAAGAGTGAATTGCTGAATTCACAGTTATTAATGGAGTTGAAGATGCTGAGAGTTGAGAACTACTATTCATAGAGTTTATAGATGTTATAGGACTTTCAGATATTGCCGGATGAGCAATAATAGCTGTATTTGCTGGCGTCAGAGATTTCGGTGGAGACAAGAATGTTGTAATTCCAATAGTTTTAGTAGAAGCATTCATTGTTTTTTTGTGTTTATCTCCATTCATGTGAATTATTAAAGCCTGTCGTCCCATATTACTTAGATTAATGACCTTAGAACATTTTTTACAAAACGCAGAATGATTATTACTTTTAAATTTATCAATCCATGAACTAAAAGAAGGATCTGATAACCATAATAAAAGTAGTTTTTTTTGTACGACATTTAGTTTTATCTTGATGAAAACATGTTAACCTAAAAAAGTAAGAAAATATAACAAATTTTATCATTATACAATGATTCCATCGATTCTATTTGAGATAAAATAAATCAATTTAGTAAAAGTTGTTTATTAAGCATCAGCTCTAAGTTAAAAAGAATTGTCATAAATCTGACAGTATAAGACGAAGAAAATGACACAAAATTTATTTGAGTGTTGGAAATCTTAGAAAGAAAGTATACTTTACCTTTACATAAAAAGCTATTACTAAATCAACGAATAAAAATAGTTTAATAATTATAATAATCAAAAGAAGACAATTAAATTTAACTATCTTATATAACCACTTCAATCAGTCTGTTTACTTTGCATACATTTGCGAAGTATGTACACAAATAATCCCCGTTTTCAACGAATTTTCATGAATTCTCTAGACATAATAAAAAATAAATTATAAATTTGCCTGACCCAAGTTAAAATTCTCTGACTTTTCACTTACTATTCCAGAAATTTCAAATTCCCTAACATTTCCAGGTTTTCCAGATCAATCGCCATCCTGGTTTATAATAATAAAAAATTTATAATATATGTAAAGAATATATAACAATATATGATATATATAATATTGGACTCCAAATTAAAATTTAATGCGTATACTTCAGGTAAAGTAAACAAAATATTATATATAATGAACTATCAAGAATAATGGCCAATAATGGCCAATAAAGTGCGTTCCAGTCGGTGGGCCTTAATGGCAAAAACAATGAGTTCCGTAATATCGTATGCAGCACCAATATGGACACTACATAGATATGTATACGAATATATGCAAAACAAATAAAAGCTGTACATCCATATGCTCACTGCTATATGAGTAACAAGAGTGCTAGACGCACACACAGCTCACAGTAGTACCAAGAGTCAAAGGTATGGAAAGAAATTTAAGATTGTTATTGTTTTAAAGTTATACCTTACCTGTGTTCAGTATTCAATTTATATACTAGTAATAATATGTATACTATATTTACTTAAAAATTATAATTCAGTTATCTATTAATAACTATGAAACAATCTATATTAACAACCCGTATTTATAAAATTGATTATTCCTCACACGCTATGTGTACTTATATGTATGTATACATATGAATATGGTCTTAATTAATTTTAACAATTTGCCTAAATGAGTCTCAGACCCCCCTCACAATATAACATTGCCACACTACACACATCATTAAACACCTCTAAAGTGGTGAGAATTCATACATTTCAAATCACGCGCACACAAATACGAACGTATACAACACACATAAGGACAGCATACCAAAAGAAACAAAAGGGATTGACGGACGGACCACTTTCATTTTTTCGTTTCGAAACGACTACGCTTCGGACGCCTCCGGATCTTTTTTACATTTGATTTATTTCCGCAATTTTTTTTCGCCTCAAGGGAATGAGACAGTGACAACGTGCTAAAATACATGCGGTCATTTGATCCGTACCGGACGACACTATTGGCTTTGTTTAAACAAAAAAATTTAAAACGGTGCTGACAAAATTAAAAAAAAAACAGTAAAAAAAATTTTCTTAACTACCCAATATGAAATTGCGGAAAGGATGGACAAAAAAATAGTCAAAACTAAAAACGTTCAACACGACCTAAATCGAAGCTTCAATAGACCCCAAGCCGGAAGCACCAATCATTTATATAAAAGTTTTTTGAAAACACAATTGTTCACATCTGAACAAAATAAACACACTATGTACAGGAGGGCATTAGCTAAAAAGTTGAGAGAAGTTTAAAAACTTTAATGTTAATGAAATGAATAAGTTTGTCAGATCAGAAACGCGCTGTACAAACTGTTGGTCCCATCCACTCAATTTTCTTAATTGCAAAAGCAAATTCAATTGCGTATATTGCCACATAAGGCATTATTCAATGTTGCACTTCAATAGCTTTCCAAAAGTAGCGCTCTCCAAAAGTACCGCAACTCCCGAAACACAAAATCCCGAAATTTGCCAAGAGACATCATGCTGCTCAAACGCTACACAACGAGAATCAAAGTAGAGTACTCCTACCCACAGTCTTCTCCATCGAACATCGATGAGAACAGTTCAAACATAAAGCCCTAATAGACTAGGGATTACAACGATCATTCATAGCATCTGGGGTACAAAATAGCCTAAAGCTGTCGGCAATAGAAGGCAATTACGAAATTACGGGAATGGGCGGAAGAGACGTACAAAACTACAAAAAGAAAATCTGTCCCATTAGCCTAATTCCCCCCAAGCGGATGAGCGAATTCAAGCTGAACCTATAGTTTTATCGTGACTTACGAAAATGCTTCCAAGCTATCATATAAGTAGCAAGCATTGGCAAAAGGTTACAAACCTAGATTAGAGTAGATCCCAACTGCAACACCCCCGCTCAAATGGACCTTCTATTAGGCAGCGAAAGAATTTCAAACACCCTTCTAGCTCAAAATACTATATTCGGTTGGATACTGAGTAACTGGTAACAGAACCAGTTACCACCATTTTTTATGGGAGTTAGAAGAATTCCGCTTCATTTTAATTACAACGCATATACAACGCAGTAAACAAATTTTAACAATAAGTTAAATATTGAATTAAAACTGTTTCTGTACTATATAATGTAAAATATATGTGTATAAAAGAACTAAGGAAGTACTAGCGGATATAGAAGTGCAAAATATAAGTGTAATATTAATTTTAAATCGAAAAAATGCGTAATTCAAATAGTGGTAATTTTCAACTTGATATGGTAATTTCAAACTTGATATGGAATCTCCTTCATCCGACCATACCAATTTTATTTCCGAAATCCTGGTACGGTATTTTAAAGCAGACCCAGAAGCTTTGTTGGGAATCAATCGCTCACATTCGAACAGTATAAACAAACATCTTGCAAACTGGGCAAAGGAGGGTACAAGCTAAAATCTTGCGAGAAATTCAAAAAAGGAATATAACGACCGAAACAATTTCGTAAGAACTTTTCGTTCGTTTCGATTTTGTACTAACTGTTTGCCACATGCGCATACGCTTAAAAATTGCGAAAGCAAATTTAATAGCACATATTGCCACAAAAGACATCATTTAATGTTACATAACACAAATTATTCCAGCTTACCTCAAAATATTGTTAAAGGTACTACGAGATTAATTACTACCGTAAATCCCGAAAATTCTCAGGAAGTACCATGCTGTTCAAAGGCGTTAAAAACTCAAACCCTACACAGCGAGAATCAAAGTAGGCCACCACTACTCACATCAGTCCTCTTCATCGAATACCGAGGAGAACTGTTTTAACTCAGAGCTTTAATAGACCAAGGCTTACAGCGATCTTTTATAGAGCTTAGGGCACCAAACAGGTTACAACTGGCAAAAAAACTAGCCAATTTTTAAAGCACGAAAATGGGCGGACGAGTAGTTCAAAACTCAAATAAAACCTGCCCATTACTCTAGTTTCCCTTAAAGCGGATAAGCTTCAAGTAGAAGCTATAGTCTTACCGCAGCTAACAAATATGCTTCCAAGCTTTCAGATAAATAACGAGCATTGGCAAGAGGTTTCAACCTTAAGTTATCAGACCCCAACTGCAACACTTCGCTCAAATAGATCTTCTATCTAATATCCCAGATAATACTCGATCGAAGATATTCTGGAACAAAATACTATTTTTGGATGGATCCTAAGTGGACGGAAGTTACGGAAAGAGTTACCACCATGACACCTTGAGGAACTCCCCCCACATCAGTCACAACCCCTGAACATCAATATTGTGAGGAATTTTACAAAGCAACAACTACTAGATCAGAAAATGGTCGGTACAAGGTACGACTACCACTTAATTCTCTAACACAGATGCTTTAGGCCACTCTCCGACCTCTGCAATACAGCAGTTACTAAGTATGATAAGAAATCTGCTTAAAAAAGGTGAATTCAAATCAAAATACGATGGTGTGTTAGAAGAATGCCTCCATTTAGACCACATGGAAGAAGTAATCCCAGGGGAAAAAATTGTCGACGGCAAATACTACTCCTTTTACTTGCCACATCATGCAGTAGTAAGGTCCGACAAAAAAAAACAACAAAAGTAAAAGTTGTCATCAATGCCGCAGAAACCACAAGATCGGGGAATTTACTAAATGGTATCATATTCACGGGGCCCACACTAAAACCAGACTTAATGCTCCTGATCAGAGAACGGCATCAGGTGAATGAAAAACATTCGTACGCACTCAACAGCCGAATAATCACACTGTTCGGATCAGTCGATCAAACTTGCATGCGCTCACATCTTCGATGTTGATTTTAAATTCACTCGGGTGTGTGCGATTTTTTGTTTCACTCCGAGTTTGTTCGGCCCGTGTTTAATATAATGATTTCGGGCGCTTGCTCATTCTTTTCAATAATCATTGTTTTGAACAAGAACAACACTCAACTCGCAAAAATCAAGATGAAATGTGAGAAGAAGAACAACACAATCAAAATGTGGTCACAACAAAGCGTTTATTTTCATGTTTTCCTTTTATTTTAAAATAAATAAGGAACATAGTCATTGGTTGCATCGCAAATTACATACATATTTTGATTTTAAATTTATAGTATGCAAAACCTAATTTTGTTTACATTTACATACATACGTAAATTAAGAAATTATATTGAGATTTTACAAAGGAATCAATGGTCGAAATTTAAAAATATTAGGCTGTCGACAGAATCAAAGAAAATTCGCGCTCTGCAGCTGCACTGACTAAAAAGAAACGAAAACAAAAACAAACTACAACAACAAGATGCAGTTCGTGGAACGCAAAAGGAACGCATAGAAATTGTTGGTGTACATGCAGTCGTAACGCTCACATCGTGTCGTCTTTTCGCGAATCCTTTACTCATACTCGATCAACTCAAATCGAACCGAATGATGCTTTCGTCAACACGTGCTCATTTTATTGAACGCTGACTTTTGTTCAGTGAGTGAATTGAGTGAGAAATTTTGAACCGAAGACACAAGATCGTCGGAATGATATGTACGGCAAAATGAGTTGAATTGCACTCATCACTCTGTTTTTTTCAGTGAGTTGAGTTAAATGAAAAAATTCACGTATGAGTAAATCAACAAAATAGTGATTTTTGCAGTTCTCTGCTCCTGATATTAAGTTGCCATATATTCACATACGTACTCAATGGGGACGTTGAAAAAATGTATTCGCTAATAATCGTACATAAAGACGACCAAGAATTTCAACAAATTATGTTCCAAAGATCCCCCATTAGTTCACTACACTACTTTCAAATAAACGATCTAGCCATTAGAACACTCCACGAATTGGCAGAAAATACAAAGTCAGAATTTCCTATGGTAACTGAAGTGGTAAAAACTCAACCGTTTGTAGACGATACTCTGTCCGGAAGTCTCAGCCGTTATCAAGCATACCAAACAAAAAATTTGTTGACCACTAATTTCTTTATATTCGAAAAGGAAAGTACAACAAAAACTCTGGGCACTCAATACCAAACCAGTTTTTATACACGACAAAATCCATATCCGCATTATCCGCCATAACAAAGATATATATTTCATCCTCGGTGGATACAAGCGAGAACCTTAATACAAGAGTTATGGCTAGATGGATTCGACTGGGGCGAACACGTGAAACATCTTCGTTTAGAAAAATGGCCTCAGTTCTTAAACAATCTGAACGAAATTTCTCAAATGTAAATTCCACTGGGTAAATTATTCCCACTCACAATGAGTCGAATTACATGGCTTTTGAGATGCCTCTGAGGAAGCATACTGTGCCACTATCTATGTATGTGCGCACACAAAGCGATACCGCGACCACAAGCCACTTATTAGTTGCAAAAAGCTAAGTGGCTTCTTTAAAAACGCTAAGTCTACCACGACTTGAACCATATGGTTACTACTTTCATGACAAAATACAATTATATCTGTGGTCATATTCCGAAATTATACTAGCCTGGTTAGAAAAACGGTCACATACATTGGAGGACGCAGATTTCTAATCAAAAAGTTATATATACTTGACCTAGTGGGATCAGCCACTTGGCGAGATGTAGCCAGTGCTGACAACCTTTCCGATCTAGGTACAAGAGGGTGAAAGCCGCTGCATCTTGCCACCACCACCCTCTGGGGGAATGGCCCCGATGATTAGCAAATTTTTACTTGGTATCAAAAAAGGCCAGGAGACATCCTTGAAAACACAGGAACTCCACGATCAAAGAAGGATAAAATAAAAATGACACGGGAAGTAGGATTTCCAATACAAAGTGCTTGAAAAAGTAGCAAACGATGCAAAACAGATCCTGAAAAAGCAGATAGCGCCGAATCCAACAACAACGAAACAACAGTAATCTAAGAAAGAAGATTACATGTTTACAACTCGATCAAACACCAAGAAAGCAGCCTTTGACGACAACAAATATATTCCGACTGGAAGCAAAAGCTCTTAAGATGACTTAAGCAGCAATACTCAAAGCACACATTGATGTCCTTACGACTCAACTCAATTCGTTAAAAACTGACTTCGATGCATTAAGGACACATTCACAGTTTTCGATGACCACGGTACCAACTATGCCTGCTCTAAAATCACAAATCGCACAAGCACGCCAAATAAACACAGAAATTTTTAAATGCCTACCAACATTTGACGAAGCAGAGGGCGAATATAACCCTTGGCGCACTCAGGTGTGGACACAGATGAATAATATAAAAGTGCTCATATACAGCCCTGAGTATTATGCATAATCTGAGCAAAAATAACAGGCGCCGCTTCTAAAGTTCTATCACTTAACGGAACTCAACTTAATTTCTATGCTATATTCAACCGGTTAGATTATATAGGGTGATTTTTTAAGAGCTTGATAACTTTTAAAAAAAAAAAAACGCATAAAATTTGCAAAATCTCATCGGTTCTTTATTTGAAACGTTAGATTGGTTCATGACATTTACTTTTTGAAGATAATTTCATTTAAATGTTGACCGCGGCTGCGTCTTAGGTGGTCCATTCGGAAAGTCCAATTTTGGGCAACTTTTTCGAGCATTTCGGCCGGAATAGCCCGAATTTCTTCGGAAATGTTGTCTTCCAAAGCTGGAATAGTTGCTGGCTTATTTCTGTAGACTTTAGACTTGACGTAGCCCCACAAAAAATAGTCTAAAGGCGTTAAATCGCATGATCTTGGTGGCCAACTTACGGGTCCATTTCTTGAGATGAATTGTTGTCCGAAGTTTTCCCTCAAAATGGCCATAGAATCGCGAGCTGTGTGGCATGTAGCGCCATCTTGTTGAAACCACATGTCAACCAAGTTCAGTTCTTCCATTTTTGGCAACAAAAAGTTTGTTAGCATCGAACGATAGCGATCGCCATTCACCGTAACGTTGCGTCCAACAGCATCTTTGAAAAAATACGGTCCAATGATTCCACCAGCGTACAAACCACACCAAACAGTGCATTTTTCGGGATGCATGGGCAGTTCTTGAACGGCTTCTGGTTGCTCTTCACCCCAAATGCGGCAATTTTGCTTATTTACGTAGCCATTCAACCAGAAATGAGCCTCATCGCTCATCGGACACGGACGCGAAACACATTTCGAACCGAACACTGATTTTGGTAATAAAATTCAATGATTTGCAAGCGTTGCTCGTTAGTAAGTCTATTCATGATGAAATGTCAAAGCATACTGGAGCCCCCTTTCTTTCTGTCAAATACTACTGCATGAAAATCCTAACCTCAAAAAAATCACCCGTTACCTATTCGGATAAACGACTACTATATGTCTTGAAAGAAATAATGATGAAGGAAAAGCAAAGAAGTAAAACTCTCACCGACTTCCACGACGAAATACATCAAGCCTTAACATTCCCCGTCGACATGATTCGAGATATGAAGGTCAGACCACCTTTCATCACCAAAGGAATGATCGTCAACTGATTCCAGCATATCGCGTTAATCCTCAACGGCAGCCAACGTATGAAGAGAGAAGGAAACATAATTCTGGTAGCTACATCCAGTGAAATGGCCAACAGTAATCAAAACCTGTGCCTATGGAAGTGAACTTTTCGCACCAATACATGAAATCAAAAACTCACCAAGAAATCCGCCTCACCAACAAATCAACTTAAAAGGGAGAGAAACCTGTCACCCCAAAACTTTAACCACAATAAAGTACAGGGTATCAACCAAACCGAACAAGTTGACATGGAATATGTGAACATCTCCAACTACGAGGAAAATTTTGAATCTGGCAATACTTTTTTAGGCGAATAAAAGGTTGCATGATACGCGAACTAACAGTCACTTACTAGGAGAGACTGGATCTTCAAATCACTATTTTAGTAAGAACTGTAACATAGGTATGTCAATATCAATAAACCCATTTAGAACAAAATCTCTACATGGCTATTCGGTTATACATTAAAAAAAATGATCACAATGTACGGACATCACTTAATATTCTTTGAAATAAGCGAATTAAATGAATTCGACATGATCTTAGGTGAACATGGTCTCAGATTAATTAAGGGAGAGATTAACCTCTTTGATTATAGTTTAACGTACGCGAAAAAAGTAGCACGAAAAAAGGAACCTTTCATTAGATATACTGTAGATAACGCCTTACCCCGTGGCAGACCATGATTTCGTCAAAATAGAAATATAAAGGTTTTCAGAAAATGGAATAATTCAGCCTAGCAAAAGTAGGTACAATTTCCCTATTTGGACTCTTCCAAAGAAAATATTGGACGAAAATGTTAGACCTAAACGGAGAATGGTGGTCGACTACCAAAACCTTAACGCGCGTACTACAAACGACCGCTGCCCTATACCTCATATTAATATGAGAGTTCAAAATTTAGGTAAAGCTAAAGTTGGACGATGGAGTCATCTGTAGAAGTTCACGCAAGTGAGGAAAGTTCTTTGAACGCCATTCACTTAGGAATGGCCAGAAACGATTCTTTTACAAACAGCTTAAGCAGCTCACGACTTCCGATCTTTGATCAAGTATCCTCTAGGTAGTATAAGAACATCAGTTTGAAGCCGAGCTAAAGTGAGAAGGTGAAACATCCCCTCCACAGGGTTGTGCGATGGGTTTGGGACATAAGGGAATTGTGGGACGGCATTTCAAACACCTTACGTACAGCTGCAACCGAAACCAGAAGGAAGCAAGACAAATTTGCAGACAGAAAAAGAAAGAGGTCGAAATGCGTGAGTAAGAAGAGCTTGATAAGCTGGCCGACAGGGGTAATGCTCGAAAATTCTACGAAAAACGGCGGCTAACCGAAGATTTGAAGACCGGAGTATACTGTTGTAGAACCCCCAAGGTCATCTATTGACCGATGCCTAGAGCCCCCTGCGAATGGTAGGCACCTTGTCGCGGTGCAGGGGCTTAAACTGCAACACAGTACGGCATCTCCCAACCGTCAGGGGTGATGCTAAACAGCATCTCTCCTGGGGGCTGGCAGAGGCTGCATGTGTACGGCGACCAAGAGCTACCACCTTCTAATCCAGGGTATTATGCAACTCCGGTGCCCATTGGATGATTTGCAGCCAGGAGGTAATTTCGACTGTATTCGAACGGAGTCTTCTCAACACCGGGCCGCCTTGGGAAGTAAGGGTGGCCTTACGGTGTCAAGGGGCTCTGGCGCGACGAACCTTTAGATTTCCCTTCCAAAGAATAGACCTGGAGGCTCACAATACAGGCCAAACGGTCGCACGAACAAGATGAACAACGAAAACAACAACAAACAAACACAACAAAAACAACAACCAAAGCATCAACATCAGCAACAACGGCGAACAGCTGCACAAGTACCGCAAACAAGAGCGGTCCAGGGGCTAGACGAAAATTTAGCTTTTTGGATGCCTCGTCGCTGGAAGAAGACATCGATCAAAGGATCGACTGCGGAGAGGAGAGTGGTTTCACCAAAATGGAATCAAGGGGCGAACGTAAAAGGAAATGGCAACGAGGGAACATCCTATGTACGCCGGAACCAGGAGGTCACGATGACCCACGCAGAGCGGGAATGAGTGGAGCCACTCTCAAGTGGTACCTCAGATTCCTTCAGGACGACATGACACCAGAGGCAGCTGAAAAGCGGGCTCTGAGTAGGAGCAGGGGGAGCAACCCCTCTCCTAATAATGCACGACGCACAGATGCTAACGGTTCGTCTGCAACAAGACGCAGAAATCAGAGGAGGCGCCGAGCCAAAGCAGCCTTGTCCGAGGGACGGAGCGAAGCTAGGCCGGCACTCCATGAGGCACCCAGTAGGACAGAGAAAAGGAAAAGCGGCCAAATAACTCCTCAGGAGCCACCCAGGCCCAAAAGAGTACGAGAGGATAAACCACAGAAAGGCAGTGGAAAACGCTCTAACCCCAACCAGCAGCCAACGAGAACCGCAAGCCGAAAATACTCCGGGGCCGTGAGGAGCATCCGGATGGCAGTGTTGCCCCGCAATTATCCGGCGGAGGCCCTAGGGTCCGAACAGCAGACGGCTCTCCAGGACTGCCTAGGGAACGCTTTGTTCAAGGGCGATGAATACACCGGCACCTTTAACGGCATCTTCGTCAAGGGTGGCAGGCTGCTGATCGACTGCCAAGATGGGGAGTCGGCCGCCTGGCTAACAGAAAATACGACAAAGGCTAAAGGGTTGGAAGGGTCCGGTCCTGTGTGTTAAGAGAGGCGACGATATACCACAACTGCACAGTATGGTAATATTCTTCCCCAGAAGTGCGGACAAGAACTACGACTTCGCGCTTGGTTTAGTGAAAAACCAAAACGTGGACCTAAAAACCACGGCGTGGAAGGTCGTATCGAGCAGTGTTGAAGGTTCAGGGTGGAAAGCTATGACCACCGCCGCTGATGAAAGCAGGAGCAACGAGCTCCCCAACGAGCAAGAAGGCATGCCGCCCTCCACCCAAGAGCTCCTGAAAGGGCTGCAGATGCAGGTTGATGAAAAGATCGAGGACGAGGACCTGTCTCTCATCGAACCCATATTATAAGCTCCAGCGCCGGCATAGAAGTTGCGCATCGGCAGCCTCGGCTGTCATCGTGAAAAGGTTCATTTCAGATAACCTGAGCATCCTCTTTACCCAAGAGCCTTGGGTGTTTAGAGCAGAGGTAAGAAGCCTTAACACGAGAAGAAGCAAGGTAATCTGGGATTTCTCTTGTGAAAGACCCCACTTTTGTGTAGTCGTTAGAGCCGATATAGATTTCTTCTGTATTTCAGAGCTTTTAACACAAGATCTGGTGGCGGTTCAAGTGAAGGACAGGGAAGGGTCGGACTTCGTCCTGGCATCGGCCTACTTTCCAGGCAGGGAGGTTCTAGACATTACCCTGAGCAATGATGACATGATCGGGCTGATCTCCCAGTGGCGAGTATCAAAAGAGCCCTCTTTGTCAGATCACAGGATCATTCGTTTTGCTCTGAGGATAGAAGTCGAGGGCAGACCTCCAACACGTAATCCTAGAAACGAACTGGGGTATTTTCAAAGAGATCCCTAAGTAAAAACATAAGCAGAGTGGGGCAGGCAGATGGTAGATCCACCACAGTTGGACTGGAGAGCAGACTAAATGCCATAAACCAGTCCATTATGGACGCATATCATTGTGCCTGTCCACTAAAAGTGGTCACCAGTAAGCAAATCTGCCCCGTTGGTCTAGTAAAATTTCAGACATAGGGTGCAAAGGCTGTTCAATAAAGCCAAGCGCACAGGCAGCTGGGAAGAATACAAACGGCACCTAACAATCTACTGTAAGGAGATCAGACTTGCTAAGACAAACAGTTCCAGGAAATTCTGTGACAGCGTCCCCTCGACCCCGGAGGCAGCTCGGCTGCACAAGGCGTTGTCGAGAGGTAAGACGGACACAGTATTATCCCTAAGAAGACAGAACGGGACCTATACGACTAGCGCGGAGGAGAGGACAGAAACACTTCTACAAGCGCACTTCCCTGAGACGGTTCCAGCTGACCTAACTCCAGCATCGGTCACACGGAGGCCAGACCGATCAGACTGGCTGACTGCAAGGAATTTGTTCACTGTGGACTCAGTCAGGTGGGCAGTGGCCTCCTTTTCGAACTATAAGTCACCGGGAGTGGACGGCGTCTTTTCGGCCCTCTTGCAGGCATGGATATTCTCCTGCCACACCTGCTAGGGCTGATGAGAGACAGCCTGGCGATGTCGTATCTCCCTGAGCCATTGAGAACTTCATGCTAAAGGGGATGGAGAAAGTGATAGATAACAACATTAGATTGGAAGCGCTGAAGATCGCACCCCTACATGCCAGACAGCACGCTTACAGAGCGGGTAGCTCCACAAACACTGCTCTGTACCAACTCACGTCTGAGCTGCAAGGCTCGCTGGATAATGACGAGGTTGCGATCTGCGCCTTCCTAGACATTAAGGGTGCCTTCGATAATGCGTCTCACACTTGCGTGATCAAGGCACTTTAGAGAAGGAACGTAACCACTCCGATATACAGATGGATAGAAGTCCTTCTGCGCACTAGGGTAGCGAAAACAGTGGTGGGAGATAGCAAGATTCGTCTTGGTACCACAAGGGGCTGCCCACAGGGTGGAGTACTCTCCCCTCGGCTATGAAGGTTGGTAGTAGATGAACTCCTCGAGTTGTTCACCAGCAATGGAATCGCTGTCAAAGGTTCGCGGACGATATTGTCATAATAGCGAGAGGCAGATTTGAGAACACTCTCTGCGACTTTGTCCAAGGGGGCTTAGACCTGGCGAAAGGATGGTGCAACACGGTAGGGCTAAATATCAACACAGCAAAAACCACCGTGATCCACTAAGCGGAGATCTCTTCCGGGCCTGAGGTCCCTAACAATAGGAGGTACAAGGGTGGAAATGTCGAAGAAGGTCAAATTCCTTGGCCTCACTTTAGACTCATCATTACGGTGGAGAAGGAATTTGGACTGAACGCTGTCCAAAGCAACTAGAGCACTTATGGTATGCAGACACCTGGCCGACAGAACCTGGCCGACAGATCAAGGGGATGCAAGCCAATTATCATTAGATGGCTGTATATCATGATAGTAAGACCTATCGTAACCTATGGAGCGGTTGCCTGGGCCACCAAAGCAGCGCAGTCTTCAGTGTTCCGAAGACTGTCAAAGCTTCAAAGACTTGCCTGTATCTGTGCTTCGGGGACAATGCGCACATGCCCCACGGTGGCATTGGAAGTCATACTGGAGCTCACTCCGCTGCATCAGGTGATAAAACAAGCAGCAAAACTCACCTTGCTTCTAATGTCAGCAGAAGGCTGCGGAAGAGGGAAGATAATGTTTTCTAGATAGTTGGACGCACTAGCGGAAATCACACCGCTAGCCCTCTTCCTGGGTCTGTCAGTGAACAAGGCCAAGACGAAATATCTCCTGTCATCAAACAAACAGTCGTCGCACTCGAGACTTGTCTCTCACGTCACTGTTGACAGTCATAACTTTGAACTTGTAGATACTTTCGAATATTTGGGAATCAGCATAAACAATGTCAGCTTGAAAATCCAACGCAGAATAAATCCTGCCAATAAGTTCTACTTCGGACTGAGTAGGCAATTGAGAGGTAAAGTCCTCTCTCGACGAACAAAAACCAAACCATATAAGTCGCTCATAATTCCCGTCCTGCTATTTATGGTCCTTTGTGCATCGGCCAAGGCGAATATTGCATTCGATGGAACGATGAGCTGTATGAGATATATGGCGACATTGACATAGTTCAGCGAATTAGAAGACAGCGGCTTCGCTGGCTAGGTCATGTTGTCCGAATGGACGAAAACACACCAGCTCTGAAAGTATTCGGCGCAGTACCCGCCGAGGGAAGCAGAGGAAGACCTCCACTCCGTTGGAAGGACCAGTTGGAGAAGGACCTGGCTTCACTTGGAATCTCTAATTGGCGCCACGTAGCGAAAAGAAGAAACGACTGGAGCGCTGTTGTTAATTTGGCTATAATCGCGTAAGCGGTGTCTACGCCAACAAAGAAAAAGAAGAAAGTTTTCTCGATCATTGATTTAGAATCAAGATTCCATCGAATTTTAATAAAGGAATCCGATCGCGAAAAAACCGCATTTGCAGTGAATGGCGCAAAATATGAGTTTGGTATGATGCCATTTGGATTTAAGAACACACTCTCTCTTTTAAATAAAACCACTCGGCTAAGGTATAAAAGTAATGTCAACACGGTTTTAATTAGCTTCATAATTTATTTACAAATTCGGTAAATGAGTTTAAAGAGTTTAAAGTTACTTTTAACAAAATTGCCGAAACTAAGGGGCAAGCAACAGTTAATTTTAATTATTGTTTAATGTTAAAAAGATGTGCGGATGAGCGAAAAGGCGCGAGGTCACAGCTGCGATGCGTAAGCTTCGATTGCAGATCGTAACGAGACTGATCTTAAACTTTTTAGATGACCCTTTTCACCAGTGTGGTATGTGTTTGCGTGTGTGGATGTCCTCTCGCGTGTGGGTAGTGTTGATGTGTGGGTCCTGTGGAATGTAGTTTCTGTGTGTGGTGTATTGGTGCTGGTGGTGAATTCGTGTAGTTGCATTAGGGGGCGGCTTATCTCATTTAGCCATCCCGGCCCTCCTAGGCGAATATTCAGCCTAGCAATCTTTGAAGTTGCTGGAGAGTTGCCACTTCGTTGCTGAGTCCAGTAGCGGGGCGATGCTGTGGCGCTTTTGGCGACGCCTGGTTGGTGCAACTTGGTGGGAACGCCATTGATGGGGCGTAGGCCGGGCTGCAGTATTTCGACGTCGTACCTTCCGGTTTCCTTTCGTTGATCTAACCGTGCTTGGGGCAGCTGGCCGACCTACATCGCGTCGTGGAGTCCTGTGCAGCAGTGTGTGATGTGGTCTGCCACACGTGTGGCATAAATCGGCAGAAACACACTCCTGCGTCTCATGAGTGTGCGACAGGCAGTTGAGGCAGTGCTCATGTGCCTGGGCAACACGCTGGCGTTGTGTCGGGGTTAGCTTCTTAAAGGGCCCACAGTGCTGGAGTCGATGTTTCCGGCGACATAGCGGGCATCGGATGTGACGCGGCTCGACTGGAGCGGATGGCGTTGATGGGGCTGCTCGTGAGCCACTACCAGAAGCGGCAGTCAATACAGTCGCATTGATTGGGCGGAGTGGAGGAGTAGGCCCAGTACGTTGCCGACCGAACAGTTGGTGTTGGGATTGTAGGCATGTCCACGTCCATCTTGATCTCTGTAAAAAATTGTATTTGAATATACATGGTAGTATATAAATGGAATGTGCGATTGTGCCACGTTATGTGGCATGACTGGGTCGAAGTATTGATCGACCATTTATTCTTTGAAATTTTTATTGTTATTGTAAACGATTGGTTGCGGGTTGCGATTTTATTGATTGATTTTCATTTGTGTTTCGGGATTATGTTCAGATTATTTAGTATCGGATTTTCGTTATTATCCGCGGTTGGTAGAAAGCATAATTTAACCAGCGGTCTGGTGAGTATTCCGTTTTGAGTACGGAGATCAACGACCCGGATGTGGCCGTCTGAGCCATAATGGAGCTTTTCTGTACGGCCAAGTCGCCACTCGGTAGGTGGGAGACAATCAGTACACAAGCTCCAAGCTTTGGCGCATTTTCTGATGTTTTCCATCAATACCTCTTGTGGAGGTCCTTTAAATAGTCTTCTTTCCATCTGTGACTGAAATTATGATGGAGAATTTTAATTCTCTTCCATCGATTTAATAAGGATAGCGACTCCGCGCCTGGCTCAGATGTGGCCAGAATGAGTGCTCCTTTGAGAAAGTGCCCTAGTGTTAGGGCTGTAAGATCTGAGGGATCTTGCGCGTGTGTTGTTGGTGGCCGTGAATTGAGAACGACTTCAATGCGAATTAATAGTGTTGTAAATTCTTCGTAATTAAATTTGTAGTTTCCAGCTACCTTTTTTAAGTGGGATTTGAAGCTTTTTACAGCTGATTCCCATAAACCACCCATATGAGGAGCTCTTGGAGACTTGTTTAGTAAAGTCCAAAAATTGTTTTTCTGTGGCTCTTTGAGCTCCGATAAAGGTTCTTCCATTGCCGCTCATAAGTTTGGACGGAAAACCGCGTCGTCCGACGAAGCGAGCAAATGCCGCGAGAAAAGCCTCTCCTTGTCAGATTAGTACATAGCTCGAGGTGCACTGCTTTTGTCGTAAAACAGACAAAGACAGCCACGTAGCCTTTCATTAGTGTGGGAGACCTTAGCATGGACGCCTTTATCTGAAAAGGCCCAGCAAAATCAACACCTGTGATAGTGAAAGGCAGAGCGAAGTTACAGCGTACCGGTGGAAGTGCTGCCATAATCTGCGTCCTCATCTACTCTTTATGCATAGTGCAGATCTTGCACATGAAAATGCACTTTTTTATTTGAGGCTTAAGTCGGGGAATATAGAACTCTTGGCGGATTATATGTTGCATTAGGCGATGTTGTGAGTGAATATACTTTAATAGCAATGTTGCAAGTCAAGACTTCTCTGGTATTATTAGAGGATGGCTTTCGTTATATGTCAGGCTTGAGTTAGCAAGCCGATCATTAGCACGAAGCAGACCTTTCGTATCAAGAAATGGATTTAGTACTATGAGTGAGTTCTTTTTGTCAATCGGCTTCGATTCTCTTAGTAGTGACATCTTGCAGCTAAAGTGGCGCCACTGAGTATAAGTGATAAGAGCGACTTTTGCCTTTTCTAGGTCTAGGTGCGTCAATGTATCGCCTGGAGAGTATAGCGTGGGTTCTCCCTTCACTCTCATTTTGAGTCGAGCATATAAGCGATTACTCTAAGTGCTCGAGGGTATGATGAAAATCGCTCAAGGATGTCAGTATCACCCAATATCGTGTGAAAAGAGTCGATTTTTCGACTTTCCGGGGCAATTATGTTGCGCATGGGCGATTCTGGCCAAGAATCGGGGGATTCTATCCCACTAGGTCAAGGATTTGAGACGTTCGATTGGAAATATACGTCTTCCATGCATGTGGAGGTTTTTCTAACCAGGCTAATACAATTCCGGAATCAGACCAGAGATACAATTTATATTTGGTCATGTTTAAATGCGTTTGCACCGTGGATACTAGTTTGGCTAGTAGTAGCGCACCACATAGTTTCAGTCGTGGCAGACTTATTGTTTTTAGCGGAGCCACCTTTGCCTTGGCTACCAGTAGGTGACTGGTGGTCGCTGTGTCAGATTGTGTGCGCACATAGATAGTGGCACAATATGCCTTTTCAGAGGCATCACAGAAGCCATGTAGTTCGACTTTGTGCTCTGGGGCATAATTTATGCACCGTGGGATTTGTATCTGTGAGATATCATTCAAATTACCCGCGAACTGGGACCCCTTTTCTAAACGAAGTGGTTTCACTTGTTCATCGCAGTCAGTTCCGTCTAGCCACAATTCTTGTATTAGAATTTTTGCTTGTATCATAATTGGCGAAAGCCATCCTGCGGGGTTGAAAAGTTTTGTTGTGCTTTTCTTTTCGAATTTAAGGAAATTAGTGTCTAATTGATTTTCTCTAGGAATGTCCTTTAAAATATTAGGGTGGTTCGCCGTTATCTTTTTCAACGGAAACTCTGCTGCCAGAGGAAATTCTGACTTTGTGTCTTCTGCCAGTTCGTGGAGTGTACGAATGGGGAGGTATGGGGCACAGTTTACGCCAAAGGTAACTGTTTTTAATTTAAAGTCGCGTAGTAGACTATTGGGAAATTTTCGGAAAATAATTCGCTGAAAATCTTCATCATCTTTATGTACAACTATTTGTCGATACATTTTCTCAACATTCCCATTGAAAACGTATTTCTATATACGCCAATTTAGTATGAGGATCATTAAATCTGGCTGAAGCGTGGGTCCCGTAAATAAAATGTCATTTAGGGAATTCCCCGAACTTGATGCATTAAAGACAACTCTTACCTTTGTGGTTTTTTTGTCTGGCTTTATTACTGCATGATGTAGCAGGTAAAAAGAATTGTATTTATCTTTTATAATTTGTTCGCCAAGGCTGACTTCCTCCATGTGGTCTAAATGGAGGTTTTCTTCTAAAACCCTATCGTATTCTGGTTTTAGCTCGCCTTTTTAAGTAGGTATTTTTCCGTACTTAAAAACCGTTGGATAGCAGAGGTACGAGAATGACCTAAGGCGAGTGTGTGAGGAAATTCTGGCTTTAGTGGTAGTCGTACGACGTACCGGCGATTATCTAATCGAGTAGTTGAGGATTTGTAAAAATCCTCACAATATCGATCTTCTGGGGCTGGGGGGAAGTTTTTCTAACTCCCAAAATTTCTTCAGTTGAGTATTGAGGTACTCGTTTGAAATTTCCTCAACTTGAGTTGTCATTGTTGTGACTGGTTCCGCAACTAGCCCGCTTAGGACCCATCCGAAAATGGTATTTTGCGCCAGAAGTGTTTTTGTAATTTTCTCAACACCGTCGAGAATAATTTGTGGTATGAGATCGCTGCCTAATAGAATATCTATTTGAGCGGGAGTGGTGCAGTTGGGGTCTGCTAACTTAAGGTGTGAAACCTTTTGCCAATGCTATTTATATGATAGCTTGGAAACCTGTTTGTTAGTTGCGGTAAGCCAATAGCTTCTGCTTGTATGCGCTTATCCGCTTGGGGGGAAATAAGGGTAAAGGGGCAGATTTTGTTTGAGTTTTGTACTACTCTTCCGCCCATTCCCGTAATTTCAAAATTAGCTAGTTTTGTTGGCAGTTGTAGCCTACTTTGTGCCCTTGACGCTATACAAGATCGTTGAGATTATTGGTCTATTAAGGCCCTAAGTTTAAACAGTTCTCCTCGGTGCTCGATGGAGACCACTGGTGTGGGTAATAATACACTGCTTTGGTTTTCGCTGTGTAGCGTCTGAGTTTTTAAAGCCTTTGAGCAGCATGGTGCTTCTTGGCAATTTTCTGAATTTTGTAAGTCGGGATTTGCTGTTGCAACTAATCCCGCAGCTATTTTAACATTGGCGTTATTTTGAGCGAAGCTGGAAAAATTTGTAATGTGAAGCATTGAGTTATGTCGTTTTACGCAATAAACGCAATTAAATTTGATTTCGCAATCTTTGAGCGCATGCGCATGTGATAAACAGTTGGTAAAAAGTTTTTTTGTTCTTACGAAATTGTTTCTTTCGTTAATCTTTAGTTTTTTAAATTTCTCTCAAGATTTCAGTCTGTGCCCTCCTTTACACAGTTCGCATGACATATGTATATTTTGTTCGGATGTGAACGCTTGTGTTTTGAAAAAACTACGATTTCAGTTGTTGTTGTTACTCGCTTGGGGTCTAATGAAGCTTCGATTTAGGTCGTGTTGCACGGTTTTAGTTCTAACCATTTTTTTATCTACCCTTTCCGCAATTTCATATTGGGTAGTTAAGAAATCGTTCATTTGTTGCCACGTTGGGCACTTTCTTCGTGATGAGACCGATTGCTCCCACAAAAGTAAAGATTTTTCTGGTAATGCGGATGTACATATATTTACCAGAATGGGGTCTCAATTGTCTGTGGGAATATTCTGTGTCGCTAGAACCGACCAGCAATTTGAAACAGTGGATTGAAGTTTTATAAATTCTTCACTTGTTTCTTTCTGAATTTTTGGTAACTTCATTAATATTGTGACTTGTTTGTCGACTTATTTTCTTTTGTTCTCGTAACGAGCTTTTAAAGCTTCCCAAGCATAATTGAAATTTTCGTCATTAAGAGCGAACTGTTTGACTATTACGCCCGCTTGACCTTTTGTTTTGTATCGGAGGTGATACAATTTTTGCGCTTGTGATAATTTTGGATGGTTTATGTACACGGCTGTAAACATGTCCCGGAAGGACGGTCATTGTTCATAACCACCATGAAATATTTCTGTATCACATGCTGTCACTTTAAGGTGAATGCCTGAACTCGCCTCTTGGCTTTGAATTTATGGCAGCTCTGCTCTCAGTTGTGGAGCAGGTGCAATAGCTTTAATTAATCTCAATTGATCGTACTGGTCTAAGCAGTGTTCATATTTGGAGTATGCTGAAGATTTGAAATTTTCCGGTAGATCTGATTCGTCAGATTCTACAATTGCGTCATACGCAGCTTGGAGACGTGTCCCGAAATTGCTTAGATTTTCTTTTTTGATTTCTAATACCGATTCAGAATTGTCTTGAATCGGTGAAGATGAAAATCGAGTGCAGTATCGAATTTCTTTCATCTTGTTTTGCTTTGTAGCACCTTGCTAGGAGCGTGTAGCATCAGCAGGTGTACATGGGCTCTTTTCTTCTGAAATCATTTTTTGTACTTTTAAATATTGTATTGATTTAGATTCCTTAGAATCTCCGTTCATTTAGATAATATTATAAAATTGAAAATATGAGAAAAACAAATTCTCTCAGTGTACTTCTAATAATAATAAGTACGCGTGAAATCTTTAAGATAAAAAGTTTTTTTTTTGTTGTATACGCAATGTATCAAATAACGAACGCGTATTTCGTTTTATTTATTCCCGCTGCTTATCTCTTTAGCTATTAGTTTATTCTTGTTTTTGTTTTTTATTTTATTTAATGTTTCGTACTCGTTAGTAAATACTTGCGTATACGAGCGATAATGAGAAAGGAGGAAAGGGTTGATGACCTTTGTATATAAGTTTGCACAATATGTGCGTGTTTATGTGCATACGTAAGATGCAAAAAATTTATATTTTTTGTTTTGTTTGCAATCCTGCTTGCTTGTGCTTTAACAATAACAAGGGGTATTGCAGGACAGGTGCCGATTTGGCCTTTGAATATACATAAGTTTGTGTGTGTGAACACTTGAAAATGGCAATACTTATG